>CALNXK010000011.1:3297500-3542500 GCA_942486035.1 Porites lobata | reverse complement strand
GTGAGACAGTTTGCTGAGAAACAACACACTCAGATAAACTGTATAACTTTCGGTTCACTGCAATTCGGTCATGCAAGTCTAATCCGGCAGATTCCCTCTTTTGCTAGCCCATGCGAACTTTTGGTCAGCATATTTCGATCAGTGTGACAACGTATATTTCATAAAAAATTGTGTCTTAATATCAAAAATTTAGAAAAAATGATAATTTATATCCTTATCGAGGCACTAAAATTCCGTAAACCTGAACGAAATTGAGCCCAGATACCTGAAAACCCAAAACCCCCGGCCAGACCTCTCTCCTTTAGAAATCCAAAATCACGTAACCCGGATGTCAACAAGACGTCACATTAAAATACTCTACATGCATGGAAACTACAAGACTCCCATGCAGTAGGTGGATTTTTAAAGACTATTACATCCGTTCTTTGGAAACGTTTTTGTCGTACTATTTTGGCCTCCTATATGGGACATTCCAAGGGGACAGCATAAGGGATTAGAGACCAGGTAGCACAGGCCACCCCACCAGGTTCCTTATCTCAATTGTTGCACATGCGATTTCAGCTCTTTAAGCAACAAACTTGAAAAACAGGAATCAAATTTTGCTCTAAAAATTATGCTTTGCCAAGCCTGAGAAATGAATTCTCATGTGCAACAATTACAATTAGCGACCTGGCAGGTTGGGGCAAAAGGGTTGTTACGCCACCTCTCTAATACTTTATACGGTACGTGAATGTTAGAAATGTACCATATAAGAGGCCAAACTAGTCATTACAAGAAACTGGTTTGAAATGAACGAATAAAAGAGGGTTCAAAAAATGCACCTAAAGCCAACCTTACACCTCGTTGGCATGCTAGCGTGATTTTTGAACACGTTTTAAAGGAAGGGATTAATATAGCCTGCAAGGCGTATTTTGCTGTGCGATCGATTTGAACTTTCGATTGACCGAGAGTTGAGGGGAGTCGAAAAGTGATTCCAAGGGAGAGGTTGCGTGCCCCTCCTCATCGGGCGGCGCGATAAAAAAAAAGCCTAGGGGAGGATTAATAAGGCCAGTGGTACCATGCCGTAGAAAATGATTCATTACCAATACAAGGAGGAAAAACTCATTCAATTAGGGTTCAATTAGGGTTTTTTTTTTCTGGAAAGAAACAGAAATTTCGCCTATCACAAAGATTTTGGACGCCGACGGGTTACGTAGCCACGTGACCATAACATTACGTGACACTATCACGCTATGATTTGATTTTGAAACAAAACTGCCTGGATAGACTTCTTCCATCATGAATCTAAAGTAAAGGTAAGCGTCTTATTTACCGAGAACAGATAAAACGGTAAATGACTAATTGTTTTTGTTGTGCGTCAAACGTTTTTAAACAGCCTGATTATTGCAATAATTTATGGACCTTTATGCACCGCGGTGAAATTCACTCTGAAGTCGCGGAAAGAACTTAAAATTCTACGTTGCCTTTCTCGTGCATGTTTTGTATCCCTGGGTAGTGATATTCATTTTCATTACTTAGAGAGCTTGGATCAACTTCTGATCTAGAGAATTCTATTAAAAACATTGTTTACTGTTCAGTGCAGGTAGTTACAAGTCGACGGCGCCCGCCAGTTGATCGTGGTAATCAGTATTTAAACATGCATGACCACCCCTGCTAGTATATCTCTTTCGATTCAAAATTACTTTAAAAGAAGCTTAATTACTTTCTTTTAGAGGCCGAAGACGAATTCAAGTGTCAAAAGAGGCAATTTCATGGAACTTTTAACCTGTACAATCATGACATCTGACACGGCCTGTAATTATGCAAATACGCAAAATGGCAGATTATAATCTACTGTTGGTTGCAATCCCAGAGGATACCCGCAAGTCTGAGCCTATAAACCAAAAAAATAAGCTTAAAACTTTACTTTGATATGACTTTTAAACCAGATTTAGGCCGCAACTTTTGAGATATTTTCCATCAAATCTTCCTTACTTTCAGGGTTTCGATTAAGCCTGCAAAATAGGTATTCTTTGAACCACGGTAACTTGAACATGTTTTGATCAAAGATATTTTTATTTAGCCTGTGAACTATCGAAGGTTAACTAAAAAAAACTGAATTGAACAGTTTTTTTGTGCGGTCATTCGTTTGTTTGCAACGCGCTTTTCAAAATCCATCAATTTTAGTCTTCGAAACACTCTCTGAGAAGCCGAGACGGACTCAATTCGTTTTTGGCTTGTAGCAGAGCTAAGAATAAGAATTTGAAAACAAAAATAGCGATTTTAGTATACACCTACTAAAGCCTCTTCACCGACAAAACATAAAGGAAAAGTATTTTTTGTCGCGAAATCGAGTGGACCGCTTTTAGGGAGACTGCCTCTTAAAAATTGTTTTCTAGGGGGATACGGATACTAAATGCAATAGCCCAATTCACCATTTTCACATATGCCAGGCCATAATTCTCCTTGTTAACCCCCCAAAATTTTCCATACCCATTGTCTCCAATTTCTCTTGGGACGACTGTAATACAGAGGAGAAATTGGAAACAATGGTTATGCAAGATTTTGGGGAGTAAACAAGATGCTCTATGTAAGTTTTTGCTCCACTGTTTGATCATCTTCTTAGTTTAAACATACAGGAAATGAGAAAAATGGAAGTTGGGGACCTGTCTGTTAAGACGCTTAACTACCTCTCCCGCTCCTTGGACAAACCAACCTTGAACTCCTGGGAGGATCTTATGTGGAGTCAAACCTTTGGCTCCACGATTTATTCAACCCAAGGTACGGAGAAAATAAGACTGAAAAGTAGCCACGTGCACCCGGCGGAGGCTTTAATACTCGACCTCGCAAATCGAAAAATACCATTGGAAGACCTGATGAGCGGTCTCAGAGAAATTGGGAACGAGGAGGCAATTTCGATCATTGAACATCGGGAGAAATGGTCGGAAGGTAAGTTGTAGTCATCGGTCGTCATCGCATGGGTTGAAACATATCTGTGGAAATGTTTGGTTTAATTTCGGATTTTGATAGAATCTCTTCATAAAGTTTAAGTCCGACGTTTACTCAAAATAAAGAGTTACCTGCTTTTGGCGCTAAAATAGAAGTACATGTCGACGTACCATGAAAGAACTAAAAGAAAATAAAATATAGCTGAAATAAATTTAGTTTCTGAAAATAGAGAACTTGAAAAAAAATGGCTCAGCTCTTTCTACAAAGGCAGCTTGGTTTATCGGTTATATCAGTTTTCACAGCCCGAGCTTTTCTCCTCATCCAGCCATGTAAAGGACCAACTGGCAATTAAATGTACTGTTCCAAAATCTTTGTGTGATACATGTATGTCTATAGTAATGCCCAATCCTCGATTGTGTCTATAACGCGTACGGAAGGATATTAACTGCAATGACTGTTTTTTTAAGTTATTTTAACTTACAGTCTTACAGTCCAGTTTCTTGTTGAGGGTCTCCAACTGGGTCTCGATTAAGCTTGATTTCTGCCGCTCTTTCTGCCCTCCCCTAGAAGAGAGTCTGTTCTCGTGATGAGGAGTGCGGGGTTATTTTTCGAACAGCGACTGGTAATCAAGCCTAAATCCCGACCATGCAGTTCGAGAAGAAAGTATGCAACTTGCGTCATGTTAACTGAATGAAAATGATTTATTTTATTAATTGAATAAAGCCAACTTTCCCTTCTGGAAATTCGTTCTCTTTCCGAATTCCGTAGCCCTGTTTCCTTTCTCCATCCAAATCTCCAATTCCGACCAATTAAGGTAACTCCCAGACACTGAACAGAAAACCTTATCGGAGACCCTCTTTAATGTCATTCCTAGAAACGATGAGCAATAGCTTCAGCCCCCAAGACTCTGGTGGACGACGGCCTCCTCCACTCTCCATACCGCGACAACCAGAAGAAGTATTTGCTATTCTGCCAGTCTACCCACTTTGGCTGTTTTGTTGTACCAACAACAGAAATATATGAAATGAATATTGCTGTGTTCAAATTAAATTTTGTAATATAATTAAGCTTTCATTATGTTCTATAGATATTGGATAGCTTATAATTTATCACTTAAAATTATAAGGTCATGGTATGATATGCTTAAGTGGTGCAGGCGACTGTACATGCGAGTAATATAGAATAGAAGTGATGACGTCACCAAAACTAAATTTGTGAAATCAAGGGATGGCTTGGCTCATCCAGGGAGAACACTATGAAATATGTTCACTTGCCAAAAGTGAGCCTGTTCATCTTCAAATTGGTGCGAGCAAGCGTCTCCTTTCGTTTGCTTCTCGCACGTGTACTCTTCACGTGTACTTTTCACGTAAATGGAGAGCTTGCTGGCAGATTAAGTACTTTTATGCTCCAATATGATCCAGACCTATCTTATAAGGATTTATAAGGAGTCATCAGAGCATAATAGTACTTATATCTCCCCGCCAATTTGCAATAACAGACTCATTTTTATCCTGTTCTAGGGTCCAAGATAATCGTGTCAGCGGAATTGAGAAAGCATGAACACGAAAACAAAACAGTAGGAAACTGGGAAAAGGAAGGGCGGCTTCCTTTGATCATTATACGTTTCTGGGAAACTGCCTACCTACCCCTCCCCTACGCCAACAATTCGCCCTAAGTAAAAAATAAGTGTTAATTTTAGCTTAAGGGAGGGGTAGGTGATCAGTTTCCCAGAAACGTTTAATGATCTTTTTTTCCACTCCCGCCTCCTTTTTGCAGATCACGCGCTCATGTTTTCTAGTCCCTTTCACTTAGACGTCATCCATCCCTGAGCTAACCTGGAACTGGCTAGCTCATTTTTGACAAGTGAACATATTTCATCATGTTCTTTATTTCTTTCATTCTTTTCTATCCCAAAATTTCACAAATTTGAATTTTCGTTACGTCACACTTCTCTTCTTTTTTTTGAATAGTGGTTATGAGTAATTTAGTTTTACTCTTAAAACTCGTAATTGCAAGCTATATGTTATTCTCACGTTGAAGGTGGTTTCTAACTAACTAACTAACTGTATTTGTGGTAGTACACTGGAGTGCTTTGACGACTGGCGATGCGGTCATATGTTTCGCCTTGTGCCTGTTTTCAGGCACAAGGCGAAACATATTACCTTTTTCTGCCAATAAATCACTGTGAATATGGATCAACCCATCATTACACTTAGATCTGGACTAGGTTAAGGCGGATGGAACGTGATTTTTCGCGATTTAGTGTAAGAAACGTATTTTTTTTTTTATGATTTTGGAGGGGCCGACTGTTCGATATTTCAATCATATCACTATATGTCTAGCTATCATTGTTCTTAGAAATGGACTAGTTTTAGGCAAGGAACAAGAAATTGATATAGGGAACGTATTTTCATGTTTCTTCGAGTAGCTATAGTACTCGATATTTTATTGATCAATCAAGACGTCGATAGTGGGGAAGGGGGAGGAGAAACGGTGCAAAGTTGAGGTCGAGGGTTGTTGGATGAAGCGGTTTGTAGTTTAGGTTCCGATAAAACCTATTGTATTTTAAATGATATTACGACTTAGGGTCTTTATGATAATGGTGATGAGTGACATATCGAGAAAGTAAAAGTCAATTAGTAGTAGTCAATTATCACAATTTAAAGAAAAACGCAATGTATCAGTCAAGTCGATGAATTCCTATTCACCGTGTGCACCAAACATTGCATTGATGTCAGAATAGCTCCGTACGGCTGAGGAGAGAGTCGGTTAACGCGAAACGAGAGTTGCTGCGCGCCCAGAGGCAAGCAACCCAAACGCCAATCGAATATCTCTGTTATCTAATCAAGTGAGGTGGTTACGGAAATTCAGTCAAACTTAAGACAAGCAGCTTTGGCTAGCCCCTCAAAGTACGCCTGCATTTACATGTATTCAGGCTATGGGTAAACGAAAGTGAATCGATACGGCTACTTTAACTAGTCATCTGGATAGTATGAAATTTTAGTACATTTTGCATTATAAGAATGAGTCATTTAGGTAAAGTAAGCAAGAAAAAGTGATCATGATAAAAAGCGAGATAAAATGTTCTATCAAAAAAGTACAGAATTTCGAACGGAACCGCTATAAAAATCAAGAAAAAGCAAACGCCCTCAGACTGTAACGATCAAAAAAGAAAAATCAACTCAGGGGCCCAAATGAACTCATCAACTCCCTCTTGTTGATTTGTACAAAGTTTATCCAAATGTGCGTTGAAAATGGTACGAAATACCAGACGTTTCGAGGTTTCTCCCTCTTCCTCAGTGGTTTAAAGCAACTCCCTCATGTTGTTCACCTTTCTCTATGCCTAGTAATTTGTCTGCGTTCGTTGTGACTGGCCAATTCAAACCACTTTGGTTTTGTTTTGGCGACGGTCAATTCTGATGGCTAAGAGTATATTTGCCAGAATCTGATATACGCACTGGTTAATCCTTAGATTTATAAACAAAGGAAGGGTCCAAATTTCTGTAATTTAAAGAAAAGGGGCTTCACAAATTAGTTAAATATCTGCTAGTTAGACTAGTTCGTGTCAGTTTATCTATTTTTTAGTTATTTATTTATTAAAATCACTCTCGACAATTTAATAGTCATCCTTTATAAAGTAATAAAGATAGTACGCTCCCTCTGATTTCTGATGGGTCGAGGGTCGTGTTTGTCGTGTTTGCATGAGAGTATGTAAGCATGGTCGTGACGTCAAGATGTTTTAATTTGCTTTCGCGCACTAATCACGCAAGAACGAATTTGAACATTCTCATCCCCAGAGCCACTCGGCTTACTTTGCAACCGAACAGTGACAACCGGAGACCAAAAGAAACAAAGGGCTCTGGAGACGAGAATGGAATTTGAAAAAGGTTTTGAGTTGAAAACTCGACAAGTTTACTTTATTTAACCAATTCCTCGTTGGCCGACACTCAAAAAATCTTAAGAAACGTGCTGCGTTAATTTTTTTTGCTCAAGCTGACAATTTAAGCAAGAAAAATCCATATTTTGGTAGGCATCTTTTTCGCAAAACAAGAACATTGTCCTCAACCCCCCTTGAGGG
Organism: Porites lobata; assembly: GCA_942486035.1. Classification (NCBI taxonomy): domain Eukaryota; kingdom Metazoa; phylum Cnidaria; class Anthozoa; order Scleractinia; family Poritidae; genus Porites; species Porites lobata. The sequence continues at coordinate 3,535,494 of CALNXK010000011.1, read as the reverse complement.
GTTGAGAGAATGACTTGATCGTTATGCAATCCTCGACTTCGTCTCGGGTTTGCATAACCGTGTCAAATTCTCCCATCCCCTCTCGTGTTTATATGAGGCTATGCAAACACGGAAAACGTTTTCTATTACTTAGGCCCTGTTCGCAAAACGACAAAAATAGAGTTGGTCGTTTTCAAAAATGAAATTTGAAAATGCTAGTTTTTACCAATTTGTCTTTTTTTTCACCTGACGCACGAACGTTTTCATGTAACCAAAAACGTCATTAAATAAAGGAACTTTAATTGGTCATGTTAGCCCGAAATAAGATGATTCGACGAGGGATAGCTGTCAAGGAACAAAGGATTTTGTCGACTGTCAAAAAATTTGTGGGACTCCAAACTTTCTCGACGGCATTTCTGAAGTTTGTTGACACTTGAGAAAATTGGCAGGCGAAAACAATAATTCGCACTAAAAAAGAGGGTCTGAAATGGCTTGCGTATTGCGATCAGGGCCTTAAATAAGTTCTTTGTCGCTAAAGCGAGGTTAGGTGATTATTAGAAAGATTAAGAGTCACGTTTACGACAAACGGCAAACTTCAGATTCAAGATGAGAATTTCTCAGAATAGAAAATAAGCAGATAAAAACTGTTCAGAACAATTCTTATGGGTAAAACTGGCATGAAACTGCTTATTTTTTAGTAGAAGTAATAAACAGTAAACAACAATAAAGGAGAAATCCTGGTCACGTGGTACAAATTCACGTTTGCTATTTGGCGTAAACGTGGCTCTTAATCTCTCTATTTTCTTTCTTTTTCGCTTCAGAACGGCTCTTCGGCTTCGTTGTCATATGCCAGATGTGCCTCTTCAGTAAAGACAGAAGGCGAAACATATCCTGTTCAGGAATCAGCAGGAATCAAGGAAGACCGTTCGTGCAATCCGGATCGACTCCAAGAAAACACGGGAAAGATCTTCAGCTATTTCTCCTCTTGCCTTGGATGGTTGGGCCGCCCAAAAGATTATAGTAATATTTAGGCCAATGACAAAAGTGCCCTGTCGACATTTTATATCAGTGACTTGAGGCAACATTATGGAATAGACGTCAATACAAGCGTTAATTTCAAAATCATCATGATTTTAAAATTAGTTATGGGTTAAACTTACACCGACAGTTAACTTTTATGCGTTCTTTTAAAGTGTTTTAACAGGAGTACCCAACGACTATTTTTTTTTTTTTTTAATTAGTGTAGATTGTGTCAAATTTAATGTGTAACGAGCTAAGAAAGGAGCTCAGATATCCTGGCCTCACGTCTTAAGCTTTGTAAAGTAAGGAATGAATAGGTGATCGCTCTAGAAGACAGATTAAAAAATAGATCAAAAAGGTGAAATAGCTATATAGGAATAGTAGTTCTCAAACTCATTAAAGAAAATATAAACGAGAGTATTTGGAAATCAGATGAAAAACTACTCATTTTTGAATCCTTAATTTCTCCCTCTAATTAAAATCATTTTGCTTGAGAAGTAATATCAAGCGTTCGACACAGTGTTTCATCACCAGATGAAACACCTCGAAGTTCGCAAAAAATACTCCGCTGCGCGTCGTATTTTCAACTCTCTTCTCAGTGTTTCATCTGGTGATGAAACACGGCGTCTCGTGCTTGATATATTACAGAGGAACAGTTCGATGTGTCACAAGGAGAGCTTTCTTTTCGATTGTAAAATGTCGATTGTAAATTGTCGTAAAATGAAGATAATACTAGAGAAGCACATTGTTGATTGAGGACAATCTGACGCACATTTTCCCAGAACTGAACAATACTACTACAGATGATATATTTCGAAGCCTTGGACTTGATAGTGAACGGGATCCAGTCTAGATTATTCAACCAGGTTATAAAATCCATACGAATCTTGAAAACTAGCTTCTCAAGACAGTTTCAGGAGACGATTTCTCAAGTGAGCCATTTATCAACCTGCAGCTTTTATGATCAGATACAAACTAGGAACTTGTTGAAACACATTTTACTATTTTGAAAATGCATGCTCAAGAACGTTCCATAGCTCTGTGTTATCCATAATAGATCTTCTTAATGCAAATGGACCTGATTTATTCAGTGAGACTGCAACAGCTCTACAATTGATATTAGCTATGCCTGCCACAAACACTTTGACTGAGTGAAAGGTCTTTCAGTGCCTTCAGAAAAATCAAGAATTATCTCAGGTCTACTCTGATGCAAAAAAGGATGAACTATCTTATGCTGATGTTGCTAACGACTTTTACACCGGAAACTCTCACAGGTTGTCAGAAATTGGACACTTTTCAAAAGTCTTTCTGCGTCGAACATTAACCCTTTAAACCCTAAGATCAACATTTGAATTCTCATTTGTTGCCCCTATTCATTTCCTACAGAAGTAGTGGGGAGAAGTTGATAAAAAATCGAGCAAATTGATCTTGCGTGATCATGTCCGTAATTCTCATGACCTGTGTTTTACAAAGCACTGATATTACAAGGAGAAATTTGATGCTTATCACTCTCACGGCTTAAAGGGTTAAGCTAATCATAGAAATTAGTACTGATGGAAACCACTATATTTACAACTTCAGTGGTCATACTGGTTTGTATCAATTCCATAACCTCCAATGTCACAATATTATGGTACGTTTGAGTGGACACTCGGCGGACACCGGTCCCTTTCTCAACTATGGTCAGGGCAGGGACCGCGGAGGGGAAGGGGCTGGCAGGGCCGCGGCCCCACCACTTTTTTGCGCCCTCGCCCCCACTTTTTGCGCTAAAAAGAAAAATAATTAAAATTAAAAAAAGACTTGAAACAAGTTTTTTTCCGTCTATATTCCGCTATATTCTCTGTATTTTCTTTAATTTCAAACGCCAGGCATTTTGTGGGGCTCCTGTGCTTTTCGCGGTAATTGTGCCCTGGGGCCGACTTGCCCCTTGATCAAACGCCATGCCTTGGCCACCCCTTCGCTTCGTTCGGCAGCGTGTTTTGTACCTCCAGCTCCGGCCTGAGAGTTTTTTATCAGTTTTATCAGGCGAAATGAAGAAAATTACTAGCTTTTTAAAGCCAAACGAAGGTGAGTAGTTGTTTTGAGTTGATAAAAGTTCTTTATTTTGTCTTTCTCCTTTCGAATCAATGAAATATTCGATGGCAAGAAGAATTACATTTCTTGAACAGTGAACGGCCATAGTTAGAAATTTTACAGATCACTTCAGTGTAGTATTTTCTATACTAAAATTGTAATCGCGTCTTTTCTTGCATTGAATCTGAACTGACCGTGTATATTGGTCGTCTATTAGAGTTATCTGGGACTAATGCCGACCTATAAAGAGCAACAAATACTGGGTAAAGTATGCAAAGTCACGCGACAGAAACAAATCAAATACTATTATTTTATTCGTTTTTTCGATTTTCAATATGAAAAAAATATTTTCAATTGTCAGCCCTCCCACTTTTCACCTTGCTCCGCGGTCCCTGCAGGGGCACCCAACGAGAAAAGTGAGAATGTAGTTAAAAATCACTTAAACATAGCATTGTTAAACGTATGTTAGTATTTAAACGGTACTATATAGGCATATTTTTATCCCTTAAAAAATTTTTCATCTGTTCGGATTTCCTAGTTGAAAATCTAGTGATCCGAAAATTATAAGGATCAAAACTTACCTTTTGGAAAATTTCAGGCGGCCAGAAAAAAGGCTCCCGAAAATTTCTAGTGACCTTTTTAGGGTAAAAATCCGTTAAAAAAGGGCAATTATACCATTTTTTAGATTTTTGAAAAACCTAGGAGAGGCAGGCAAGAAAGAAATTTTACAACAAACGTTGGGAAAATTCTAGATCTCAAATCGTCTTCCGAACAGACATTTTCCGGAAATTGACGTTGGATGCCCCTGTATGGTCTGGTACAGGCAGTCTGTAATATCTGTATTATACTCGACTAGTATTCTCGCCATTTCAAACTAGGAATTCAAATGTTACGTTATGGAGAGGGTGTCAAGGCAGAAAACCGCCGTCAGAGAGTGCGTGGTTTAAAATAACGTAGATAATATAACTCGGAGTGGATCAGATCAAATTGCCAGGCATAGGAGGGCGTCCATTAGCTGTTCCAGGGCCCGGAGGGGGGGTACTCCCATACATTACCTATACGGGTATGTGCCGCCCAAAGGGGTCGTGATTTTGAAGCTCCTGATTTAGAACGGGGTATCCACAGGATACAGGCGTTTTCTAGAACGGGGCATAATATATACTTCGAACGCACGAAAGCTCCACTTTTGTAAGCAGCCATTTGAAAGTATTCACGGACAGATTGCATTTAAAAATACGGTTCAATGCATTAACAAAGAAACCGTTATACTCTTGTTGCACACTAGAACGGAGTATAAAAAATTGGCCTATTTCTAGAACGGGGTATCAGTTTTAGGGCGACTTCTAGAACGGGGTATAAAAAATTTGCCCATTTCTAGAACGGGGTATCAATTTTAGGGGAAATTTTTTCGAGAACGGGGTGCCAATTTGGAGTCCCGGGCGGCACAAACCCACCCAAAAAATACCCAAGTGCCCCCGGGTTCCAGGGGGTGACTGATCCTAAAAAAACACTTGTGGCAGGTTGATGGGAGATGGTCTCTTTTTATCTCTCTGTTAACTTCATTACGGGTATTGGGCTTGAATTCTCGGCTCTTCTTCTTCCCGCAAGCAACAGCGTTTGCGGTGACTAGACATGGCTCAGGTTTGCTGCTTCCATTACTACAGAGACGATTAATAATATCTCACGCCACTAGGCTTTAGTGATGTTACCCCTTTATCTTACTTGTAGACAGTTTCTCCCAAATGTTTGTCCAGGCCTTCACTTGCTCAAAGCATAATACTCGCGCAAACATTTTCAAAAATTTTAATAGTCCACTGATAGACATCTCTTATGTTGTTGACACACAATTCGACCGGCGGCACTAAAACAAGGAATCCGGAATCCGGAATCCGGAAACGGAATCACGGAAACGGAATACGGAATCTGTGAAAGAAGGTCCCAAGCGATCGATTTGAAAAAAATATTAGCAATGACAATAAAATAAATAAACAGATAAAAAAAAACATAAATGAATAGATTAGCTGAGTCGGGGAGACTGCTGTATCACTAGAGGAGTCGATTCCGGTGAACAGACGCTTGATACCACTATCGGCAATGAATGCAAATTCTCATGGGACAGCAAAGCGAGGAGAAAAACGTTACTGACAAAAACTAGTGCCTTAAGAAAAAGGTAAGTTATATGGAGACAGACTTCGTTTGAATCGTCAGAGGCGCCGTTTACATAATAACTGAAAGGCGTCGCCGTCAAGTTTTTCTTAGTGTCTTTTTTGGGTTGTCTTCAACAGTGTTCAGTTTTATTTATCAAGACAACTTACTCAAGAGAACCATGGCATTGTGGAGTCCAAAGAGAAGAGAGAATTGTTCATGCATTTGTTTGATTCCGCAACCGATTACATCAAAATAATGCGCATGTTTAATAAGCCTCTTCAACAAAAATACGGACGTCCACGTGAACTCAATTACCGGTACACCAGTATTCTATCAGTATTCAGCTTGGCGAAAAAGTTGATATTAATTGTTAAAACAGCGGAACTATGGTCACGTCACCGGTCGGTCATGTGTGGAGTATTCAGTTTGGGGACAATCACGTGCAGTGGTCTGAGGCTAACTACTACTATTCTTGACAGTTAGCTACAAAAGTCATATTTAACTGTATTATTCAACCCATGAATTCGTGGATAAAAATTACCGGTAAAATTACTTTCATCGGCCTTGCAGTGCAGTTACCCACACCACGGCAAACCTATCAAGACACAATAACAAGAATATATTTAAGGGAACTGCCAAGAAAGCTAAAACAATTTCTCCTTGGATTGTACTAAATTGTGTAATGTGAAATTCTTTAATTTTCTGTCATTGACATTTGATTCCGTATTCCGTTTCCGTTTCTTCTTTCTGTTTCTGTTTCCGTTTCCGTTTCCGGATTCCGGATTCCATGTTTTAGTGCTGCCGCGACAATTAACAAGAAGCCGCGCGCAAAGCACAGAGAATATCGCTTAGCACAGCGAAGGCAACGTCGCCAACACAGTGACCAGAAACATGTACAGAGGCAGCGACAAAATACTACAATTACACTGCAAATGGAGCCGATCAAGAGAGAGAACACCGACTGCCGACGCTTCAAAAAGCGATGGGGAGATCAGGCAACGCTTACAGTTTACAGTAAAATTATCTTCTTCGATGCAACGATAGGCAGCAATAGTTACACGGTCTGTACAATGCAGTCGTCGATCAAGAATATCTTTCCAACGGACTGAGGACAGCCTATCAGCCTTTACACCGTGAGCAACAATGGGTTTTACAGTAAGCTTTATTTTACAATGAACAGTTTATAACACCGATAATGTGTGACATGTAGGGAAGCGTTTACATTTGTAAACAATGACCTTACTGAACAAAATTTCGTTTACAATTTTTATTACATTTACTTCTCCAAAACCATCCCACGTAAAAATATATATCTGTGTATAGCATATACATAAACACAGCTGTGTCTTTTAAGTCAAAGATGACAAACATTTATTATTGCTGGGCTCCTATTTGAGATCTTAAAATATTCGAAAAGAACATCTGTATTGGGTTATTCCAGAAAAAATCCACACCCCCATGACGGAAGGCACGGTTTTTTGACCCCCCCCAATCTGGATTTCCAAAACTGCTTGAGCCCCGCCCCCTTAGGATTTCCAAGTTCAAAGACCCCCCACCCATCTGGATTTCCATAAAATTGTTAGACACTGTAGCTAACTATGTTCTCGAATAAATGGTTCTCTTCTTTGTCGATAAAAAATGACTGCGAAAGAAAGAAAAAGGACACTTAGTGGGATATTACATGACGCGCTATACGCTTGCCACAACACTTGCCTTTCAAAATGGCCGCCGAACGATCATGAACAACTACGACGCTTACTTGTAAGGCATGTTTAGTGGTAAATCACCCTGAAATAGCATTGACCTTGGAAAAATGTTTAATTCAAGGTAAAATCATTGTTTGCTTTCCTTGAATTGAGCGCTTTTTTATGAATTATGGGATTTTTCTTGATATCTCAGGGACCGCGGAGACCATTTTAAGGTGGTAGGGCTAAAACCTCCGGCCAATATAAAGAAACATTCAGGTCGGTGTTTCGCCATTTATCTTGCATTTGCGCGCCATCTTATTTACCACCTCAACAAATATAACAAAAACGTCCACACGTGTTATACTATCCAAACATAGCCAATATGTTAATTAAATAAACCTCCTGAGGTTGCTACCCGAAGTGCCGAAGCTTCTCTTGCGATTCTTATTGCAGGAAACAAACTCCTGTGTAGCTATAGAGACACTGTCTGTTCTCCGCTTGTGACCATTCAACACTGCTAGGTCACCCATCCTGGATAGAAGCCACGTCTTCAGACGCCGTGCAGATGAGAATGAACGCTTGCCAGCAGCGCTGGTTGCAGGATTTACAGCAGCCAGCTTACAGATAGTTTGGGCTTCCTGAATTAGCTTCTCTTCTGGTTTTGGAAACTTTGACAGCGCCAACAGGATTTCGTCAAAACATGCTATCTTCTCCTATAACATAACTTCCAAAATACTTAGTTGCATGCCCAGGTAGCGCCCTTGTATCAACATCTTCTCTGTATGATGCTTCAAGAAACATGAACTCTGCCTCATAGTCGTCACCATTAGCAGCTTTAACTAAGAAGGTCTCCATCTGGGCGTAGGAACTGAAGCCTTCCTGATAGATAGCACTGACGATAAGATCAATATCCTCACAATAGACCCTTCTAATGTGATCTTTGGCAGTTTGGGGTTAGCTTGGTGCACCAGCACCAACCTCCAGTCTGGCCGAAGTGCATCGATTCTTGGAAGCGTTGGTTTACCAAGCAGGCCTTCTCTCTTGCGGGAAATAGTAGCATAGAAATGGTCGAAGCTCTGACCACTGGGCATTTTTGTGAGCGTCTCCTTTGTTAGATTTGCCAATGCCAGGCCTTGTCCACTGACAGCAGCCACCTTAGTACCCTGAAGATCCTTAGATAGATTATGGGTCTGTGGGAGTGGAGCCGCCCTCCAAGATTCAAACCAAAGAAAAAGTCAAATCGTTCCATTTAGGTCTTACATCCTATTATCCTTTCACGCACATCGGGTTCTAATCGTTCGGACAAGCAAACATCCCACTCTTCCATAAGAACTGCCTAGTTCTCAAGAATTCGTCCAAAACAACTGGCTCTAACCGTCCACCTTTTAGGGTCGGAAAAGTCCAATAATTCTACGAGAACTTTTCCCATGTCAATTGGAGCCCTAGAAAATAGATCCCTACAAAAAGTGGTACCAGCCCCTCCCCCTCCGCGGTCCCTGTTATCTTCAAGTTATCGCACGTTGCTTCTACAAAAGTAACGAGGGTGAGCCTACGGATGGAAACTTAAAATAAATGTGGTAAGAGGTCTGTAGTTTGAAAGAATAATAAAATTTGAAAGGGCAAAGCAATTTTTTGAAAACTTATCAATTAAAGCGATTGAAACATCGATGAAATTGAAAGTTACCCTCAAGGATGTATTTTTAGGTTCAGAGCTCCCCTCCCGTCTGGATTTCCAGAGCCGTTAATCCCCCCTCCCGTGAGATTTTCCAGCATGCCTTCCGTCGTGGGGGTGTGGATTTTTTCTGGAATAACCCATTTCGGATTTCCTCACAATATTATTGTGTGACATCTGTTACAATGCCAGGAAAATTCATTATTTTACCCGTAAGGGACAATTTATCAAGTCAGGGAATTTAAATATAAGTCAGGGAAAATTGGACTCTTTCAAAGAAGTCAGAGGGAGGTGACATGTTTCTGCATATTCACCGAAGTTAAACATATTCCATCAAAAGGATATTATTTCCAGAAATTAAACGACAAGCAGACTGATATAGCGTTTCCTATAAGATCAATCCATTCTGTGCTTAATACATTCACAACCACAACAACAACAACAACTCTATTTGTACTCCACATTGAATTATATATATAAAATAGAATTAAAAATAGAGAGAGTACAGGCTGCCCATAATAACCATTGAGGGCTAAAGAGATTGGGCAGCCTTATTTAAGTTATTAATAAATTATTTTGTGAAGGGTCAGGTAGACACGACCACAGCTACACAGAAAAAAAAACTGTAAATAAAAGAAAAACTTCACACAGCAAACAAAAAAACTAAGTGTGTCACCATAAATTTATGTAATAATGTAAATGGGTGGCGAGGATGGTTGTGGTGGGAGTTGGGGCATTTATTTTGTGTACCGGACACAGATGAGGTAAAACGAAAGAACAACAGCCTTGAAACAATACCAAGAAGATTTTCTCTGAACAGAAAACAAAGAAGTCCTTTGCTTTACGTCATCTGTGTCCAGTACACGAAGTTTTGAGTGGAATTTTGGAATCCATTAATACCTGGACAAATTGCCAATTCATTTGGTCAGGGAAAGGGTACATTTGACTGTCAGTCTGGGAATTTCAAAAACTATTCCTCTGGCAACCATGACTCAACAAGGTCATGCATGTTGAGAATTGAGAAACTGATCAACTTCAACATGACTTGTATGTGGACATTTCATAAAAATTCCCTCTTGCATGGGTATTTGTTTCTCATCCATGTACACAAATAAAGTTCTGTGAACAATTTCACAAATGATTTGGTACTCTTTAAAGGGAGAATTCAGTGCTAATGAGGGTACTGCATATTCAATAATCATCATAAACACAATTCTCCTCAACTGCATCCTTAATGACATTGCTACATGTAATTTCTATTTCAGTGTAAGTGGTTACTTTTGCACCTTACTGTTTTAAAAAACAGTTAATTGTCAAGTGTGATTATCATACATGGCAACTAGTCTCTCCGATACGAAAACAATCTCCTCCTGTATGGGTCAGCAAATCTCCCGGATGAAATCGAGTTATGAGCTTTTCTGTGCTTTAAGTTAGAATTTATCCCATTTTCTCCCAAAATTCGAATTTTCTTTCAGCCAAAGTTCAGTTTCTGGGGCATTTTCGCATGTATTTCATCAGTGACAAAGATTATTTCCCCATTACAATCATAAACGCTAATTGTGATGGTTCTGTACCTCATGTAAGACTTAATATAATGTCCTAAGCCGATTAGGGACTGAATCGAATTGTGCTTATGAGGGGAGGGGGGGTTGATCATTGATATTTGCGGAGGGGGAAGACGAAAAAAAGAGTCTCCAGATTTTAGATTTCCAGAGGTTGCCATATCTGGATTATGTACTACAACAAGTGCCAACACTCTCATTGCTGTAGTTCACTTAAACAATAGATATTTTTCGTCAATTACCAGCATTTACTTGTTTTTTTCACTGCGCTACTGATGACACACTTCACTACTAATGACACACTTCACAAGTAATTATTATTACAATTATTATTAAAGATGGCATGAGTTAGCTGCATATTCTCTCTTTTGTGCAGTTATTCACTATCACACCCATTTTCTTTTGACTATAATTACAGATGTAGGAGGGTCAGATGGGGTAAACACGGGACCTATGAAACATTGCCTACCCTTCCTTAACAACGCCAGCCCCACTTAAAGTCCCAGAAAATCCTTTTTTAACGACAGACCACTGGGTTCAGATTTACTCCAACCAAAAGGAGATTAAGTACATCTCACATTCCAGTATTAGAGCCAGTGTTGAAACCCGCCCTCCCAAGCTACACAATTTACTCCAATTCTCTACCCCCTTCCATCCCTGACATTTTATGGACCTCCCCCCCTGCCCGAGCTTCGCGAGTTTCTGCGATACACGTATTTCTATTATAGTATGTATTTTTATGGACTTGTTTTACACTGCGCGGTTTTTGATAGTTAAATTTACATAACGCGCTTTGGCCAGCTGCGGTTAATGCCCCTCACTGCATGTACCATGCACGTGGCCTCTGTGTGTACAAACAACAGACGTCACAGTTGGGGAAAACCCCTTTCTTGAGGTTGAATGAACTTTAATCACGTCAACGCAATAAAACTCACCACAAGACCTTGGTCTTCGACGGGAAAACAACTGTTTGAGCGAGTAAAAGGTATGTGCGATTCAGTTTGTCTGATTGTTAGTTTCAGTTGCGATTCGATCCTAAGGAGGAATCGAAAGGTACACTTTCGGAATACTAAATCAGTTAGGAGCGCTAGATTCGACTCACATTTTATGTTATATTTGCCGACGAGGTTTAATCGAAGTACGAAACTGCATGACAAGCAAAAAATATCAGGAGGTTAGTTTTGCCTTTAATAGCTGAAATTAAATATTACAACTTGTTTAGAGTGATATAATAGTATCAGCAACAGTTTCAGCGAAATTATTTTACTTTGACTTCATCTTTCACAGCATTACTGATCATGTTGTTATGTTTTAACTCTTACGTAGTTTACCGATCGCTTTTAAACATTTGACATTTTTTCTGCTGGGAATATCAAAACGTCGTTAAAAGTGTTTGCGTTTGTTGATGACTGTAGCGAGAAATAGATAGTGGCAAGCTAGTTTGGCGCATAAATATACTCGTTTATCAGATTATAGAACTTTTTGACCGCTAGTAAAACTCCCAAAGAACGTTGTTCTTCTTTTTGCCAGGTAAGCTTATGTTTTAGATGCCTAATGAAATCAATACAGCATTCTAGCTCATTCTGAAACAGTTTATTTATATTCTTGACGCGGCATGCTCAAAACATTCATGATTCATACAATTTGATACTAAATTTAACTTCCTTAAAAAACAAAGAGGGGTTAACCGGGAAATTCCCTCAAGTTTATGAAATAATATGCAAAAACGTACGACAATCACTGTTATATGTCATTTCATCTCATATTTTTCATTTGTGTCATTTTTAACAACATACCAGATAATTGTTCAGGTATCGGTCCGTTTTATTTTATTATTATTATTTTGTTGTTGTTGTTGTTGAAATATTTGGAAAGCGAGGTAAAACAAATGTAAGACTAAATTGGTCGAAGCTTTCATTAGTTATCGCGTCAATATCTGTTTCACTTTCGTTTTGGATGCCAAAAATATACCTTCCCTCATCAGACCCGCAAGCGCGGTGAGCGAATCTAAAAGAAAAATAAGAGACTGCTCGCAGTCTAGATGCTGAAAAGGGCCGTTTAACAATTGAACGTTCACGTATATCGGGAAAAAAAAAATTCACCATCAAACTATCATGCCGGGGCCAGAAGCATTATATGCTCGGCTTCTGATGCCGCTAAAAGATGATTTTTTTCAGGTGCAATCAGTAGCCATAGTGTGTAATCGAAAGACCAAGTTGGTGGCTGGATCCATTGTACAATCCGTTTCAATCTTCTTCAAGATCCCTCAAGTTTGTCCATCCTCGCCTCCTTTTGTATTTGCTGAATTATTTTTACCGTCTTTTATGTATTGAGCATTTTTTCTCATGTTTGCGTTGGTGGCTGTTTTCACTGTTTGAATCTTGTTAAATTTCGTGACGCAGCTCCTTTAACAACAACAAATTCCTTGACTTGTTCTTCTTACTAAACGGAAACATTTCCGCTAGCCTGCGAAAACATCCGTTTCGGCGAAGAGCTAGGAGAAACGGTTTTGGCAGCCTGCTACATTTCCGCGGGAAATTCCCTTCATGCAATTTCATCAAGAGCCATTATGGCTCTTAATTTTATATATGCAAACAGCACAGAGTGAAAGGTACTTTCCCTTGGGTTTTTTCCCTGCTTTTTTTTTGTTTGGTTGTAACTGCGACAACACCTTTGCTTAAAAACATTTTCAAAATTTTTGTGGAAAGTTTAAAACACTAGCCTGAAATTCATCCGATTGCTTCGAGTCGTTTTCTCCTCTCAACAATGTCTGAATCAACCGGCCGTTAATGCCGTCCAGTGACGTCACTAACTACCCGAAAACCGGTTTTGATTGATTGGTACTGATTTTGATTGGTTGATTGTCTAAACCTTCGCATAATTATGTATAATTATGAAAAACTGAGGGAGTAATAACGACTCGAAGTAATCGGATGAAATTCAGGCTATTAAAACACGCTAACGTTTCGACCTTCCCGGGCAGTCAAGAGGCCCTGCCGAGGTGGGGGCGGGCCAATGTCGCCCGTCTGAATTTTAAAACGTCTCGTGTCGGTGTTTATAAATGCTTGTCGCTTATTGTCGGTGTCAGTGTCAGTGTCAGTGTCGCCATTTGGCCGAGGGAGGTTGCCTCTTGTCGCGATTTCATTTTACGCGCTGTCGCTACTTTTTGGGCCATGTCGCTTGTCAGAATTTACCCTGGCAGGGCCTCAGTCAGACGCGTTTTGCTTTTGACTTGATAATGACGTCTGAGAACTTCGAAACGTCATGTTTTTCACTTTTTTTAGAAAAATTATTGAAATGTTTTTAAGCAAAGTTTTAGAAAAACTTTTAGGCCAACAAGTTTAAAAAACCACAAGTGAAATTCTTTTCAATCTTTCTTTTTTTAACTCAATTTGGTGGCGGTATCTCGTGACACAACTCATATCTTTAACTTTTTGTTACCATTGGATGGTTCTCTTTATTTTATATCAACAGCAAATGGAAGTCAAGGACTTATCTATACAAACAAACGAGGAACTTTCCCACGCCTTGGAGAAACGTACCTTGAACTGGGAGGAACTTATGAGAAGTGACACATTTGCTTCAATTTATTCAGAAAATAATATTAACAACATACGAATGACTGGTTTCCGCCCAGCAATGGCTTTAATTGAAGACATCGTATCCAGAGAAATTCCACTAAAAGTCTTGCTAAGAGGTCTATTAGAAATTGGTAACAGAAAGGCAATTTCAATAATCGAAAAAGGTACGTTACTCGTATGGCCTACATTGAAACAATATGGGAATGATCGTTTTAGGATATTGATAGCATCAGTTAATTTAATTTAAAAGGTATCGGTTTTTTTTTTTCGAAATAAAGAATAGGGAGCCAGCGTTTTGACAGAATTACACTTAATAGTCAAGACAAATAATGTAAAGCTAAAACTAGTCATAGTTGTCACTAAATCTGCCCCCGACCTTTTGACTCCATGTGGTTGTCCATGTATTTGTCATGAACCTTTGAAATGCAGATTTCGTATTAGAGTTTCTGAGTGAAATTCTCAATTATTACACTTTGTTTCCTGGGTTAATGAAAATACTCATACATGTCATGCTTAGGATGAACAATTGTTTTTTATACGCCTGTTAAACAACAAAACCATCTTTAATTATATATTTGTAACTAACAATATAAATGTCCTATCACTAATGTGTCGAACGACTGCTTTGGCTTCGAGTGTGACATTCTTGAACGCACCTGATATAAATAATTTCGCACTGTTTCAAGTTTCTCACCTTTGAGATATTTCCCAGTTCACTTTTTGTGATCCTTGTATCAAATAAAATAATCGGGATTTCGCAATATAAAACTAACCCTACAAACACATGGACCACTGTTTATTAAATCCTGAATACCTGATTATAGAACAAAACCCGGTTATTTCACGTTAGCACCGTTATTGTTTTTGACTGGGTTTTGAAAAATTTGAGCTATTCCTGACGTGGTTTGAATCGAGTCTGTCGATCCACGTTGCTGATTTGTTTCAGACAAATCAAGTTCAAGTTCTGTCGATCCACGTTGCGGATTTGTGTCTGACAAATCAAGTTCTTTAATACCAAACAATTCCAGTACTGCTGAATAGCTTTTTCATTTAAAAGAAATCGGAAAATTGATGTGCTACAAGATGTACTCACCTTATAGCTTGGAATGAAATCCTGACACAATTCGGCGAATGCGACTCGTCGCCAAACCCAGACGCACATGCTGAAAATTAACCGGGACCACAGTGCGCGCCTAGTTTCATCAAATCGAGGAATTTTCGCATACTAACAGTACGACGATACGATACTTTAGCATTACGCGGGGGACATTAGGGCGCCTCCTCGGGTTCCGGCCTCTGGGCCGGAACCCTGCGGGGGCAATAAACTGGTGTGAGGCCGCGTTGATTTGTGGATATTTTTAGGGCAACCACTTACTTGGGTCAGGTTTCACTACCAGCTGCACGCGAATAGCGCAGGCGAATACCCAGGCACCTAGAGAAACATGGGAAGCTTTCAGGTTAATGCAAAGTACCATGGGAAGGGTCAAGGTGGCTTACATGCCTTGTTTAGCGCCGAACAAAGCAGTGCAAAGAAAAGAGTGGCCAAATATTTATTTAAGAAGAATTATACAGTTCGAGAACAGTGGTGGCCACTGCTTTCTTGCTACTGGCAGAGCTGGCAGACAAGGTTTCACGCGCAGCAAGTTGAGTGACTTCGAAGAGCAATTTCTATTCTTTCTATCTTTTTCTTTCCTGGAAATGCGACAGTGCGTTATATTTTTTAAAAAACACTACAATCTAAAGCGTAGAATCGGTGGCTGTAACACTTCTGATACCTCAAACCAACTAATAGTTCTGCGCAAGTCCAGTTGCACCTGCAGGCTAGGCCAGGTTATTCCCGCCAGATATTACAGAAGCCTCAACCAATATTTGTTGAACATATGAGGCCCATTCACTGATATTGTACACTGTGATTCGATTTACATTTCTAGACATGATGAGTAAAGGATTTTACGTGGAAGACTCTGGTGGACGGCCTCCTCCACCGTACATCTGCCGCCAACCAGAAGAGGTATTGTATTTCTCCACTAGTCTAGCCACTTGGGCCTTACAGTTAACAACAGCATCAAATAATTGTTACTGTGTTTATGAATAAGTTGTAATATGAATAAACAGTTACTATACCACAGATATTATGGATAACTAACATTTTGAAAACTCATTAATTGCTTCGCGTGTTAGTTAGTTTGTTAACTAGGTCCCAGAGTGTTTCTTAAAACAACGCGGTAATTATATTGTATGCGCAAAGATGATAAGTCATAGTAAGTGATAGTGATAAGACTGATAAGTCATAGTAGTAAGAAATAGTTTGCAGCAGGGGCGTAGCTACCGGTACTTACGCATGTGCTTACCTGAAAACGTCGAGGGTAAAAAAATGAAAATAATATAAAAATCGATAATAATAAAAAGCATCTAAATGAAAAACAATGTATTATTGCTTGTTTCTTTAAAATATACTTTTTTTACACACCCGAATGTCGCTTTTCAGCTAAGGGAAGTGCTTTATAAAATGATGTATTTAGAGAAAAGGCAGGACAATGGCAATTACAATGGAGCTAAAAATCAGGAACGCTTAGTTTTCACCTTGACTTGGGAATTGGGTTTTTAAGGGAGCGGAAGGCAGGGATTTGAAAAATTTCGCGTACCTCTGGAAAATCCTAGCTAAGCCCCTCTTTAGTGTTGCCTTTTTAACACTCAGTGGAAAATTATAAATGTCATTTCAAAGTGAAGTATGGTTACTTAAGTTACTTAACGCTGAAGGGCCTAAGAAGGCTGGCGATGCGGGTCAAATGTTTCGGCTTGTTCCCGTTTCAGAGAACAAGCCGAAGCATTTGACTTTTGTCTGCCAATATTACATCATTGGAGAATAGGAAGGTAGAGTTTAGCTATCATCATACTTAGCGATAGACTATATTTTAGGCGTGATTAAATATATAGAAGTAGTTAGTTACATAGTTTGGTGTTTGTAAAAATATGCGCACACCTTTTGCAACTAAAAAGTTAACTGATTCACAAGGTTATGATGCCGGGACGACAAGAGTAGTTTGAGGGCGTCTTTGAGAGATCAAATGAATGAATTATTCGATTAAAAGAAAAACGCAGTGAAACTGTGACCATGTTAGAATTGTAAATTTGCTCATGTTGGTTTCTTTTTAAGGCAATCAATTCTGACTAGTCTTACATGGTACACAACTTGAGAACATATTTGAATCTGATATATAAACGGGATAATTCGTGTATTAATAACGTAAGGGACTATAGCAACTTCATTTTCTGTAATTATTTGGACAAGAGGAGCTTTTTTAAACAAGGTTATGATGTTGTTATTAGTTTATTCATGTAGTTATTTAGTAACGATTTTTGTGACAATTGAATATTAGTGCTGTATAGTAATTTCTTTGTTAACAGGAGATTGACTTTCTTCTTTTTTTTCGTTTTAGAAGCACGATATGACTTCATCATCCTACGCACCTTTGATACAGCTTGGGGAACAATCCGAAACATTAGCTTATCCTGTACAAGAATCAGGAACCAACAACGACTCGCGACCCTGTGTTCCGAGACGTCCAGGATACATGGAAATAGTCTTAAGTTTTTTTCCCTGTCTTTCTTTGCCTTTCGTTCCTTGAAGGGCTGCTCAAAAGAATGTAACATTTAGGCGACTTATAGTATGATTTCTGAGAGAATGTTTCATCGTTTCAATATCCCTTTAAGGCCATTTTTTTTTTAATTTTAGAATAGAAATAAATGCAGGTTGCAGTGATTTTATGAAATCACGACAACATTTTGAAATAAGTTCTAAATTGGATGTACCTTGATAGGGACCTTTTATGCTCTCAATAGTAAACATGGTTAATATAAATTAATTCAGTGTCTGGTAAAATGGTAAAGGTCGATAAATATGGTTAACAAGATTATAAAAGAGCTAGCTGTTCTCACTTGTTATACTTTTTAACAAAGCAAAGGATGTATAGGAGCATGCAAAGCGACAAATAAAAATAAAAAGTAGTAAAAATAGAGCAGAAACTACGATTACCATAAGAATAGTTGTTTATAGTGAAATACAGTTAAGTTAAGGATGATGTTTTCTAATTTTTTTTCTATCCCTAAATAAGCTTTCTTTTATCATTACAAATTGTACGTGTAATAACGTAAACATGATTGAAAGGTGACTTCTTAAAGTTTTATCGTTGTTTGTAGACAGCAAAAAATTGTGCCAAGTGCCATTAGTGTCAAGTTGACTTGGCGAGTTAATTCGACCACTCGCCTTTCTCTTAGTAAAAAAAGAGTAATTTAGAAATAATAGTTTATAGTGGAATAGTTTAGCCTTTCGTGTCACCTAAGGACAATTTATTCTGATTTGTTTTAATCTCTAAGTAAGATTTCTTTAATCTTTACACTGAACTTTTCATGTAATAACTTAAATATGATTAAAAACTGATATTTAAAAAAAAACTTCCATTCTCGTTTGTTTGTGAACAACAATCACATAGCTGTATGTATCATTTCGTAACATGCAAGTTGTCTTTGAAAGTTAGTACGTTGATCCATTTCGAACGCACACCCCTTCTTACTGTAAAAGAGTTTTTCTTATCTTCAGTGACCCCAACAAAGAAAAGCGTCTTTTGATAATACAGGAAATGAAACCAAACGATAATGAGCGAAATGTTTGTTCGCATACCGTAAACTGCCGCTTCTAAGCTTCAACTTGTATAAGGTTCAACCCACCCCCCAACCCCCGGCATGGCCCCCCAATTATGGCCTAATGACCGGTAAACAAAAGAAAAATGATTTTTAAGCCCCCAGATATATTATCATGAAGTCAGTTTTAAAGCTTAATTATTAAAAAACCAGTGAGGGCTAAACTAATTTTGATCAGCACTTTGAAGCGCTTTTTCTATTACGGTTATGAGCCCCTTCGGATATAAGAAGCTTCTTTTATAGGTCCTCCTGAAATCCCTTACGAAGTTGTCTAGGTCCAGGGGCCCGTTTCTCGAAAGTCCCGATAATTAGCGGGCTCGGTAAGCTGTCTCCATATACAAAGAGGATCGAGGTTTCAGTAGTTTTGCATCTAACATGATAAAACTGTCGGTTAATGAAACAAAATGGAGTAGTTTGCTAGCCAGGACCCGCGCTCTTATTCTTTATATTTCGATTTGAATATTTGATTTCGGGACCGTATAGTTACCGGGACATTCGAGAAACAGGTCTCAGGGCTTCTAAGCGGCGGTTTACGTAGCCTACGAACGTAGACGTATTTCCGGTCGTCGCTTCTCTCCACCCGAAAAGTAGAGTGGAGGGAGAGAAGCGACGACCGGAAATGCGTCTGTGTTCGCAGCCTCCGGTTTATAGTAACTGGAAAAAGCTGGTTAAAAGGAGAAAACTTGCAAAGAGTTCATTGTTTTCAGGGTCAAATGGCACATCGTAGGATCGGATCGAGCGACGTTCTTCTTAGTGTACATAAAGAGAGACTGTACTTTCTTTTTTACATAGGAACCCTTAGGCGAGTGTGTACATCAATATTGGTTTTGGATATTTCAGTCTACTTTTAAATTGCAACTAATGATTCTAGCAGCAATTACCATGCTATGAGCATTTCTAAACAGTTTTTTGCTATTTTTGGCTATTTTTTTTTAATTAAGAAACTAAACACTTTCACATCTGCCTGTGGTGCATCACTTTATTTTGACGTAATAAAATGAGTGTAAAGAATGACTTTCTGAAAAGATAGCTATACAATAATGATTTTGTACAGCTTACAACATTTTAAGGCTTTGCAGCTCCATATTAGAACTATTACTACAATGACCAGAATGCAAGTGTAAATACATTTTGTATATGTAAACACATGACCCTTTTTTGAGGAAAAAAAAATCCTGCAGAGAAATGAGGAGGGAAAAAAAATATCCTGCAGAGCATTTAGAAGGGAAAAAAATATCCTGCCCACCAGATTGCTAGAAGAAAAAATTCTTGCCGACCAAAAATCACCCCCGTCAAGAGTTAAATGGTCGGCCCCTTAAGCTAAGATGGCCAAAACCCAAAAGTATCTATGATTTTAAAATGTTTTGTTTCCGTCAGACGTATCTTAATCCTAGCTGTTTCCCCTAAAGAACAATTAAAGGCCCCCTGTCATTTATGACTCTAAGGCCCAGTTCAAAAGTTGATCTTTTCATGTACTGAACCTAATCGCTTCAGTGAAGTAGATGAAGAGATCGAAGTTTGAATCAATACAAAAGTGCCACATGTCTAATTTGGGTCGACCTATGAACTAAAATCGAGTGGCCAACACGGCGACTGTCGAGCGACTTCGTTTCAAAGTGCAAAAAACGTCGAACCTCTCATATGCCGAACAACTAATGCATAAATTACTAAAATTTATTCTCACTTGTAAGCATTTTAGACTATTGAAGATCGTGAAAATGAATTGAGCCCGACTACTCAAGTTTGACGTCTGAATCAACCGTCGGTACATTCGGTACATTGAAAGACCGACCTTTGCACTGGACCTAAATTAATCAGTTATACTGCAACAAATTTTACCTTCTCCTAATAAGACTATGACTAGTCAACTATATTTCTTTTCCATCTATTAATTTACAGTCTACGTGATGAGTGAATATTGCTTGAAATAATGGGACCTTATAGATCCCTTCAATCCCTACTATTTGCATTCTCTTTATTGCTATTTGCATTCCTCTTTTTCGTATATAAAGGACGCATTAAGTTTCCAGACACTGATCGACAGCTAAGTTCCTAAACTCAAGAACCACTTGCTCTAAGATTTGGCAGCTTACTGTTCAATTGTCATATGAGACATCTGATGTACATTTATGTTGGATCAGCCCAGTCCTTTCAGAATCAATTCTGTTTTTCACTCAACGCATGTCACTTAAAATTTGCCCATTCACTAATAAACAAATGCATCATGATTTTTACGAAGCATCTTTGAGCTGAACTAATTTCCCACGGTACTAACAACAGCATAATTTCTTAAAGATTACCTAGTTTAGGAGATAAAACGACTTCAACGACACATCTCAGTCTTATCAGACTGACCCGGGTTTTAATTCTCCCGATATCTTTATACTAATTTCAGGGGCACCAAACGGCGGTTTCCTCAAAAATACGCCATAATGGCCCTTAGGAGGGCCATTATGAAAACTACTGGGTGACCAGTAATCAATGTCTTTACCCTCGTTAAATAAAGTTATTACTTACTTACTTACTTACTGAAAACACTTTTTAGGCCATCCAGAGTACATTCAGATCTCTAGAAATGCATTCTAAGCGGCGCTACAAAATTTTTATCTGTTTCGTCGTCCTAGGAAAACGTAAGCCTTTTCGAAATTACAAGGACTTCAGTATTATTTTTCCGAACTTTTTACGTGCAATTTAACGTTTTACGTGATTCCTCTATCACATTTTAGAATCCGAAAAGTTTAGGTTTCCCCTTTCTAAGATAATGTGACCTGGGTACTGTAAAATATGAAAAATTTAACTGCAGAAAATCGTGGGGAATTTATTAGATTAAGCTTCGAAAATTGTACATGAATGGAACGTTCATCTAGAAATTTCCAGCCGTTCGGAAGCAGAAGAAAATTCTAGACAATATTTGCTTCTGCGAACAGATGTTTTACAGAAAACAGTGCCCCTTTAATTTTATCAAAGTCTAAACCCAGCTTCTTACTATCGACAAAAGCACAAGCTTAAGCAGAAGCATAATCCAAACATAAGTTACGCCCGGTTCAGACGCCGCTCCACTCATGTACCGAACCTAAATTGAATTAGGTCCGACTTTGGAGCAACATTGGCGCACAGTAAAGACTAAGCCCGTTAATAGGGAGCTCAAGCAACAACGACGGCGACGGCTACGAAAACGTCACTTAAAAAGTGAATTCGCGCTGCTTCAAACTTTATCGCGCTTGCTACATCTCGGTTACCTCGTCAAATATTGGCAAATGTTTTTGGAGTTGAATTAATTATTCTAAAGGCTGTATCAAAGTTCAGAAAAAGAAAAACAAAGTTGTTGCCTTGCGTTCCCGTCCTCGACAAAACGTGAATTCAGGCACTTTCACGTTGTAGTCGTGCAACGACAGCTAAGAAATGTACAAAAAAAACGTGATGCACGCGCAAAGTTGTTGTTTTGCTAATCTAAACCTATTGCTTTTTTGCCGTTCTCGTTGCCGTCGCCGTCATCGTTGCTTGAGCTCCCTGAGGGGGGCCAAAGAAAGTGTCCGTATAAAGCGGGTTGAATTTAGAGAAAATATGAGGGCTTACTTTCACCAGGGACAAGCAATACGGTCCGTAATAAAGAGATGTCACTCCATATTAAGCGGGTGTCCGTAACACGGGTGTTCGACTATATAAGCATGAGCATAAGAGGCTTTATGCAGAGCGAGGTGAGAAAGGCCGTGATATATATAAGCATAAGAGTAGGAAGAACGCAATGTTTTGATATTCTTGTGTTGAAACTTATCAGTGCTTATATCAAGTCCGTCCTCCTTAATAACGCATGCAATGCTTGCGTCGCCAGGGAAGACAAGACTTTTAAATAAAGCTAAAAATTTTGATGGCTTGCAGTGAGTAAAGCAATAGATCATGATTGGTCACTATACCTTCAATACTCAGTTTTTTAACCTGATGATATTCATGGCGCTAAGTTAGATAACGTGCGATGAAGGGCTGTATTCCCTTTTTTCTGATTTGCAGAAAAAAATGTTCGCAGTTGATCGCAGCCTAGCTTTAAAATAAAATCAGTCATGGTAAATATTTAAAAGATGTTTTGAGTTGACTCTCAGCATGGGGCACGTTGGCCAATTTTGCTTTCATCCTACCTTAGAGGTGAAAAATAATGTAACCACTGTTTAAAAAAATAGAGAGAAAAAAAATATTAAATTGTTAGTGACTGTTGCCACGCCTTTGAATTACTGATCGTAAAGTTTTAATTTCCCAAGTCACAATCGCCGTTTACAATCTCTTCTGATCGTCTTCTCTCAAGATGACCAACAGCTGGGATTCTTTGTTCCACTAAACTGGCAGATGCTAGAATATTTAACGCTAATGTGTTAACAGCGTGGCTCCTAAGGCGAAATCTCTGACAAAACCATCCCCCAATTAAACGTAAAACTTGCCTGTACTGTGGTATTCTCCAAGCGTAGAGAAACGGGTTCAATGCACAGCTAACAGATAACAGCGGTACGGAGAGGGCTTTAGTAAGCAAAAACCCGGGCTCGCTGCATTCACTGCTAAGCCCTTCATGGCAGCGTTCTTGTAAATTTGTCACGATTAGATACGGCAATAGAGATATGAAGAGCACAATGATAATTAAAACAACAGTAGAAATAATCTTTTTCTCCAACCTAATGTTTCGAAGAAAAATGCGTGACCGTCCGCCTCTGTTTGCTCGCACAAAAACAACGTTTCTTGAATAACGGCGAAATTCCTTGTAAGTCGCGGTGTATAGGGCACACATGATAGTCAATGGAATAGTCGTTTGAAGATGAAGATCAATTACGTGGAATACTTCCTTATTTTCATCCAAAGAATGAGAAGTTTCAAAGGTAATGCAGAAAATCCAGATTAAAGCGTTACAAACAATTGCTTTTCGCACCGTTATAAGTCTTTTATACCTCACTGAAAGCTTGACAGCCAAAAATCTATCCAGCGATAGTGCAACTACTGTAAAAATTGATATCTTTGTGGTTACATGGCTGAAAATAAGAGCGGTTTCATAGAGTTTCTGCGGTTGGCCTCCGGTAGAGATGGTAAACATAGACGCAGCATACATTGACTGCACAAGACAGCCTCCTAGAAGATCGCTTAAAGAAAGACTAAGGATAAAGTACGTGGTCGCGCGACCTCGAAAATAATTGTACGGATCTTTGAATACTGTAAATAGAAGAAGGCCGTTTGTTAAGGCTGCAAATAAACCAAATAGTGAGCTGCAAATTCCTGCTACCAGTGTAAATGTCGCAGTCGGTAAACCCTCAACATGGTCATGTTCATCGACTTTTTCGCTCATAATTATAACACAGTGAAGCACTCTATGCTTACCGAAGACACTCTTTAACTCACAGATCACTGCTTAAGACTAATGAATCGCCTTGGATGTATGAATAGTTAATTCGTCCTAGGGGAAAATAACGCCGATGATGGAAGTTGTTATTTTGCAGTACTTATGTCTTAATGACAAAAGTTACGTTCACGTGACAAAGAAATAATCAAACTCTACCGCCACGAAATTAACAAGCACTGTCAGATAATGTCAATAAACTAATTGGTGAAAGCAAAATTTCATGACAAAATCTCAGTTTAAAATTGCTCTATTCATTTGGCCATCTCGCAAACGTTTAACGACGTTATTACTGAAGACTCAGACATGCTATTCCGAAAAAGATTGATTAGAAAATGTTCACTAATTCGAAAGCAGACGAATCGTTAAACAACAAAGAAAATTGGCTTTTGTTTGTTCAAAACATAGAATTTGATACAGCAACATCGGGTGCAGTGTGAGAAATTTGAGTATTTCCGCGGAAACTATGTATTCTTGTTTGCAGTTATCATTGTTAATTTCCGATGGCTGAAGAGCAAACTTACGCTTAAAATCGACGCAACAAAACGAGAGAATCTCTTTTGTTTTACGGAATGAGCTGATGAAATAAGATACTTACGAAATATTTCTGTATAAAATGAAAAAGCTCTCTGCCACTTAACTATTAACTAATGGATTAAAAAGGTCGTTAAATAGGCCTTCATGTAGGAAAAATGAAATCCGGAGCTTTTAAAAATATGACAAAGTTTTAAAATCAGATTAAGACTAGAAATGAGATTGGAAATCAAATAAGAAAATGTGCACGAAGATTGTCGATGAGTTTTCGCCGACTCTTTTCATTAACAATACTGCCTTAAAAAATATTTGACCATATATTATTTCCACCTTCCTGTGATTTAATACCATCCGACACAGCTGTGACCAATAAATACTGATAGATCGTCTGGATATTTTGACTGACAGACAATATTCTTTGCAATTTTAGAAACTCTTATTGTACTGCTACAGTGGACACTTCAGCGGCAGTTTTGATGCAAATTAAGAGAGCATTTCTCCTGATGATTTCTTATTTTGAAGAGAAATTTAACAAGCGCCTGGTTTTGTTTGAAGTTTCATCACCAGTGCTGCGATTAAAACATCTAAAAAGGAACTGCTTTAAATTAGCGCCTTAATTAAGCACTACTGTTAGTAGTATAGGGCGCACCGGTTACTCCGTTTTTTTGGTCAGGAATTTCATTAACTTGGGCAGGAATAAATTAACGCCAATGACGTCATAACCTTTTGTCTTGATCTCATGAATAAAATGCGCAGGGATGCCATTAACATAAGGTCATGTGCTATTTTTAGTTGGATCAGGATTTCTAGTTACTTTAAGGTCGTCTTTTTTGCGCAGGAATCTCATTAGCGTGCGTAGGAATAAATTAACTAGGTGACGTCATAGGCTATTGTCTTGATCTCATGATTAAAATGCGCAGGGATCTCATTAAAATAAGGTCGTGTGCTATTTTTAGTTGGTTTAGGTTTTCTAGTTATTTTAAGGTCGATAAACGTCTTCGTTTTCGATTGGTTAGTTAGAAAATAAACGTTTTCACTGGCTAATTCATAGTTTCTGAGGAGTAAATTCAAACTTGTCTGTGACCTAAAATCACTGAGGCGTAACGTAATTATGCAAGTCCTATTTCCTGCTGCTGTGATTGTCCTAGTTCCGGTTCACTAACTTTTGGCGGGCAAATCGTGCATATTAATGAGGGCAAAGACAAACTAGCTCTTTTTAGCACAAAATACAATGTTTTACTTACCCCACACCCCTCTTATTCTTCCGCAATTGATTTATTTTCTCTTTTTGATTTTATTCTTTATTTTTAATTTTCATCCACGACCTTATCTACTGTACATCGACCCCACATAGACCCTACATGGACCCCACACTGACCCTACCCCCACCTTTCTTTTTTCCACCACTACATTTCTGTTGTTTTCCACCACCACCACCACTACCACCACCGCCACCACGTTTCTATTGTTTTCCTTCCACCACCACCACCACTACCGCCACCACATTTCTATTGTTTTCCCTCCTCCACCACCACCACCACCACCACCACTACCACCACCACATTTCTGTTCTCAAGCAATATTCTTTGTATATTTTGTTCAAGGTTTTGATAATTCTCTAAAATGTTGTTTATTTGACACTTGTAGATGAATGCAATAGACGTACAGCAACCAGCAAGCGCGGGAAAAAACACGTAAGCTCAAGTTGTTTTGGTCTTTTGACAAAGCTGTGCTTTAGAATTTAGCTAGATATGGAATATTATCCCTCATTCAACTGAGCCCTCATTTGTCTCATTCTTACCAGAAATCACCAGATCCGCACATCGCAAATCACACTTCGTTCGGCTTCTTTTGATCACGATATAAAAGCGAACCTTTTTAGTGAAAAGAAGTGTTTCATACCTTTTACCTTTTATTTATTTCCACGGGATATATGAAATACAATTTACACAACCCGCGTGTAGCATTAGCTAATCTTGGAGGGTATCAGTAATAAATAAACATAAATATTAGTCTACAATATTACTACAGCATAAGATTGACATTAGTTCTAAGGTACAAATTATATTGGTATAATAATATAATTGAAACCTCAGCCTTCGATAAACTTAAAAAGTACCTGCCTAATAGTGAGTGTTTCTCCATCTCTAAACTTTTGAACCCTGTTAAAATACTCTGTCACAGACACCACTATTGAGGAGCCTGTTTATTTGTAAGCCTTAATTCACCTGAATTACTTTATTCTTCCCATCACCCTTCTCAGATGTACATGTAACCTTATTTTGTACACCTGTTTTCCTTGTTGGGAGGGTTTGTGTGAGCAAGGGGGTAAAAAAGAGTGAAAATGATAAAAAACTGGGAATATCATAGCATCAGTAAAGCTTGGGGAGATGCTAGAAGTGTGTCAGAGGTAGAGGGGTGGGGGTAGAGGATAGACAAATTCAACAATATTACAAAAAATAATAAGTAATTAAGTGATAAACAGGATGCTAAAAAATATATTTTCAATAGAAAGATCATGGAAGGAATTTTTGGCAAAATCTCCAGAGTTGATTCAGAGTGTGTGAATTTGTTTGCTGGCCACCCTCATTTACTTTGAATTTCCCAGTATATCCTTATAGGAATCACCCCCCTTTAATTTTTTTCCATTCCTGGTAAATCCTTTGTAGTAATGGTCTAGAAATAATGGATCTACCACTGAAGCTGTCAAAGTAATTTTTGGCTTGTGTCGTTTTTCATAGAACCAACTTTGCCTGGACAAAGGACCATGACATCTTGTTTTGTAGAGAGCTTTTGGTTACTGAGCCATACGCCCACAAAGTTAGAAGTGTTGAAAGAGCAAAAGCCTGGGAGCAGATTGCCTCCAGTTTAAATAGCATCCAAGCTCCAAAGTTTAGAGTTACAACTAGATCCGTACGTGATCGCTACACACTTCTGACAACCAGAAAAGCAGAGCAGTTAAGAGAGGAGGAGAAAGCTTCAGGGATAGAAGTTACACCAACAGAAATTGACTTGTTATTGGAAGAAATTTTGGAGAAAGAGAAAGCTGCTAGAGCTGAGATTGAGTCTGGAGATACCAAAAAGAGAAAAGCAGAGCAAGACAAGGCAAGTGCTGACAACATTAGAAGACTGGCAATGGAAAGGATGTCTCAGACTAAAACCAGGGAAAGTGATGTGGGAGAAACTTCTTCAAAGAAGAAAAACACAAGGCGCAGCTCGCATGAGATGCTTGAATTTCTGGAGAACAAATCTGAGAGGGACCACCAAATGAAACAAGAAGAACTAAATTTAAGAAGGAGTGAGCAAGAAGCAATGACTGCTATAATGAGACAGCAACAGCAGCAACTTCAGAATTTGCAGGCTATGTTTGTAAGCCAGCAAACACAGCAAACACAAGCTATGTTGGCTCTCCTAGAAAAAAGTTGTTAAGAAGTAAAGGTGACAAGGGTTTTTTCCTTGTCCCAACTTGTTGTCATTCAAAAGCCTTCATAATTATATCATTTACTAAGGCATTGTTTATTTACAATTTGTTTGGTAGTTTTTGTTACAGTGTACTTCTGACATTAGGTACTTTCTTATTCAATGTAAACAAAATGCTAATGGCCTGCTGTTGCCTATATACTTGTGTTAGTTACGTCACATCATGTTGTGATGCTGTAAAAAAACATTATTAAAGTTGTTTAGTCTGACTGGCTTCTGTACATTTGTGACATTCAGGCAAAATAATCATGAAGTGAGGGTGGGTCTAATTCAAAAAACTTGGAAGTTTCATTTCCATACAGGCATGTAAGTGCATTTCTCAGAATTGCACAGACAATATACATCTTGCCAATACTACTCAAGCGTATTTTAAGATTTTTTTTGAAGTCTATGAATTTAAAGTAGTTCAATATGTCCCCAAATAGCCATTCAACGGATTCCCTCACAGAACTCATTCTGGCATTGTACTCTTGCATCTGGGGTGTTAAAACAGCATTTCTGAATGGTTGTTGGAGTTGCACTCTGTGCGGGTAAGCTGGATCACCATATAAGCACATTAGGTGGCCATGGGGGGAAACTGCATGGTGCTGGAGATCTTGCAGCAAGCCTGATTCAGCTAACATAGCTGCATCATGTCTTCTACCTTCTGAAAATGAAAGGTTTAGAAAACAATTAGATGCGTGGACAATGGTTGTGACCTTGTGGTGCATACTCAGTAGAGAACCTGATGGAAATTTAAGTTCTTTGCAAAAGAATTCATTCAGTATTCTAATCTGCAAAATTATATCTCTGAAGAGATCAATCACCTCCACTTGATGGGACTTTTTCAGTACTTGATTCCTGATTTTTACCCGTTTTGACCTTTTTTTCAGGGGTCGGTTCCTGAAAGGTGGAATAACTCTATTCCAGGGATAAGTCTGCCTTATTCCAGTCATAACTTTATCCCAGGACAAAGTTATGACTGGAATAAGACAGTTTTATCCCTGGATAGTGTTGTTCCACCTTTCAGGAACCGTCTTTTGAATTTTTTGCCATCTTAAGTTTTTTTATTTTCTTCATCTTTCTATTTATTTTTCAGGGTTATTTTTAATGAACAATTTTAAACTGAAGTGACTACCATGCATAAATAATTCCATACATTATTATAATTATTATTACCTATTGGGCCATATAGGTTTCCTATTAACCCATTCGGTAGAGCAACAGATTGAAATTTTAATGCATGGACTCTCTTGTGTCCATTGTATACAGCCCTCTGGTGCTGTCCTGGGCGACTTATTGATCGAACCGTGCCATCGACAAAACCAAAACAGTTGTCCAAGGGAGAGCCTTTAGCTGAAATTACGTCTGCATATTGCTGTAAATGGTTGGGGTCCATAACTTGATTGTTCCACTGAGTTAGTCTGTGGCCATGTCTGTCATAGACATAATCGAGAACAGTATTTGTTATCATGCTTAAAACCGGAACTGGCCTTGCAAATCTGTGCACCATATCACTGTATCGACAGGGGTAAGCCAGTCGCTTCAGTAGCATACATAGCCCTTCTATGCCATCGCAAACGGAACGCTGTGGGCACTGGAATGTTGGGGGAATCAATAGCCTGTCTGCCAGCAAGGGAATGTGCCATTTCTCGACTCGAAACTCGGTATAACACTCAGCAGGATCCATTTCCTCCAAATCGAACGACGCGTACGAGTTGTAAGAAAAATCCGGATTCTTCGACTGATAAAAGTGATAGAGAAGGCAGAATTCTTCGTCATCAAACATGTCGTGGGCATATCCAACAAAAACAAAATCCCTGATGTCTTTAAACGACGACATAACTAAAACCACCACTTGTTGAGCCTCACTTGTTGACGTCTTCGTCTTTGTACAAGACGCGGGTGCTTAACTTTCAATTTTCGCGCCGAAAACGATGTTCTCGTCCCAGTGTCCTAGAGCATGCCACGTCATAATTTCGTTCTCGTTTTCGTCCTCGACGAAGCTGCTTAAGGTCCCTATTGTTTTCCCTCCTCCACCACCACCACCACCACCACCACATTTCTATTGTTTTCCCTCCACCACCACCACCACCACCACCACATTTCTATTGTTTTCCCTCCACCACCACCACCACACGACCTTATCTTAATGAGATCCCTGCGCATTTTAATCATGACATCAAGACAATACCCTATGACGTCACCTAGATAATTTATTCCTGCACACGCTAATGAGATTCCTGCGCAAAAAAGACGACCTTAAAGTAACTAGAAATCCTAATCCAACTAAAAATAGCACATGACCTTATGTTAATGGCATCCCTACGCATTTTATTCATGAGATCAAGAGAAAAGGTTATGACGTCATTGGCGTTAATTTATTCCTGCCCAAAAAAACGGAGTAACTGGTGCGCCCTATACTACTACTGTTAATGTCAGTTTCTACAACGTCACGGAAACTGTTACATCGAGCCCTTTGACTTTACAAGTAAAGAGTTACCTTTCCAAAACACCCTTTGTCTGGCAAATTCTAAAAAAACTGGGTCGAGTCATCTTAATATCTTGCAACTTCTAGCACCGTATCCGAACCGTGCCAAAGGGGAAAGTGACTAGTGCATACTATTTTTACACTGCTTTCTATTCCAGAATTTTGTCATGTTTGTGTATACTCTCGACGGTGTATAAAGACTTTGCGGCTATAAAGTTGTTTGCTCAATTCACAAGCACACCGGGTTCGAATGCGCTGATACTGTTTCTTCCAACAAAAATATTCTTCGTATGCGGTGTCGTTGCCCGCAAGAAACCGAAGATACTCTGCAAGTTTCCTTGGAGAGGCAAAAGTTAAAGTTTTATTTCTTTCCAGAAAAGCGTTTATATTCCCTTATGTTTATCACCGCAGTGTGCTTTTTGTTCCTTCTTAAGCTAAGATGGTCAAAACCGACAGGTATCTATGATTTTAAAATGTTTTGTTTCCGTCAGACGTATCTTAATCCTAGCTGTTTCGCCTAACGAACAATTAAAGACCACCTGTCATTGTCCTCGTTATGTTTATAACTCTAAGGCCCAGTTTAAAAGTTGATCTTTTCGTGTATTGAACCTAATCTCTTCAATCAAGTAGATGAAGAGATCGAAGTTTGAGTCAATAAAGTGCGACGTGTCTAATTTGGGTCGACCCATGAATTAAGATCGAGTGGCCAACACGGGATTTCGTGAGCGACATCGTTTCAAAGTGAAAAAACGTCGAACTTCTCATGTGCCGAACCTTATGCATAACTTACTAAAATTTATTTTCACTTGTAAGCATTTTAAACCATTGAACATCGTGAAAATGAATTAAGCCCGACTAGTCAAATTTGACGTCTGAATCAACTGTCGAACTAGCGTTATTTAGGTCTAAAAAGGGTAATTACATTCGGTACATGAAAAGATCGACCTTTGCACTGGGGCTAAATTAATCAGCTATACTGCAACAAATTTTACCACTTGCTAATAAGGCTACTAATGATGACTATTTAACTTCAAATATATTTCTTTTCCATCTGTTAATTTACAGTCTACGTGATGAGGGAATATTGCTTGAAATGATAGGAATTTTTAGATCCCTTCAATCCCTACTATTTCCATTCTTTTTATTCGCCTCTTTTTCGTATATAATGAAGGACGCATTAGGTTTCCAGACACTGATCGACAGCAAAGTTCCGGAACTCAAGAACCATTTGCTCTCAGATTTAGCAGCTATACTGTTCAAATGTCATATGAGACATCTGATGTACATGTATGTTGAATCAGCCAAATCCTTTCAGAATCAATTCATCTGTTTTTCACTCAACGCATGTCACTTAAAATTTGCCTGTTGGCTAATAATCAAGTGCATGATTTTTACAAAGCATCTTTAAGCTGAACTAATTTTCCACGGTACAAACAACAGCAAAATTTCTTAAAGATGAACCTAGTTTAGGAGATAAAACGACTTCAATGACACGGTCTTATCAGACCGACCCGGTTTTTAATTCTCCCAATATCTTTATACTAATTTTAGAGGCACCCAACGGCGTTAAATACAAAAGCACTTTTCAGGCTATCAAGAGTACTTTTAGATCTCTAAAATGCATTCTAAGCGGCGCTACAAAATTTTTATCTGTTCACTCATCCTAGGGGAACTTAAGTCTTTTCAAAATTACAAGGTCTTCAGTGTTATTTTTCCGGAATTTTAAGTGCAATTTAACGTTTTACGAAAGTGAAAATTTTTCTGATTCCTGACTCTCTATCACATTTTAGAATCCGAAAATTTTAGGTTTCCCTTTTGTAAGATTGTGTAACCTGGGTTGTAAAATATGAAAAATTAAACTGGAGAAAATAGTAGGGACTTTATTAGACTGAAACTTGTACATGAATGGAACGTTCACCTACTGAGAAATTTTAAGCCGTCCCGTAGCAAAAGAAGATTTTAGGCAATATTTGCTTATCCGAACAGATGTTTCACAGAAAACAGTCGTTGGGTGCCCCTTTAATTTTATCAAAGTCTAAAACCAGCTCCTCACTAACGACGAAAGCACAAGCTTAGGCATAAGCAAAATCCAAACATAAGTTAGGCCCGGTTCAGACGCCGCTCCACTCAAGTACCGAACCTAATTGAATTAGGCCCGACTTTGGAGCAACATTGGCGCACAGTAAAGACTAAGCCCGTTAATAGGGAGCTCAAGCAACAACGACGGCGACGGCTACGAAAACGTCACTTAAAAAGTGAATTCGCGCTGCTTCAAACTTTATCGCGCTTACTACATCTCGTTTACTTCGTTGGCAAATGTTTTTGGAGTTGAATTCTAAAAGACTGCATCAAAGTTCAGGAAAAGAAAAACATGGGGCACGTTGGCCAATTTTGCTTTCATCCTACCTTAGAGGTGAAAAATAATGTAACCACTGTTTAAAAAAATAGAGAGAAAAAAAATATTAAATTGTTAGTGACTGTTGCCACGTCTTTGAATTACTGATCGTAAAGTTTTAATTTCCCAAGTCACAATCGCCGTTTACAATCTCTTCTGATCGTCTTCTCTCAAGATGACCAACAGCTGGGATTCTTTGTTCCACTAAACTGGCAGATGCTAGAATATTTAACGCTAATGTGTTAACAGCGTGGCTCCTAAGGCGAAATCTCTGACAAAACCATCCCCCAATTAAACGTAAAACTTGCCTGTACTGTGGTATTCTCCAAGCGTAGAGAAACGGGTTCAATGCACAGCTAACACACAACAGCGGTACGGAGAGGGCTTTAGTAAGCAAAAACCCGGGCTCACTGCATTCACTGCTAAGCCCTTCATGGCAGCGTTCTTGTAAATTTGTCACGATTAGATACGGCAATAGAGATATGAAGAGCACAATGATAATTAAAACAACAGTAGAAATAATCTTTTTCTCCAACCTAATGTTTCGAAGAAAAATGCGTGACCGTCCGCCTGTGTTTGCTCGCACAAAAACAACGTTTCTTGAATAACGGCGAAATTCCTTGTAAGTCGCGGTGTATAGGGCACACATGATAGTCAATGGAATAGTCGTTTGAAGATGAAGATCAATTACGTGGAATACTTCCTTATTTTCATCCAAAGAATGAGAAGTTTCAAAGGTAATGCAGAAAATCCAGATTAAAGCGTTACAAACAATTGCTTTTCGCACTGTTATAACTCTTTTATACCTCACTGAAAGCTTGACAGCCAAAAATCTATCCAGCGATAGTGCAACTACTGTGAGAATTGATATCTTTGTGGTTACATGGCTGAAAATAAGAGCGGTTTCATAGAGTTTCTGCGGTTGGCCTCCGGAAGAGATGGTAAACATAGACGCAGCATACATTGACTGCACAAGACAGCCTCCCAGAAGATCACTTACAGAAAGACTAAGGATAAAGTACGTGGTCGCGCGAGCTCGAAAATAATTGTACGGATCTTTGAATACTGTAAATAGAAGAAGGCCGTTTGTTAAGGCTGCAAATAAACCAAATAGTGAGCTACAAATTCCTGCTACCAGTGCAAATGTCGCAGTCGGTAAACCCTCAACATGGTCATGTTCATCGACTTCTTCGCTCATAATTATAACAAAGTGAAGCACTCTATGCTTACGGGAGACACTCTTTAACTCACAGATCACTGCTTAAGACTAATGAATCGCCTTGGATGCATGAATAGTTAATTCGTCCTAGGGGAAAATAACGCCGATGATGGAAGTTGTTATTTTGCAGTACTTATGTCTTAATGACAAAAGTTATGTCCACATGACAGAGAAATAATCAAAATCTACCGCCACGAAATTAACAAGCACTGTCAGATAATGTCAACAAACTAACTGGTGAAGGCAAAATTTCATAACAAAATCTCAGTTTAAAATTGCGCTAATCATTTGGCCATCTCGCAAACGTTTAATGACGTTATTAATGAAGACTCAGAAATGCTATTCCGAAAAGATTGATTAGAAAATGTTCACTAATTCGAAAGCAGATGAATCGTTAAACAACAAAGAAAATTGGCTTTTGTTTGTTCAAAACATAGGATTTAAAACAACAACATCGGGTGCAGTGTGAGAAATTTGAATATTTCAGCGGAAACCCTGTATTCTTGTTTGCAGTTATCATTGTTAATCTTCGATGGTTGAAGAGCAAACTTACGCTTAAAATCGACGCAACAAAACGAGAGAATCTCTTTTGTTTTACGAAATGACCTGATGAAATAAGATACTTAGGAAGTATTTCTGTATAAAATGAAAAAGCCCTCTGCCAATTAACTCGTAACTAATGGATTAAAAAGGTCGTTAAATAGGCCTTCATGTCGGAAAAATAAAATCCAGAGCTTTTAAAAATATGACAAAGTTTTAAATCCGATTAAGACTAGAAATGAGATTGGAAATCAAATAAGAAAGTGAGCATGAAGATTGTCATTGAGTTTTCGCCGACTCTTTCCATTAACAATACTGCCTTAACAAATATTTGACCATATATTATTTTCACCTTCTTGTGATTACATTAACATCCGACACAGCTGAGACCAATAAATAATGATAGATCGTCTGGATATTTCGACTGACAGACAATATTCTTTGCAATTTTAGAAACTCTTATTGTACTGCTACAGTGGCCACTTCAGCGGCAGTTTTGATGCAAATTAAGAGAGCATTTCTCCTGATGATTTCTTATTTTGAAGAGAAATTTAACAAGCGCCGGGTTTCGTTTGAAGTTTCATCACCAATGAAGCGATTAAAACATCTAAAAGGAACTGCTTTAAATTAGAGCCTTAATTAAGCACGACTGTTAATTTCAGTTTCTTCGTTTATTGCTAAAAGGAGTTAAACAACTATCGGTTTTACAAAGTCAAGGAAACTGTTACATCGAGCGCTTTGACATTTCAAGGAACTACCTATCCAAAACACCCAGGGGGGGGGAAGGTGTCTCCAAGGAAATCTATGGTACAGTCTGCCTGCCAGTATGACGTCACGTCTCGTGTCAGTGACTGTCAAAATGGCAAGCTAAGTGTTCATCGAAGAGACGGATAAAAATTTCGATTTTATCACGGAAATACTGTTCCGATTTCTTGGATTTGGAGATTTTAAGGTTTCTATTGTCATAGAAAACTAGACTTAGGTACTTTTTTGAAATGAAATGTCCAGTAGTGTAATGAATTTTAGAGATTCCTTTCTATCGTCGAGCAAATTTTACAGGCAATCATACCGACCGGTCACACTTTTGACGGCCAGTACACAGCAAGATTGAGGAGTTTAGACACAGCAATAGGAGGTTCATGAAAGGATGTATTATACTTTACATTGTGCGTATTTTCAGCTCTTCAGAGCTAGTGGAACCCCATATCATTCCTCTCAAAGTTCGCTTAGCTGTAGCTTTCAAAGAGGAAGCTAAATGACAGGTATTTGTGAGAGACTGTGAGCATTGGATCTTCTTGCTTTACCGCATT
This sequence comes from Porites lobata, assembly GCA_942486035.1. Classification (NCBI taxonomy): domain Eukaryota; kingdom Metazoa; phylum Cnidaria; class Anthozoa; order Scleractinia; family Poritidae; genus Porites; species Porites lobata. Next base: position 3,499,751 of record CALNXK010000011.1, on the reverse strand, counting down.
TTAATACTGTATAGGGCATACACCTGTAATTTTGTAATTAAATCCCGTAAACCAATAAAAGTTTTCGTTTAATTATTTTTGGGGGCAAACCGAGTGGAGATTTTAGGGTAATAATATTGATGATTAAGACGATGTACAAAAGGCAACACCCACCACCTATTCTGGAGACTAGAACTTCCCCATTTTAGAGAAAAAGAAAAGATTTAAGTTTTAATGACCTTCCAGTCCCGTGAAATAGATAGCGATCCCGCAACACGGCCCGCAAAACAAATTAACAAAATTATACAATCACGAACACAAAATATCAAAACGGTTTACACAAGCAGATTATAGCAACACCAAAGCTCACACACATTCGATCAAATTAGCGATATATAGCGATATTTGCTAGCTTCTTAGATTTTCCTCGACCTCGCTCGTCCAAAATAACTGTCGTATCCCTTGCTAATATGCAATGGTTGAAAATTGAGGTGTTCCGTCCACACGGAACCACCTTAAACGAACGAAAATTTAGACGCCTCAGCCGTTCAAAAGAATATGAACGCCAAAATAGGGGTCAAACTTTTAGTTTTTACGGTAATTCAATTCAACTGTTTAATACTGTCAACAATTTGACCGGCGTGGTGTGAACACCATAACAGTCTAAATTATTGTACAGCAAAGGCGTGGTCAAGGATTTGCTTAATGAGCGCTCTGCACAAGGACAGATATTAAAACCACTGACAAAAGACAATATTTATTTGGTTTCTTAGTTCCGTGTGAACAGAGCGAAAATATTGAACGGCTCCTTGTGGGCACCCAGGGACTAAATAGAGGAGATATGGTGCTTAATAAAATATCTAAGTTGTTCTTGGCTGAAGAGGTGTTCGCCAAAATACGTTACGAAATAGCCCACGTTCGGTATATTAAAATTCTAGCATGTCTCCAAGGCTTTCTGGTCATATTTCTATATTTGGTGTGGTTTTCGTTGTGCTCAAGTCTTTCCAGGTAATTTAAAGACAATGACGTCGTGAAAAATTTGCAATTTTGTCCCTAAAGCCTTAGCCTACCACGCAGGCGTTCTTAGGGGAGCTCAAGGGAGGCTACTAAAGCCTCAGAGTCATGTTAGAATTTTAGTCTAACAGATCAAACTTTGGCTATTGTTGAGAACCATTCATGTCCGATAACACATATGGCCTAAAAACCTCTCGAAGAAGTAAATATCTAGCACCGTATCCGAACCGTGCCAAGAAGGAAAGTGACTAGTACAGGAGTGCATACTATTTTTACACTGCTTTCTATTCCAGAATTTTGCCATGTTTGTGTATACTCTCGACGGTGTATAAAGACTTTGGTTATGAAGTTGTTTGTACAATTCACAAGCACAGCGGGTTCGAATGCGTTAACACTGTGTCTTCCAACACAAATATTCTTCGTATGCGGTGTCGTTGCCCGCAAGATATTGCAGATACTCTGCAAGCTTCCTTGGAGAGGCAAAAGTTAAAGTTTTATTTTTTTCCACAAAAGTGTTTATATTTCCTTATGTTTATCACCGCTGTATGCTTTTTGTTTCTTCTTAAAAACCAAATTAAAAGTATCTATGATTTTAAAATGTTTTGTTTCCGTCAGATGTATCTTAATCCTAGCTGTTTCGCCTAACGAACAATTAAAGACCAGCTGTCATTTTCCTCGTTATGTTTATAACTCTAACGTCCAGTTCAAAAGTTGATCTTTCATGTACTGAACCTAATCTCTTCAATCAAGTGGATGAAGAGATCGAAGTTTGAATCAATAAAGTGCGACATGTCTAATTTGGGTCGACACATGAAATAAGATCGAGTGGCCAACTCGGGAGTTTCGACTGTGGAGCGACTTCGTTTCAAAGTGAAAAAACGTCGAACTTCTCATGTGCCGAACCTAATGCATAAATTACTAAAATTCATTTTCAGTTGTAAGCATTTTAAACCATTGAACATCGTGAAAAGGAATTGAGCCCGACTAGTCAAGTTTGACGTCTGAATCAACTGTCGAACTTGTGTTATTTGTATAGGTAATCACATGATTTTCGAGTGCAATTTGGAATAAATAAGCACGAGTAAATTTTTCGAAGACTAACAAAAGTGCACGAGCCCGTAGGGCGAGTGCACTTTGTGGTCTTTGAAAAATTTACAAGTGCTTATTTAATCCAAATTGCACGAGAAAAATCATGTGATTACTTATTAATAATCAATATACACGAAAAACATAACTACGACAACAAATTTTGACAGCGCGCGCGTTTTTAGTTCATTCAACTGATTGGCTGAAACAGACTACTACCTTTGTCAAATTCAAACTTTTTCAAGACCAACGCTTTCAAAATCATTCAGCTAAGAACTTGGAAATGTGCAAGGATTTTTTTATATGATCACCAGCCTGTTAAAGATAACTTGGTTTACAACAATCAGCAAAAGTAAGTGTTTTTAAATTCATCCTCGATTATGAGAGCTCGGCGTTTACAAGAAGCGTTTTCAAGAAGTATACTGCCGTTTTTAAATCAGGAGAACGCTTCGAGCAGCCAAAGATGAAAGACACTTGCTAAGGATTTTTAACGACTGTTTATCATTGTCTGTTCCTGAGACCCCATCATAGCTGGATTCATGGACAAATTTTTGAGATTTAAAACCCGAAAATGAAGGAGGCAATTTGTCTTCTTTCGACGCTACCATCGATGGGTGAGTGGAGCCACAGTTGTTGTGATGTCGGAAACTGTCAGTATTAATATAATATTTGCTTTTTCTCAGCGCTGGAGTTTTCATTATTTTATTTGGCCTAATGCAAGATTCATCGTAGCTCTTCTTCGTCGGCTTCATCGTAGTCGTTAAGGAAATTTATACCTCTGTGGCCTGTGACACTGAGGATATGTTCTGAACTCACAATCTTTGCTTTCTTCACCTGACTTCATGTTGTTTTTCTTGCACAATGATTCGTAAACTTTTTTCTCACTTTCTTTAAGGCTAGTACCAGCTACGGATACTTTTCATCGTGTGAGTTGTGGTATTTTCACCCATTGGTTTAGTTTGGACCAGAAGTTTAAATTTTCAGTTTCGTTTGCTACTGAGGCAGAAAAAAAACAGACCTTCACATGGATGTTTTAATAGAGGTTTTCGCTTCACAAAAGACTCAAAGAGAGCAACAAATAACGTACATGACTTGAAATCCCTGTTGTTATCATTGAATAATACTTGTTCATTTAAATGCCTGAAGAGTGTAGCTGTCATGGTTTACGTGTGGTTGCAACCGTTTTTGTTCTTTATTTTTTTTACTTTAGCGTAGTCTGTTATGAGTGGCTTTTTTTAGCTTCTCTGGCTCATTTTCCTAGATTTTGTCGACAGTATTTTTCTCTTAGCAACGCATTTTCAATACATTTAGCGAGAAAGACGTACTTTTTACCGTGTTCGGGCTTTTTTGGAATATTTTTGTTAACTTCTCTATTGTTGTTTTGCTTACCAAATTTAATCCCGTCGTCGTCTGCTGAAAACCATGGCCATTTTCTTGAGTCTGTGTTGTTAAAACAGCTCTAATCTGATTGGTTCTTGTTGGTTTCTTTTGTGTTTTCGGCCAATCAGAAAGCATTTGTAATTTGCACTCGTGTTACAAGTTTGCACTCGTGTTACACATTTTGCACCCGTGTTACAGAAGAGCTGCACTCCTTTCTCAGCCAATCAGAATTGAGTAATTTTTTCGTGTATATTATTAAGGTCTAAAAAGGGTAATTACATTCGGTACATGAAAAGATCGACCTTTGCACTGGGCCTAAATTAATCAGCTATACTCCAACAAATTTTACCACTTGCTAATAAGACTACTAATGATGACTATTTAACTTGAAATATATTTCTTTTCCATCTATTAATTTACAGTCTACGTGATGCGTGAATATTGCTTGAAATAATGATAGGACCTTATAGATCCCTTCAGCCCCTACTATTTGCATTCTTTTTATTCGCCTCTTTTTCGTACATAAAGGACGCGTTAGGTTTCCAGACACTGATCGACAGCAAAGTTCCTAAACTCGAGAACCATTTGCTCTAGGATTTAGCATCTATACTGTTCAAATATCATATGAGACATCTGATCGACATGTATGTTGAATCAGCCGCAAATCCTTTCAGAATCAACTCTGTTTTTCACTCAACGCATGTCACTTAAAATTTGCCTATTCGCTAATAAACAAGTGCATGATTTTCACAAAGCATCTTTAAGCTGAACTTATTTCCCACGGTAAAAACAACAGCTAGCATAATTTCTTAAAGATTACCTAGTTTAGGAGATAAAACGACTTCTGCAATCAATCTAATTCTCCCAACATCTCTTAGTATCTCTAATTTCAGGGGCACCCAACGGCGGTTTCTTCCAAAATACGTTGAAAACACTTTTTAGGCTATCCAGAGTACTTTTAGATCTCTGTTCGATCATCCTAGAGGAACTTAAGTCTTTTCCAAATTACAAGGACTTCATGGTTATTTTGCCGCAAACTTTAGGTGCAATTCAACATTTTACGAAAGTGAAAATTTTTCTGATTCCTCTCTCTAACACATTTTAGAATCCGAACATTTTAGGTTTCCCTTTTCTAAGATATTGTGACCTGGGTATTAAAAAATGAAAAATTTAACTGCAGAAAATCGTAGGGAATTAATTAGATTCAGCTTCGAAAATTGTACATGAATCGAACATTCATCTAGAAATTTTTAGCCGTCCGGAAGCAAAAGAAAATTCTAGACAATATTTGCTTCTCCGAACAGCTGTTTTACAGAAAACAGTCGTTGTATGCCCCTTTAATTTTATCAACGTCTAAAACCAGCTCCTCACTAACGAGGAAAGCACAAGCTTAAGCATAAGCATAATCCAAACATAAGTTAGGCCCGGTTGAAACGCCGCTCCACTCATGTGCCGAACCTAATTGAATTAGGCCCGACTTTGGAGCAACATTGGCGTACAGTAAAGACTAAGCCCGTTAATAGGGAGCTCAAGCAGCAAGGACGGCGACGGCTACGAAAACGTCACTTAAAAAGTGAATTCCGGCTGCTTCAAACTTTATCGCGCTTACTACATCTCGTTTACTTCGTCAAATGTTGGCAAATGTTTTTGGAGTTGAATTCTAAAGGACTGTATCAAAGTTCAGGAAAAGAAAAACAAAGTTGTTGCCTTGCGTTCCCGTCCTCGACAAAACGTGAATTTAGGCACTTTCACGTTGTAGTCGTCCAACGACGGCTAAGAAATGAACAAAAAAAAAAGTGATCCACGCGCAAAGTTGTTGTTTTGCTAATCTAAACCCATTGCTTTTTTGCCGTTCTCGTTGCCGTCGCCGTCCTCGTTGCATAAGCTCCCTAATATAAGGACACTGAGGCGGCCAAAGAAAGTGTCTGTATAAAGCGGGTTGAGTTTAGAAAAAATGTGAGGGCTTACTTTCACCATGGACAAGGAATACGGTCCCTAATAAAGAGATGTCACTCCACATTAAGCGGGTTTCCGTAACACGGGGGCTCGACTATATAAGCATGAGCATAAGAGGCTTTATGCAGAAGGAGGTGAGAAAGGCGGCGATATATATAAGCATAAGAGTAGGAAGGACGCAAGGTTATATAAGCACTTATCAGTGCTTATATCAAGTCCATCCTCCTTAATAACGCAGCAATGCTTGCGTCGCCAGGGAAGACAAGACTTTTAAATAAAGCTAAAACTTTTCATGGCTTGCAGTGAGTAAAGTAATAGATCATGATTGGTCACTATACGTTCAATACTCAGTTTTTTAACCTGATGATATTCGTGGCGCTAAGTTAGATAACGTGCGCTGAAGGGCTGTATTCCCTTTTTTTCTGATTTACAGAAAAAAATGTTCGCAGTTGATCGCAGTCTAGCTTTAAAATAAAATCAGTCATGGTAAATATTTAAAAGATGTTTTGAGTTGACTCTCAGCATGAATCACGTTGGCCAATTTTACTTTCATCCTACCTTAGAGGTGAAAAATAATGTAACCACTGTTTAAAAAAACAGAGAGATTAAAATTATTAAATTGTGACTTTGATTGTTGCCACACCTTTGAATTGTTGATCGTAAAGTTTTAATTTCTCAAGTCACAATCTCCGTCCACAATCTCTTCTGATCGTCTTCTCTCAAGATGGCCAACAGCTGGGATTCTTTGTTCCACTAAACTAGGAGATGCTAGAATATTTAACGCTAATGTGTTAACAGTGTGGTTCCTAAGGCGAAATCTCTGACAAATCCATCCCCCAATTAAACGTAAAACTTGCCTGTACTGTGGTATTCTCCAAGCGTAGAGAAACGGGTTCAATGCACAGCTAACACACAACAGCGGTACGGAGAGGGCTTTAGTAAGCAAAAACCCTGGCTCGCTGCATTCACCGCTGAGCCCTTCTTGGCAGCGTTCTTGTAAATTTGTCACGATTAGATACGGCAATAGAGATATGAAGAGCACAATGATAATTAAAACAACAGTAGAAACAATCTTTTTCTCCAACCTAATGTTTCGAAGAAAAATGCGCGACCGTCCCCCTGTGTTTTCTCGCACAAAAACAACGTTTCTTGAATAACGGCGAAATTCCTTGTAAGTCGCGGTGTATAGGGCACACATGATAGTCAATGGAATAGTCGTTTGAAGATGAAGATCAATTACGTGGAATACTTCCTTATTTTCATCCAAAGAATGAGAAGTTTCAAAGGTAATGCAGAAAATCCAGACTAAAGTGTTACAAACAATTGCTTTTCGCACTGTTATAAGTCTTTTATACCTCACTGAAAGCTTGACAGCTAAACATCTATCCAGCGATAGCGCAACTACTGTAAAAATTGATATCTTTGTGGTTACATGGCTGAAAATAAGTGCGATTTCATAGAGTTTCTGCGGTTGGCCTCCGGTAGAGATGGTAAACATAGACGCAGCATACATTGACTGCACAAGACAGCCTCCTAGAAGATCGCTTAAAGAAAGACTACTGATAAAGTACGTGGTCGCGCGAGCTCGAAAATAATTGTACGGATCTTTGAATACTGTAAATAGAAGAAGGCCGTTTGTTAAGGCTGCAAATAAACCAAATAGTGAGCTACAAATTCCTGCTACCATTGCAAATGTGGCAGTCGGTAAACCTTTAACATGGTCATGTTCATCGACTTCTTCGTTCATAATTATAACAAAGTGAAGCACTGTATGCTTACCGGAGACACTCTTTAACTCACAGATTACTGCTTAAGACTAATGAATCGCCTTGGATGCATGAATAGTTAATTCGTCCTAGGGGAAAATAACGCCGATGATGGAAGTTGTTATTTTGCAGTACTTATGTCTTAATGACAAAAGTTACGTCCATATGACAGAGAAATAATCAAACTCTACCACCAGGAAATTAACAAGCACTGTCAGATAATGTCAATAAACTAATTGGTGAAGGCAAAATTTCATAACAAAATCTCAGTTTAAAATTGCTCTAATCATTTGGCCATCTCGCAAACGTTTAATGACGTTATTACTGAAGAATAAGACTAATAAGACTACTAGTGATGACTATTTAACTTCAAATACTTCTTTTCCATCTATTAATTTACAGTCTACGTGATGAGGGAATATTGCTTGAAATAATAGGAACTTTTAGATCCCTTCAATCCCTACTATTTCCATTCTTTTTATTCGCCTCTTTTTCGTATATAATGAAGGACGCATTAGGTTTCCAGACACTGATCGACAGCAAAGTTCCGGAACTCAAGAACCATTTGCTCTCAGATTTAGCAGCTATATTGTTCAAATGTCATATGAGACATCTGATGTACATGTATGTTGAATCAGCCAAATCCTTTCAGAATCAATTCATCTGTTTTTCACTCAACGCATGTCACTTAAAATTTGCCTATTCGCTAATAAACAAGTGCATGATTTTTACAAAGCATCTTTAAGCTGAATTAATTTCCCACGGTACAAATAACAGCAAAATTTCTGAAAGATCAACCTAGTTTAGGAGATAAAACGACTTCAATGACACGGTCTTATCAGATCGACCCGGTTTTTAATTCTCCCAATATCTTTATACTAATTTTAGAGGCACCCATCGGCGCTTTCTTCCAAAATACATTGAAAACACTTTTTAGGCTATCAAGAGCACTTTTAGATATCTCAAAATGCATTCTAAGCGGCGCTACAAAATTTTTATCTGTTCTGTCATCTTAAGGGAACTTAAGTCTTTTCGAAATTACAAGGACTTCAGTGTTATTTTTCCGGAATTTTAAGTGCAATTTAACGTTTTACGAAAGTGAAAATTTTTCTAATTCCTGACTCTCTATCACATTTTAGAATCCGAAAATTTTAGGTTTCCCTTTTCTAAGATAGTGTAACCTGGGTTGTAAAATATGAAAAATTAAACTGCAGAAAATCGTAGGGACTTTATTAGACCGAAACTTGTACATGAATGGAACGTTCGTCTACTGAGAAATTTTAAGCCGTCCCGTAGCAAAAGAAGATTTTAGGCAATATTTGCTTCTCCGAACAGATGTTTTACAGAAAACAGTCGTTGGGTGCCCCTTTTATTTTATCAAAGTCTAAAACCAGCTCCTCACTAACGACAAAAGCACAAGCTTAAGCATAAGCATAATCCAAACATAAGTTAGGCCCGGTTCAGACGCAGCTCCACTCATGTACCGAACCTAATTGAATTAGGCCCGACTTTAGAGCAACATTGGGACACAATTCAGTCTGAGCCCGTTAATAGCAACAACGACGGCGACGTCTACGAAAACGTCACTTAAAAAGTGAATTTTGCGCTGCTTCAAACTTTATCGAGCTTACTACATGTACATCTCGCTTACTTCGTTAAGTGTTGGCAAATGTTTTTGGAGTTGCCTTGTGTTCCTGTCCTCGACAAAACGTGAATTTAGGCACTTTCACGTTGTAGTCGTGCAACGACGGCTAAGAAATGTACAAAGAAAACGTGATGCACGCGCAAAGTTGTTGTTTTGCTAATCTAAACCTATTGCATTTTTGCCGTCCTTGTTGCTTCAGAGCCGTAATGGACACTGAGGGGGCCAAAGAAAGTGTCCGTATTAAGCGGGTTGAATTTAGAGAAAATGTGAGGGCTTACTTTCACCAGGGACAAGGAATACGGTCCGTAATAAAGAGGTGTCCCTCCGTATTAAGCGGGTGTCCGTAACACGGGGTTAAACTATATAAGTATTAGCATAACAAGCTTTGAGCTTGGTGAGAAAGGCCGTGATATATATATAAGCATAGTAGTAGGAAGAACGCAAGGTTTTGATATTCTTGAGTTGAAACTTATCGGTGCTTATATCAAGGCCATCTTCCTTAATACCGAATGCAATGCTTGCGTCGCCAGTGAAGACCAGGCTTTTATATAAAGCCAAAAGTTCTGATGCCTTGCATTGAGTAAAGTAATAGATCATGATTGGTCACTATACGTTCAATACTCAGTTTTTTAACCTAATGATATTCATGGCGCTAAGTTAAATAACCTGCGATCAAGGGTTGTATTCCTATTTTTCTGATTTACAGAAAGAAATGTTTGCAGATGATCGCAGCCTACCTTTAAAATGGAAGCAGTGATGGTAAATATTTAAAGGATGTTTTGAGTTGACGGCAGCATGGGGCACGTTAGCCAATTTTGCTTTCATCCTAGCTTAAAGGTGAAAAATAATGTAACAACAGTTTAAAAATTTGAGAGAAAATAATTCTTAAATTTTGACTTTGATTGTTGCCACAGCTTGGAATTACTGATCGTGAAGTTTTAATTTCTCAAGTCACAATCGCCGTTTACAATCTATTCTGATCGTCCTTCTCCGAGATGGCCAACATCTGGGATTTTTTGTTCGACTAAACTGGCAGACGCTAGTACCGACGGAATATTCAACTCTAATGTGTTAACAGTGTGGCTCCTAAGGCGAAATCTCTGACAAATCCATCCACCAAATAAACGTAGAACTTGCCTGTATTGTGGTATTCTCCAAGCGTAGAGAAACGGGTTCAAAGCACAGCTAACACACAACAGCGGTACGGAGAGGGCTTTAGTAAGCAAAAACCCTGGCTCGCCGCATTCACTGCTAAGCTCTTCATGGCAGCATTCTTGTAAATTTGTCACGATTACATTCGGCAGTAGAGATATGAAGAGCACAATGATAATTAAAACAACAGTAAAAACAATCTTTTTCTCCAACCTAATGTTTCGAAGAAAAATGCGTGGCCGTCCGCCTGTGTTTGCTCGAACAAAAACAACGTTTCTTGAATAACGGCGAAATTCCGTGTAACTCGCGGTGTATAGGGCACACATGATAGTCAATGGAATAGTCGTTTGAAGGTGAAGATCAATTACGTGGAACACTTCCCTATTTTCATCCAAAGAATGAGAAGTTGCAAAGGTAATGCAGAAAATCCAGATTAAAGAATTACAAACAATTACTTTTCGCACTGTTACAAGTCTTTTATACCTCACTGAAAGCTGGACAGCTAAAAATCTATCCAGCGATAGTGCAACTACTGTAAGAATTGATATCTTTGTGGTTACATGGCTGAAAATAAGTGCGATTTCATAGAGTTTCTGCGGTTGGCCTCCGGTAGAGATGGTATACATAGACGCACCATACATTGACTGCACAAGACAGCTTCCTAAAAGATCACTTAAAGAAAGACTAACGATAAAGTACGTGGTCGCGCGAGCTCGAAAATAATTGTACGGATCTTTGAATACTGTAAATAGAAGAAGGCCGTTTGTTAAGGCTGCAAATAAACCAAATAGTGAGCTACAAATTCCTGCTGCCAGTGCAAATGTCGCAGTCGGTAAACCCTCAACATGGTCATGTTCATCGACTTTTTCGCTCATAATTATAACAAAGTGAAGCACTCTTTGCTTACCGGAGACACTCTTTAACTCACAGATTACTGCTTAAGACTAATGAATCGCCTTGGATGCATGAATAGTTAATGCGTACTAGGAGAAAATAACGCCGATAATGGAAGTTGTAATTTTGCAGTAGTTATGTCTTAGGGCCTGTTTACATGGAGTGGGGGACCCCGGTCTAGTGGGGTAGGTTTCTTTTGTTTTTGTGTCCCCCAGAGCGTGAAAACAAAAGAAACCAACCCCGCTAGACATGGGTACCCCACTCCATGTAAACAGGCCCTTAATGACAAACGTTACGTCCGCGTGACAAAGAAGTGATCAAACTCTACCGCCACGAAATTAACAAGCATTGTCAGATAACGTCAATAAACTAACTGGTGAAGGCAAAAACTTTCATAACAAAATCTCAATTTAAAATTGCTCTGACCATTTGGCCATCTCGCAAACGTTTAATGACGTTATCACTGAAGACTCAGAAATGCTATTCCGAAAAGATTGATTAGAAAATGTTCACTAATTCGAAAGCAGATGAATCGTTAAACAACAAAGAAATTGGCTTTTGTTTGTTCAAAACATAGGATTTGCAAAGCAACATCGGGTGCAGTGTGAGAAATTTGAATATTTCCGCGGAAACCATGTATTCTTGTTTGCAGTTAGCATTGTTAATATTTGATGGTTGAAGAGCAAACTTACGCTTAAAATCGACGCAAAAAAACGAGAGAATCTCTTTTGTTTTACGGAATGACGTAATGAAATAAGATACTTAGAAATATTTCTGTATAAAATGAAAAAGCTCTCTGCTACATAACTCGTAACTAATGGATTAAAAAGGTCGTTAAATAGGCCTTCAAGTCGGAAAATAAAATCCGGAGCTTTTAAAAATATGACAAAGTTTTAAATAAGATTAAGACTAGAAATGAGATTGTAAATGAAATAAGAAAATGTGCATGAAGAGTGTCGATGGGTTTTGCCGACTCTTTTCATTAACAATACTGCCTTAACAAATATTTGACCATATATCATTTCCACCTTCCGGTGATTACATTAACATCCGACACAGCTGTGACCAATAAATACTGATTGATCGTCTGGATATTTTGACTGACAGACAATATCGTTTGCAATCTTACTGCTACAGTGGTCACTTCAGAGGCAGTTTTGATGCAAATTAAGAGAACATTTCTCCTGATGATTTCTTATTTAGAAGAGAAATTTAACAAGAGCCGGGTTTTGTTTGACGTTTCATCACCAATGCAGCGATTAAAACATCTTAAAAGGAACTGCTTTAAATTAGAGCATTAATTAAGCACCACTGTTAATTTCAGTTTCTCCGTTTATTGCTAAAAAGAGTTAAGCAACTATCGGTTGACAAAGTCACGGAAACTGTTACATCGAGCGCTTTGACATTACAAGGAAATAGTTACCCACCAAGAGCCATAATGGGACAGAGACGGAAACGCCCAGTCTAGTCCTTGGGATATGTGAATTTCACCAAAGTTATTTTTAGACTAATTAAACGCTTGAATCAATCGGAAATTGGTTTCCTGAGAGGTCTGCAAACTTTTATTCAGGGCTGTCAAGAAATAGTGGCTTCCCGCGTGGAGGTGTAAACAAAGGAAATGGTTTTCTCTTGGAAATTTGTCCCGATTAGTAGCTACGTTCCACGATTTCGTTGGAAATGATTGATTTGCTAGATGATGTATCAGTTTATTAGGAGGAATTGAAGTCCGCTGACAGCGATCCCATGAAATTTCAATTTCGGTACTGGAACCTCGGCAGGAAGAGAGAAACAACAGCAAAAGGCAAACAGAGGAGTGCGAATAATCGTCGCACAAAACAATCCAAGCAGCCAAAGGTCAATTTCAGTGAAGCGACGTCGACGCGCAATTCGAACGAAAAGGCTAAAATGCAAGCAAATCACGGCAGAAATCAAAACTGGAAAGCAGCAGAGGTGCTAACAAAAAAAGCCGGACTAGAAAGTAAACCCACGTGTATGAACTTCGTATCAGAACAGCTCTAACAATAAGTCATGAAAAATTTGGAAACCAATCGAAAGCTAATGGCTAATCAAAGAAATATTCGACGCTCAGAACATTATATCTAAAACTTGTTTCTTCAGTGGCAGAGGGCGCAAACAAAACCCGTCAAGTGCATTTGACATTCGAGGTTGTGGGCCCAGCGTGTCAAACCATTGCAGGAAACCATCACATTCGCGGACAAAAGAAAGTCGCTTTTAGTTATTCAATCCAGGAGGCACTTTGGAGTAAATTAAACAACCTAAAAGCTTATTTAGCCGCAACAAAGAGCGTTAATTTTGGATCAGAGGGCCAATCCTGCCAACCAGAAACAAAACCCACCGAAAATCAATATGCGTGTCATGACCTCTCAGTGTGAAACAAGCGGGAAAAATCACAATTGTTAAATCAAAACTTAGAACCCTCCAGAGTCTTACGCGGGTAATCTTTTGGAGGACGGGTAGCTTGCAAACTAAACTGAACGCAGGATTGTCGGAACAGCAACAAGAAGATTTATTCCAAAAATGAACGTAGTTTCCATGAAGTAAGACTCCACAACAGAACCTAACTCGATAAACTTTCCTAATTGTTAGCTAATGTACAACAGGGTTAGTCCGGTGTCTCTCAGGTTACTCTTCTACTCGACTAAGATAATCCGCTCCAACATTCTCTGATCCTTTAATGGCTTCCACCTTGAAATTGTAACTTTGCAGCAACATCGCCCATCGCATGAGTCGTGCGTTCGTATATTTTGCACTGTCCATGTACTTCAGCAGCTCGTGGTCTGTCTGCAGCACAAAAGGTAGAACTTACAAATATAGATGAAATCTCTTGATTCCCCATACAGTCACTAGGCACTCTTTCTCGATGGTAGAGTAGTTGCGCTCCGCACTTGACAATTTGCCTTTGCATCAATACTGCACCAATTCCATTGTTAGAAGCGTCCGTCCGTAAGAAATAGGTTTTAGCTGGATCGGGGAGACGTAAAATAGGTTCACGTGTTAGGTAGGACTTGATTGTTTGGTAGGCTTTCTCTTGTGCTTCACCTCACTCAACTTTATGGGGTTGGCCTTTCCGTGTGACATCAGATAAGGGAGCTGCGATCTTTACGAAGCTGGGAATGAAATCTGTGTAGTATCCTGCTAGACCCATAAATGACCGCACTTTTTTTTTGTGCTTGGCCATAAGGCATCTTTAATTTTCTCCACGTTATCCTGATGTAGACCAATCATTCCTTGCTCCAGTCGATGGCCCAGGAAATCCACACTGTTTACTTCGAATAGGCACTTCGTAGGTCTAATAGTCAACCCAGCTTGTTCAAGGCGCGAAAACAGCTCTCTGAGGACTCTAATGTGTTCTTCCCACGTACGGGTATGAACCAATATATCATCCCAGTAAAAGTCGACATCATCTACATCTTCTATCAATTTCTTCATTGCACGCTTCAGTGTTGCCGCCGAGTTAATCATTCCAAACGGCATCTTCAAGAACTCGTACGACCCGTCAGGTATTACAAACGCGGTTTTCGGTATGTCCTCCTCTGGTATACTTATCCGCCAATATCCCTTGCTAAGGTCAATTTTTGAAAAGAATTTGTCTCCGCTAAGCTTCTGGAACAAGTGTTCAGCAGTTGGCATAGGCAATTTAGCACTTTTTACATTTTTACATATTTTATCTCATTTTAGCGTTCACCACATTTTTATCCATTATAACTTGTTTTTAACTTATTTATGCTAATTTAGAGAACTTTTATACACTTGAAAATGACCTCGGAGAGGTCGAAACGTCGTGATTTTTTATCGCTAATATTTATCTCAAAATCGATTTCTAAGAAACTACTTATTAAATTTATCTGGTAAAGAAAAAATGGGGCTGACAAAATATGGAGACTTTCCAAGCTTGGAGTAATGCTTAGAAATATGACGTGAAACTGAATATATATCAAAGAAAAATTTAAGCATCTTTTAAAAAGATCGTTATATCTACGTCAGAACGTCATCATTTGTGTTCTGTGGTGGTTACTGTTGTGTATTAGGACCCAGACTCGCCCTCAGTAGGGCATTGGAAAGCCTGACTATAGGATTAAGGACCACGAGTCGTGTAGGCGGAATAAAGCCATCGTCTAAGGTTGAATCCGTCGTAATCCTTCCTTATTTGCCGACTAGATCGGTCACACCATTGGCGACGAGGGTAAAACAAGAACCCAAGAAGTCAGCGAGACGAAAAAATCGCGGGAAACATGGACGAAAATGAACGAAACCATATCAAAACATTCGACTGTCATGGGGACCAAAACACGCTTGGCTTGCGATGGAAGCGGTTGCTGATGGCGTTCGAACTATTTGCAGTCGGCAAAGGCTTAATTCTAAATGAAAACAACGAGAACAACAGGCAGAGAAGAGGTGCATTAATGCTCCATCTCGCGGGACCCGATGTTCAAGATCTTTTCCTTACCCTACCGAACACGGCAGATGTGAAAGATTACCGGAAAGCATACTTTGCTCCCAAAGTGGACTCCACGTATGCTAGACACTGTTTCAGACAGCTAGTTCAAGCACCAGGGGAAACAATCCGACCGTTTGCAACCAGACTCAGACGAGCATCGAAAGATTGTGACTATGGCGAAGACACAGGCAACCAAATTCGTGATGGAATCCTCTGCAAGTGCACCAGCACGTGCATAAAACGAAAACTCCTGGAATAACGTCAAGGCCTCACTTTATCTAAAGCGCTTGAAATCGCCGAGCACTAACATCCTTGACAAAGAAACATGGGAGTGGTTGAAGAAAAACAAAGTGAAGTGTGAATCAGCTCGCTCGAGTAGGAAACTCTATGCCTACGCATCCCAGACACCACTTGATGTGATAGGAACACTCTCCTGTGAATTCTCTGCAGGAAGCAACACTGCTAGTGCCAAGTTTTGTGTGATCAATGGTGAAGGAGCCCCCCTTCTCGGGAAGGGCACTGAAATAGTCTAGGCGTACTGAAAATAGGGATTGGCATCGCTGCAGTAAGTGCAGACCCAAAGACCATTGGTGGGATCCTACAACAGAAGTACCCAAATGTCTTCAGCGGCGTTGGAAAGTTGAAAGATCGAGCAGTACAACTCCACATCGACCCCAATGTGACGCCAGTAGCACAGCCGATGCGGAGGACTCCGTTCAGCATGAGATCAAAGTTGGAAGAAAAGATTAAAGAACTCATTGAACTAGACATTATTGAACCTGCACAAGGGCCCACACCATGGGTTAACCCAATTGTTGTTGTCTCAACGTCTGGGGGTGACATCCGTCTTTTGCATTGACACGCGAAGGGCTAACGAGGCAATACGGAGAACCAGACACCCGATCCCTACTGTTGATGAGATTACTCAGAGCATAAGTGCCAGCAAGGTATTTTCCAAACTTGACCTTAAGTGGAGATACCAACTTGAACCAGCTTGAACTTTCCCCAGAATCCGGAGAGAATACTACGTCTGAAACCTACTGCGGTCTGTTCAGATACAAGAGACTATTGTTTGGTGTTAACTCTGCTTCCGAACAGTACCAGTACGAGATCCAGACGGCACTTGAGGGAAAAGAAGGGCAAGAGAACATTTCAGATGACATCATCGTACATGGCAAAGACCAGAAAGAGCACGATTTGCGGTTGAAGAAAGTCATCGTGAGATTAAAGGAACGTGGAGTGACCCTCAGTGCAGAAAAGTGCCAGTTTAGCGTGGATAAGCTCGCATTCTTTGGCATGGTATTGTCCGGGAAGAAAAGAAAAGAAGAAGAAAAGGTGAAAGCCGTAAAAGAGGCACGAGAACCTCGGACGGTATCAGAAACCCGAAGTTTTCTTGGGCTTGTAAACTACGTGGCCGCTTCATACCCGACCTGGCAACGGTCTCTGAGCCTTTACGTCGCCTTACAAAGTCAGGAACCCCTTGAACGGAAGGTGAACGGAAGAAGGCCTTTCAGGAGCTAAAAGAGCGATTGGCCTGTGCTGAGACTTTGGGGTACTACGACAAAGATTCCCCAACCCAAGTAATTGCCGATGCCAGTCCAGTTGGACTAGGAGCGGTACTGACCCAAAAGCAGAAGAATGGACCGAGAGTCATCTGCTATGCAAGCCGTAGTCTGACAGATACCGAGAGAAGATATTCGCAGACAGAGAAAGAGGCGCAGGCACTCGTATGGGCTTGCGAAAAGTTCCATCCCTATGTGTATGGTGTGCCATTTGATCTTGTTGCAGATCACAAGCCGCTGGAGGTTATTTACGGCCCAAGGTCAAAACCCTGCGCACACATTGAAAGATGGGTGTTACGAATGCAACCATACAAATTCAAGGTCAAGTATGAGCCTGGGACGAGCAACATTGCTGACCCCCTCTCAAGGCTAGTGGGAAATCTAAAAACCAGCAACAGCCATTCAGCTGAAGCCAAAGAATATGTCAGATTTGTAGCCATAAATTCGACCCCCTGTGCTATGAGTACACAAGAAGTGGAAGAAGCCTCAGGAGTCGATGAAGAACTCTTTGCAGTCAAGGAATGTGAAAACGGAAAACCGTGGGATCAGCTAGCTTACGAGAAATACCTCCCATGTAGTAGTGAACTGTGCAGCATCGGACAATTGATACTAAGAGGGACAAGAATCGTTATACCGGAGAAACTCAGACCCAGGGTGTTGTCTCTCGCTCACGAAGGTCATCTGGGCATCATTGGAACTAAAAAGAAGTTGCGCAGTAAAGTGTGGTGGCCCGGGATGGAAAAGGATGCTGAAAAACACTGCAAAACCTGCTATGGAAGTCAGTTAGTCAGTCGTTCCAGCCCACCAGAGCCTATCAGGAGCACAGCATTGCCGACTGGACCATGGAGAGATTTGGCAATTGATTTGCTCGGACCACTCCCCACTGGTGAGTCGCTTCTGGTTGTCGTTGACTACTATAGTAACTACTACGAGGTAGACATCATGAGATCCACAGTTGCCTCTAAAGTCATCTCGAGTCTACAAGAGATATTTGAAAGACATGGTCTACCTGAGAGCTTGACATCTGACAATGGACCACAGTTCGTCGCAACAGAGTTTACAGAGGACATGGAGCAGCAGGAGATCAGACACCACAGGGTAACAGCAAAATGGCCCCAGGCAAATGGAGAAGTTGAGCGCCAAAATAGCTCGCTTCTGAAAAGGCTCCAAATGGCACATGCTGAAAAGAAGGACTGGAAGAAAGAGCTGAATGTTTATCTTGCAGCGTATAGAAGCCTACCTCACTCAACGACTGGTGTAACCCCTGCCGAGTTGCTCTTCGGACGGAAAATACGTACCAAGCTTCCTGAGCTGAGCGAGGTACATGTCGAACAAGAAGTGCGTAATAGGGACAATGAACAGAAGAGTAAAAGCAAACCATATGCTGACGTGCAAAGGAATGCGAGGTACTCAGAGGTACTTCCTGGAGATCAAGTGCTAGTGCAACAAGAGAGGACATTAATGACCTGCCAAACGGTCTAACCCCTACAGTTAAGTTGTTTGCCGATGACATTCTCTTGTACGGAGTGGTGGTTGAAGACTCAGATTGCGACAATCTCCAAGACGATCTCAACAAGCTAGAAATCTGGCAAAATGAGTGGCAGATGCAATTTAACCCTTTTAAATGCAACATCATCTGCATTTCAAATAATCAAAGACCTCCTCAACGGCAATATTTTTTCTGTGGGTCCAAACTCGAACAAGTAGTCTCTGCATCGTACCTAGGAATTACTGTTAACATTAAATTAAAGTGGTCTGAACACATCTCATCTATCTCAAGCAAGGCGAGTCGATCCTTTGGGTTGATCAAGAGAAATCTCTGGAACTTCCCCAGGAAAGTACGTGAAACGGCCTATACCAGCATCGTCCGACCCCAACTGGAGTACGCAAGAGCCTCGTGGGACCCTCACTACAACAAAGATATTTCAGCCTTGGAGAGAGTTCAAAGAAAAGTTGCTTGTTTTGGCCTTTAAAACTTCAATAAAACAGCAAGTGTGACAGACATGTTATCTGATCTGAACTGGGACACATTAGAAACAAGACGAAAGAAAAACAGAGTGACTTTAATGTAAAAACTTAGTCAGAATCTAGTAGACATAAACACAGAAGAACAATTAATACCAAACAGTGAATTAAGAACGCGCAACAGCCATGCTTTTAGGTAAAGAATGCCAAAAGTTTCTAAGGGCGTCTTTAAGTTTTCGTTTTTTCCTAGATCAATAACAGAGTGGAACTCACTGCCCGCTGACTTAGTAAATTGCAAGTCATTATCTGATTTTAAGTTAAATTTAGGAAAGCACGTGAAATAAGTGAAGTAAATTATAATTTTGAATTATCATAAAAAAAAGGTTGAAGGTTAAAGGCTTGGTTATAGTGGGAAGAGCACTTAGCTTGTCCAGCTAATTTACAGGCACTCCACTCAAATATTAGAAACAAATAATTCAAATACAACATAACAGGATTAAAAACCCCAAACTGGCAGAAGGCAACCAGTTGGCTATTTACAAGCGTGGCCGAGAATTTGAACTCGGGACGACCGAGCACAAATCCACAAGTGGCCAGAGCGGGACTCGAACCCGGGACCGTCGGATTGCGAGTCCGACGCCCTGACCACTCGGCCACGCTGCCTCCCCATCATCTATTTATTTTGTTATTTGACATATTGACTTTTATTCATATGTACTGACTTTTATTCATATGTACATATATGTATATGTATTTTTTATTTTAGCTTTTATTACAGTTGATGTGATGTCTTACAAGATTTTATCCACTTAATAAATGTAGATGTAGATGTAGATGTAGATGAGGAAAAACAAGCTCACAACCCGTTTTGAACCAAGTCCGTACACTGTGGTAAACAAGCATGGGAAAAGCTTGATCGTGCAATCTGCAGGAGGAGCCCAATACTCTCGCAATACATCTCATGTAAAGAAACTGCTAGAGAATGGTGATGCACATGATGACACACCAAGTATACCGGAAGTGGTGATCACCGGAGAGCCCCACAAGTAGGAGAAACCGACCCCGCAGCAGAGTGTGGTGATACCGGAACCAAATGTTGTTGAGCCTGAAGTTCCACTTAGGAGGTCCCAGAGACACAGAGTGGCCCTAAGTTATCTCAAAGACTATTGTACTTAGACTTTAGAGACACTGAAATCTCAGAGACATTGTTGACATTGTTGCTAGTCCATGTTTATGTTTATTGGGCCAATTATTATTTTGTTTCTACTTCTGCTAAATGTTATTGTTTTCTATATAAATGAGGAGGGATGTTGTGTATTAGGACCCAGACTCCCCCTCAGTAGGGCATTGGAACGCCTGACTATAGGATAAAGGACCACGAGTCGTGTAGGCGTAATAAAGCCATCTTCTAAGGTAGAATCCGTTGTAATCCTTCGTTATTTGCCGACTAGATCGGTTACAACAGTTACTAGGTTTTCAAACAATAAACTCACCTTTGTTTTGCAAAATCATGTTTTTTTGTGCTAATCAGAGGCCCGTTTTAGATCAATTTACAGGTAAGAATTAGTGTATTTCTAAACAAAGAAACTGATTTGGCTTTGACAATTCATTTTCACTTACCGAATACATAATAAGGGCTTCTTGTCAACAATTTGGTTTGTTTATGGCCTGAATTATCCTCAAAATTTCATTTTGCATCGCCTTAGAGGGGCATGAAGTGTTTGTTCCAAAAACTCAATAAACCATAATAAGCCAAATTTTTCTCAACTGATTTTGATAATTGGGTGACTAAAGTAAACAGTGGTATAGGTATGGACGTTACGCAAGAAGGCAGATGAATATAGTGAAATTTTGAAAATTGGCCATTTCGGGTTGTAATTTTAACATTAATTTTGACCAAACTCTGGCCCCAGGTTCCTCTTTGTGCAATACCTTGAGGACAAGGCTACATGCATGAAGTGAAAGCTCTATTATAGTAGAGTTCATGGTCAAATTTATTTGGCAGCACAATATACCGGTGGGGTCTTATCACACTTTCAAAATGCCCCCTGGAAGGCTGGATTTTTGGTGCTCAAAGGGCAAAATATGAGACCCCCCTTAACTCCAAAACTAAAAGTCAGCGAAGTGAGCCAGCGAAGTCAGCGAAGTGGCTTTTGAAATATCTCATCACA
Organism: Porites lobata; assembly: GCA_942486035.1. Taxonomy (NCBI): domain Eukaryota; kingdom Metazoa; phylum Cnidaria; class Anthozoa; order Scleractinia; family Poritidae; genus Porites; species Porites lobata. Next base: position 3,478,722 of record CALNXK010000011.1, on the reverse strand, counting down.
CCCAACTTCTGTGCCAAGTTTCAGCCAAATCGGTTGACCACAACTTTTCGCCCCTGGAACACTTTCTAAGACTATAACAGTTAAGTCCGGTATCCACAAGGATTTAAATAAGAGAGTAATATAACACATTGCATAAACTGCTATAGGACAGCACTGTTTACAGGAACATTGGTAACTATTAACATTTGATACACTACAATGTTCAACATTGCTTGAGAAAAGATGAGATTCAAAGGTGGCAATATGTACACCTTTAAGCTCATATATATCCTCATTCCTATGCAGAGTCTGAAAATATTGTACTAATTTATGCATGGATGGTATTTCCAACAATACACGTCCCTTCACTATGACTGTTATGATACATATCTCTAGCATGAGAATCAAATACATTATATCCCCCAGCCTCAATGCTGTAGATGCCAACACCGATAATTGCCACCGTTAAAATGAATGAGTTGTAGTTCAGTGCCAAGACTGTGCTTCAAATGCTGCACCCTGTGAGTGGCATATACAGTAGTGACACCCCTCAGTTCTGGGATCACCATGGATGTTACAAGTATAACTGTCACTGTACTGTATTCAAGGTGGAAAAATTGCTCAAACACTGTAACCATTCCTGGCAATTCTGTTAACATTAACATAGATCGTCTTGCAGGCAGTGACAGACTAGAATAAAATTGAATACCAACAATCATTGTTTGAGTCATATCATCAACTGAAGTCATCTTTATTATCTTACTATAAATTAAAGCGCACAGACTCATTGCGACACATTGTTGTCCAGCAGTTTCCCCAAATACTGTAACGTTTCCTTGACAGTATGGAGCATGAATTGTTTTATTTGTAGCATCTACATAAACTCAAGGTCCTGAATTCTTCTCGATATCAGTACAAAGCTTAAATTGGCCAAAATTTAGCCGGTGATTCAAACTGCTGTAAGCACTATAAATTGGATAATTGCATGTACAGAGGGGCAAATTCTTACTTAAAAGCCTATTTGGATATCTCATTCCACCTCAATCGCCTGTGCTTTGATGCTTAAACGACAGATACACCTTTCCTCGTTTACGAACTAGTTTTGGAGTTGCCCTTTAAGTAAAAATCTCACACTGTTACAGTTACTTCTGTACCTGTTTAAGTGCAAATCTTTTCTATTTTTAACGTAAAAATGAATTTCAGACGACAATGATGTATTTTTCCGAATACTCTTCGATGCAGAAAGTGTCACTTTCCCTGTTTTCTGTAACAAAGATTTTAATTTGTTCGTCGGTAGTCTGCTAGGTGCATGACTGCGTTGAGAGAAATGACTAACCTGATTTAAACCAGTGGAGCTGTAAGTTCTGTTATAAATTAATTTCCCAGTACGAGATCTTAATTCAACTTCTTTTATTTCCTCCACAACACAATTTTCCTTCTGTAAAACTACCTCATTACCTTCTCTTGTCGTCACCTCGCTGCCATCAAAACACTCTAAGACAAAACTTGCTGATAATGCAAAATGCCCACGCACAGCATCGTACATGTACCGCGTCCCACGCAGACGTTCTTGGGGGAGCTCGTGGGAGACTACTAAAGCCTCAGAGTCATGTTAGAATTTTAGTCTAACAGATCGAACTTTGGCTATTGTTCAGAACAATTCATTTCCGATAACAAATACGGCCTAAAAACTTCTCAAACAATTTAATATCTAGCACCGTATCCGAACCGTGCCAAAAGGGAAAGTAACTGGTGCATACGATTTTTACACTGCTTTCTATTCCAGAATTTTGTCATGTTTGTGTATACTCTCGTTGGTGTATAAAGGCTTCGGTTATGAAGTTGTTTGCACAATTCACAAGCACGCCGGGTTCGAATGCGTTGATACTGTTTCTTCCAACAAAAATATTCTTCGTATGCGGTGTCGTTGCCCTCAAGATACTAAGGAGCTTTAGCGTGGACGACGCAGACGGTAGCGGAAACGTCACTTTTAAAATGAATTCGTGTTTTTTCAATCTTTGTCGCGTTAATTCCAATCTGCTGAAAATTGCAAGTGTAGACGAATTTCCCTGGAGTTGATTTCTTGAGGACCGCACTCAAAATTAGACGGAGAAAAAGAGATTCGTCGTCGCTTGTTTACGTCCTCCATTAAACTTGCAATTAGGTATTTTCACGTCGTAGTCGGGCAAGGACGGTAAAGAAATGTACAAAAATACGTGATGCACGTGCAAAGTTGTTGTTTTGCATAATAAAACTATTGCTTTTTTGACGTCCTGGTTGCAGTCGCCGTCGTCGTTGCTAAAGCTCCCTACTGCAGATACTCTGCAAGCTTCCTTGGAGAGGCAAAAGTTAAAGTTTTATTTCCTTCCAGAAAAGCGTTTATATTCCCTTATGTTTATCACCGCAGTGTGCTTTTTGTTCTTTCTTAAGCTAACATGGTCAAAACCAAAAGTATCTATAATTTTAAAATGTTTTGTTTCCGTCAGACGTATCTTAATCCTAGCTGTTTCGCCTAACGAACAATTAAAGACCACCTGTCATTTTCCTCGTTATGTTTATAACTCTAAGGCCCAGTTCAAAAGCTGATCTTTTATGTACTAAACCTAATCTCTTTAAGAAAGTAGATGAAGAGATCGAAGTTTGAATCTATAAAGTGTGACATGTCTAATTTGGGTCGACCCAATAATTAATATCGAGTGGCCAACACGGGATTTCGTGAGCGACTTCGTTTCAAAGTGAAAAAACGTCGAACTTCTCATGTGACGAACCTAATGCATAAATTACCAAAATTTATTTTCACTTGTAAGCATTTTAAAACATTGAACATCGTGAAAATTAATTGAGCCTGACTAGTCAAGTTTGACGTCTGATGTTATTAGGGTCTAAAAAGGGTAATTACATTCGGTACATGAAAAAATCGACCTTTGCACTGGGCCTAAATTAATCAACTATACTGCAACAAATTTTACTACTTGCTAATAACACTACTAATGATGACTATTTAACTTCAAATATATTTCTTTTCCATCTATTAATTTACAGTCTACGTGATGAGGGAATATTGCTTGAAATAATAGGAACTTATAGATCTCTTCAATCCCTACTATTTGCATTTCTTTTTATTCGCTTCTTTTTCGTATATAAAGGATGCATTAGGTTTCCAGACACTGATCGACAGCAAAGTTCCGAAACTCGAGAACTATTTGCTCTAGGATTTAGCAGCTATACTGTTCAAATGTCCTACGAGACATCTGATCTACATGCATGTTGAATCAGCCAAATCCTTTCAGAATCAATTCTGTTTTTCACTCAACGCATGTCACTTAAAAATTGCCTATTCGCTAATAAACAAGTGTATGATTTTCACAAAGCATCTTTAAGCTGAACTTATTTCCCACGGTAAAAACAACAGCTAGCATAATTTCTTAAAGATTACCTAGTTTAGGAGATAAAACGACTTCTGCAATCAATCTAATTCTCCCAACATCTCTTAGTATCTCTAATTTCATGGGCACCCAACGGCGGTTTCTTCCAAATACGTGGAAAACACTTTTTAGGCTATCCAGAGTACTTTTAGATCTCTGTTCGGTCACCCTAGAGGAACTTAAGTCTTTTCGAAATCACAAGGACTTCAGTGTTATTTTTCCGGAAATTTTAGGTGCAATTTAACATTTTAAGAAAGTGAAAATTTTTCTGATTCCTCTCTCACATTTTAGAATCCGAAAATTTTAGGTTTCCCTTTTCTAAGATAGTGTGACCTGGGTATTAAAATATGAAAAATTTAATTGCAGAAAATCGTAGGGAATTAATTAGATTAAGCTTCGAAAATTGTACATGAATCGAACGTTTATCTAGAAATTTATAGCCGTCCGGAAGCAAAAGAAAATTCTAGACAGTATTTGTTTCTCCAAACAGCTGTTTTACAGAAAACAGTCGTTGCGTGCCCCTTTAATTTTATCAACGTCTAAAACCACCTCCTCACTAACAACGAAAGCACAGGCTTAAGCAAAAGCATAATCCAAACATAAGTTAGGCCCGGTTCAGACGCCGCTCCACTCATGTACCGAGCCTAAACTGAATTAGGCCCGACTTTGGAGCAACATTTGCGTACAGTAAAGTCTAAGCCCGTTAATAGGGAGCTCAAGCAACAACGACGGCGACGGCTACGAAAACGTCACTTAAAAAGTGAATTCGCGCTGCTTCAAACTTTATCGCGCTTACTACATCTCGTTTACTTCGTCAAATGTTGGCAAATGTTTTTGGAGTTGAATTCTAAAGGACTGTATCAAAGTTTAGGAAAAGAAAAACAAAGTTGTTGCCTTGTGTTCCCGTCCTCGACAAACCGTGAATTTAGGCACTTTCACGTTGTAGTCGTGCAACGACGGATAAGGAAACGTGATGTGCGCGCAAAGTTGTTGTTTTGCTAATCTAAAGCTATGGCTTTTTGCCGTTCTGGTTGCCGTCGCCGTCCTCGTTGCTTAAGCTCCCTAATGGACACTAAGGGGGCTAAAGAAAGTGTCCGTATTAAGCCGGTTGAATTTAGAGAAAATGTGAGGGCTTACTTTCACCAGAGACAAGGAATACGGTCCGTAATAAAGAGATGTCTCTCCGTATTAAGCGGATGTCCCTAAAACGGGGGTCGACTATATAAGTATTAGCATAACAAGCTTTAAGCTAGGTGAGAAAGGCTGTGATATATATAAGCATAAGAGTAGTAAGAACGCAAGGTTTTGATATTCTTGTGTTGAAACTTATCAGCATGCTTATATCAAGTCCATCCTCCTTAATACCGAATGCAATGCTTGCGTCGCCAGTGAAGATCCGGCTTTTATATAACGCTAAAAGTTTTGATGCCTTGCAGTGAGTAAAGTGATAGATCATTATTGGTCATTATACGTTCAATACTCAGTTTTTTAACCTAATGATATTCATGGTGCTAAGTTAAATAACCTGCGATGAAGGGCTGCATTTCTATTTTTCTGATTTACAGAAATAAATGTTTGTAGATGATCGCAGCCTACCTTTAAAATGAAAGCAGTCATGGTAACTATTTAAAAAATGTTTTGAGTTGACTCGCAGCATGGGGCACGTTAGGCAATTTTGCTTTCATCCTACCTTAGTGGTGAAAAATAATGTAACCACGGTTTAAAAAATAGAGAAAGAAAAATTCTTAAATTGTAACTTTGATTGTTGCCACACCTTTGAATTAATGATCGTGAAGTTTCAATTTCTCAAGTTACAATCGCCGTTTACAATCTCTTCTGATCGTCTTTTCTCAAGATGGCCAACAGCTGGAGTGTTTTGTTCGACTAAACTGGCAGATGTTAGTACCGACGGAATATTTAACGCTTATGTGTTAACAGTGTCGCTCCTAAGGCCACATCTATGACAAATCCATCCCCCAATTAAACGTAAAACTTGCCTGTACTGTGGTATTCTCCAAGGGTAGAGCAGCGGGTTCAAAGCACAGCTAACACACAACAGCGGTACGGAGAGAGCCTTAGTAAGCAAAAACCCTGGCTCGCTGCATTCACCGCCAAACTCTTCTTGGCAGCGTTCTTGTAAATTTGTCACGATTAAATACGGCAATAGAGATATGAAGAGCACAATGATAATTGAAACAACAGTAGAAACAATCTTTTTCTCCAACCTAATGTTTCGAAGAAAAATGCGTGACCGTCTGCCTGTGTTTTCTCGCACAAAAACAACGTTTCTTGAATAACGGCGAAATTCGATGTAAGTCGCGGTGTATAGGGCACACATGATAGTCAATGGAATAGTTGTTTGAAGATGAAGATCAATTACGTGGAATACTTCCTCATATTTATCCAAAGAATGAGAAGCTTCAAACATAATGCAGAAAATCCAGATTAAAGCGTTACAAACAATTACTTTTCGCACCGTTATAAGTCTTTTATACCTCAATGGAAGCTTGACAGCTAAAAATCTATCCAGAGATAGCGCAACTACTGTAAGAATTGATATCTTTGTGGTTACATGGCTAAAAATAAGAACGATTTCATAAAGTTTCTGCGGTTGGCCTCCGGTAGAGATGGTGAACATAGACGCAGCATACATTGGCTGCACAAGACAGCCTCCTAGAAGATCACTTAAAGAAAGACTAAGGATAAAGTACGTGGTCGCGCGAGCTCGAAAATAATTGTACGGATCTTTGAATACTGTAAATAGAAGAAGGCCGTTTGTTAAGGCTGCAAATAAACCAAATAGTGAGCTACAAATTCCTGCTACCAGTGCAAACGTCGCAGTCGGTAAACCTTCAACATGGTCTTGTTCATCGTCTTCTTCATTCATAATTATAACAAAGTGAAGCACTCTTTGCTTACCAGAGACACTCTTTAACTCACAGATTACTGTTTAAGACTAATGAATCGCCTTGGATGCATGAATAGTTAATTCGTCCTAGGGGAAAATAACGCCCATGATGGAAGCTGTTATTTTGCAGTACTTATGTCTTAATGACAAAAGTTACGTCCACGTGACAGAGAAATAATCAAACCTTACCGCCACGAAAATAACAAGCATTGTCAGATAATGTCAATAAACTGACTTGTGAAGGCAAAAATTTCATAACAAAATCTTAGTTTAAAATTTCTCTATTCATTTGGCCATCTCGCAAACGGTTAATGATATTATTACTGAAGACTCAGAAATACTATTCCGAAAAGATTCATTAGAAAATGTTCACTAATTCGAAAGCAGATGAATCGTTAAACAACAAAGAAAATTGGCTTTTGTTTGTTCAAAACATAGCATTTGCAAAGCAACATCGCAAGCAGTGTGAGAAATTTGAATATTTCAGCAGAAACCATGTATTCTTGTTTGCAGTTATCATTGTTAATCTTCGATGGTTGAAGAGCAAACTTACGCTTAAAACCGACTCAACAAAAGGAGAGAATCTCTTTTGCTTTGGGGTAATGAAATGTGATACTTACGAAATATTCCTGTATAAAATGAAAAAGCTCTCTGCCACATTACTCGTAACTAATGGATTAAAAAGGTCGTTAAATAGGCCTTCATGTCGGAAAAATAAAATCCGGAGCTTTTAAAAATATGACAAAGTTTTATATCAGGTTAAGACTAGAAATGAGATTGGAAATCAAATAAGAAAATGTGCATGAAGATTGTCGGTGAGTTTTCGCCGACTCTTTTCATTAACAATACTGCCGTAACAAATATTTGACCATATATCATTTCCACCTTCCTGTGATTACATCAACATCCGACACAGCTGTGACCAATAAATACTGATAGATCGTCTGGATATTTTGATTGACAGACAATATTCTTTGCAATCTTAGAAACTCTTATTGTACAACTACAGTGGCCTCTTCAGAGCCAGTTTTGATGCAAATTAAGAGAGCATTTCTCTTTACGATTTCTTAGTTTGAAGAGAAATTTAACAAGCGCCGGGTTTTGTTTGAAGTTTCATCACCAATGCAGTGATTAAAACAACTTAAAAGGAACTGCTTTAAATTAGAGCATTAAATAAGCACTTCTGTTACTGTCAGTTTCTTCGTTTATTGCTAAAAAGAGTTAAGCAACTATCGGTTCACAAAGTCACGGAAACTGTTACATCGAGCGCTTTGACATTACAAGGAAAGAGTTACCCACCAAGAGCCATAATGGGAAGAGCCATTTAATGGGACAGAGACGGAAACGCCCAGTCTAGCCCTTGGGATATGTGAATTTTACCAAAGTTATTTTTAGACTAATTAAACGCTTGAATCAATCGGAGATTGGTTTCCTGAGAGGTCTGCGAAGTTGTATTCAGCGCTGTCAAGAAATAGTGGCGTTCGGCGTGAAGGTGGAAACAAAGGAAATGGTTTTCTCTTGGAAGGTTGTCCCGATTGGGAGCTACGTTCCACGATTTCGTCGGAAATGACTGATTTTCTAGATGATATATCAGTTTATTAGGAGGAATTGAAGTCCGCTGACAGCGATCCTATGAAATTTCAATTTCGGCACTGGAACCTCGGCAGGAAGAGAGAAACAACAGCAAAAGGCAAATAGAGGAGTGCGAATAATCGTCGCACAAAACAATCCAAGCAGCCAAAGGTCAATTCCAGTGAAGCGACGTCGACGCGCAATTCGAACGAAAAGGCTAAAATGCAAGCAAATCACGGTAGAAATCAAAACTGGAAAGCAGCAGAGGTGCTTTAAAAAAAAGCCGGACTAGAGAGTAAACTTCGTCCCACGTGTAAGAACTTCGTATCAGAACAGCTCTAACAATAAGTCATGAAAAATTTGGAAACCAATCGAAAGCTAATGGCTAATCGAAGAAATATTCGACGCTCAGAACATTGTATCTAAAACTTCTTTCTTCAGTGGTAGAGGACGCAAACAAAACCCGTCAAGTTCATTTGACATTCGAGGTTGTGGGCCCAGCGTGTCAAAACATTGTAGGAAATCATCACATTCGCGGACAAAAGAAAGTCGCTTTTAGTTATTCAATCCAGGAGGAACTTTGGAGAAAATTGAACAACCTAAAACCTTATTTAGCAGCAACAAAGAGCGGTAATTTTGGATCAAAGGGGCCAATCCTGCAGACCAGAAACAAAACCCACGGAAAATCAATATGCGTGTCATGATTAGATGGGAACTCGGTCCAGTCCCCACACTCTCCAAGTCCAAAATGGCGAGCCAGTTAATTCGATATAATAATGATTGTATCATCCCAATGCAAAGCTTTGTTTGGGTTATTTTCTTTAAAAAAGCAACAAAAGCTTTTTGTTGTCCAGCTCTCCTAACTGTGGATGGATGGTTTCAATTTTTCAGCTCTAAAGGACTTGGAAAATCACAGTTTACCCCGATATTGCTCACTGAAGCTCGTATATGTTTGTATAATCTACGTATGTATGGTCATGCTCCTTTGCTGATGGGTATTTACAACAAGTATTCAGGCTATTACAAGGTCAGACGAAGATTATATGTTAACGAACCTTTTGATAAGCTAAATTTATCTAGTAAAGATAAAATGGGCCTGACAAAATATGGAGACTTTCCATGCTTGGAGTAATGCTTAGAAATATGACGTGAAACTGAATATATATCAAAGAAAAGTTTAAGCATCTTTTAAAAAGATCGTCATATCTACGTCAGAACGTCATCATTTGTGTTCTGTGGTGGTTACTGTTGTATATTAGGACCTATACTCCCCCTCAGTAGGGCATTGAACGCCTGACTATAGGATTAAGGACCACGAGTCGTGTAGGCCGAATAAAGCCATCGTCTAAGGTTGAATCCGTTGTAATCCTACGTTATTTGCCGACTAGATCGGTCACAACACTGGCGACGAGGGTAAAACAAGACCCCAAGAAGTCAGCGAGACCAAAAGTTTGCGAGAAACATGGACGATAATGAAAGAAACCATATCAAAACATTCGACTGTCATGGGGACCAAAACACGCTTGGCTTGCGATGGAAGCGGTGGCTGACGGCGTTCGAACTATTTGCAGTCGGCAAAGGCTTAATTTTAAATGAAGACAACGCGAACAACAGGCAGAGAAGAGGTGCATTAATGCTCCATCTCGCGGGACCCGATGTTCAAGATCTTTTTCTTACCCTACCGAACACGGGAGATGTGAAAGATTACCGGAAAGCGGTCGATGCACTAAACGCATACTTTGCTCCCATAGTGGACAGTACGTATGCTAGACACTGTTTCAGACAGCTAGCTCAAGTACCAGGGGAAACAATCCGACAGTTTGCAACCAGACTCAGACGAGCATCGAAAGATTGTGACTATGGCGAAGACACAGACAACCAAATTAGTGATGAAATCCTCGGCAAGTGCACCAGCACATACATAAAACGAAAACTCCTGGAAGAACGTCAAGGCCTCACTTTATCTAGAGCGCTTGAAATCGCCGAGAACTGCGAAAAAGTCGACGCACAGCTTGCTACATTGACCATAGAAGAAAAGGGAGAGAATTCAGCCAGTGTAAACCGCATAGAGGGAACAAAGACAGGCCATGGCAAGAGAAATCAGTCACGAGGTACCAAAACCGGCCGTGAGAAAACTTGTCACCGACGTGGTAGTACCGGACATTTCGGTCGAGATTCCAACTGTCCAGCAAGATGTCAATTCTGTCATCGATGTGGGCTGGAAGAACATTTTCAAGAGCAGTGCAGGACAAAGCAGAAAGGTGGAGAAAAGCAAAAACAAACCAAAGGCCACAGGAACCCCAAGGGAGGTGCTGCAAATATGGTTGGTTGCCACGACAAAGAAGAGGAACCAGTGTATGCTTTTACGGTAGGAGGAAGGAATGAGGAGAAAATTGAAGTGACCTTTGGAGGTTGTAAGCTGAACATGATCATAGATTCTGGAGCAAGCACTAACATCATTGACAAAGAGACAGGGGAGTGGTTGAAGAAAAACAAAGTGAAGTGTGAATCAGCTCGCTCGAGTAGGAAACTCTATGCCTACGCATCCCAGACACCACTTGATGTGATAGGAACTCTCTCCTGTGAAGTCTCTGCAGGACGCAACACGGCTAGTGCCAAGTTTTGTGTGATCAATGGTGAAGGAGACCCCTTTCTGGGAAAGGACACTGCAACTAGTCCAGGCGTACTGAAAATAGGGATTGGCATCGCTGCAGTAAGTGCAGACCCAAAGACCATTGGTGGGATCCTACAACAGAAGTACCCAAATGTCTTCAGCGGCGTTGGAAAGTTGAAAGACCGAGCAGTACAACTCCACATCGACCCCAATGTGACATCAGTAGCACAGCCGATGCGGAGGACTCTGTTCAGCGTGAGATCAAAGTTGGAAGAAAAGATTAAAGAACTCATTGATCTAGACTTTTAAATACGGAAATAGAAATTAAATACGGTAATAGAGATATGAAGAGCACTGAACTGAACTGCCATCATATTTCTACAAAGTTTTACCAATGAGGGTATTATATTGGATAGATCGCCCCTAATTTTCGGCGTCAAGCAGAGCATGGTATCCAATGTTTGCGTTGTAAAAATAAAACGTTGCATATTTGTTGAATAAAACAGAAAAACCCTCCTGTACACAAGACAACACTGCAAACTCTATTTTACAAATTGTAATGATATCCCAAACTCTAGCAGTCACCAGGAGCCTATCAAAAACTGCAGGGCTCCTGCAGTCACTAATGACACATGCAATGTCAGCTGTTTCCCTTATTTTATTTTTCTATCGCACCTACGTTTTCCTGAGAATTATTTTAGAAAGAAACAAAAAACACACTGCCCTGATAAACTAAAAAGATTTTACCAGTTATTCTCACTTAATTTCGCGAGTATTAAATCTTGCGAAAAATCATGAGCCATATTTGGCGAGTATTTAATTTCGGGATTTTTAGGGATTTATAACGCGTTTTAACTAAATTTTTGGGGATTTTTAGATTTCGCGAGAATCAAATTTCGCGATTCGTTCCAAATCGCGAAACTCGCAAAATTTAGTACTCGCGAAATTAAGTGAGAATAAGGTAGATTAAACGCATCGCTGAAAAGAAATAAAACTTGAACTTGACGCGGTTTCGTATGATTCTTCCAACATACATCTTCAGAGGAATGAACCGTTGACTAATAACAGAAATTTAAATGCAGAATAAGTAACTAATTAAAGAAACAATACATGACATATGGTTGGAAATTTGTATGTCATCTAAATTGTTTCTTTCTATAACATTTTTATTCTTTTCAATATTTCTTTTCTATATGTGTCATTTATTGTTTCATTAATTAGTTACTTAGACTACGTTTAAATTTCTGCTATTATCATTCGATGCAAATTTTTGTTTCTTTTCATAGGCCAACGCCCACCACGTGACCTGCAAATAATTGCCTATAAATAATGGTCTGCTCATGCGGAATGTCGTCGTTCAACTGTGTTTGGCTGCAATAGGAGCCGCTGCAAATAATATTCTGCTCATGCGTACACGAAACCACGCTTTTCTCCTTCTTGCGATCGCTCTTGCTTGAAAAATAACCGATTGCTTCGCTTCCCACAGATATTTATTCATTAAAAAACAAACTTGGAGATCGAATGATAACACAATTATTCGACGGTTTATACTTCTGATTGGAAGATGTATCTTGGAACATAGGGAACATACGAAAGGTCAAGTTAAAGTTTCATTTCTTTACAGAAAAGCGTTTACATTTCCTTATGTTCATCACAGCAGTGTGCTTTTTGTTTCTTCTTAAGCTAAGATGGCCAAAAACCAAAAATGTCTATGATTTTAAAATGTTTTGTTTCCGTCAGACGTATCCTAGCTGTTTCGCCAAACGAACAATTAAAGACCAGCTGTCATTGTCCTCGTTATGTTTATAACTCTAAGGCCCAGTTCAAAAGTTGATCTTTCATGTACTGAACCTAATCTCTTCAATCAAGTAGATGAAGAAATCCAAGTTTGAATCAATACAAAAGTACGACATGTATAATTTGGGTCGACCCATGAATTAAGATCGAGTAGCCAACATGGCGTCTGTGGAGCGTCTTCGTTTCAAAGGACAATAAACGTCGAACCTCTCATATGCCGAACAACTAATGCATAAATTACTAAAATTTATTTTAACTTGTAAGCATTTTAAATCATTGAACATCATGAAAATGAATTGAGCCCGACTAGTCAAGTTTGACGTCTGAATCAACCGTCCAACTTGGGTCTAAAAAACGTAATTAAATTCGGTACATGAAAAGATCGACCTTTGCACTAGGCCTAAATTAATCAGTAATACTGCAACAAATTTTACCTCTTGCTACTAAGACTATGATTATTCAACTACATTCCTTTTCCATCTATTAATTCACAGTCTACGTGATGAGGGAATATTTCTTGAAATAGTGATGGGACCTTATAGATCCCTTCAGCCCCTACTATTTGCATTCTTTTTATTCGCCTCTTTTTCGTATATAAAGGACGCGTTAGGTTTCCAGACACTGATCGACAGCAAAGTTCCGAAACTCGAGAACAATTTGCTCTAGGATTTAGCAGCTATACTGTTCAAATGTCAAATGAGACATCTGATGTACATGTATGTTGAATCAGCTGCAAATCCTTTCAGAATTAATTCTGTTTTTCACTCAACGCATGTGACTTAAAATTTGCCTATTCGCTAATAAACAAGTACATGATTTTCACAAAGCATCTTTAAGCTGGACTTATTTCCCACGGTAAAAACAAAAGCATAATTTCTTAAAGATTACCTAGTTCAGGAGATAAAACGACTTCTGCAATCAATCTAATTCTCCTAACATCTCTTAGTATACTAATTTCATGGGCACCCAACGGCGGTTTCTTCCAAATACGTAGAAAACACTTTTTAGGCTATCCAGAGTACTTTTAGATCTCTGTTCGGTCATCCTAGGGGAACTTAAGTCTTTTCGAAATTACAAGGACTTCAGTGTTATTTTGCCGGAAATTTTAGGTGCAATTTAACATTTTACGAAAGTGAACATTTTTCTGATTCCTCTCTCTATCACATTTTAGAATTCGAAAATTTTAGGTTTCCCTTTTCTAAGATAGTGTGACCTGGGTATTAAAATATGAAAAATTTAATTGCAGAAAATCGTAGGGAATTAATTAGATTAAGCTTCGAAAATTGTACATGAATCGAACGTTCATATGGAAATTTTTAGCCGTCCGGAAGCAACAGAAAATTCTAGACAGTATTTGCTCCTCCGAACAGCTGTTTTACAGAAAACAGTCGTTGCGTGCCCCTTTAATTTTATCAACGTCTAAAACCAGCTCCACACTAACAACGAAAGCACAAGCAAAAGCATAATCCAAACATAAGTTAGGCCCGGTTCAGACGCCGCTCCACTCATGTACCGAACCTAAATTGAATTAGGCCCGACTTTGGAGCAACATTGGGGCACAGTAAAGTCTAAGCCCGTTAATAGGGAGCTTAAGCAACAACGACGGCGACGGCTACGGAAACGTCACTTAAAAAGTGAATTTGCGCTGCTTCAAACTTTATCGCGCTTACTACATCTCGTTTACTTCGTCAAATATTGGCAAATGTTTTTGGAGTTGAATTCTAAAGAATTGTATCAAAGTTCAGGAAACGAAAAACAAAGTTGTTGCCTTGTGTTCCCGTCCTCGACAAACCGTGAATTTAGGCACTTTCACGTTGTAGTCGTGCAACCACGGCTAAGAAATGTACAAAAAAAACGTCACGCGCAAAGTTGTTGTTTTGCTAATCTAAACCTATTGCTTTTTTGCAATTCTCGTTGCCGTCGCCGTCATCGTTGCTTGAGCTCCCTGAGGGGGCCAAAGAAAGTGTCCGTATAAAGCGGGTTGAATTTAGAGAAAATGTGAGGGCTTACTTTCACCAGGGACAAGGAATACGGTCTGTAATAACGAGGTGTCTCTCCGTATTGAGCGGGTGTCCGTAACACGGGGTTCGACAATATAAGCATGAGCATAACAAGCTTTATGCAGAGCGAGGTGAAAAAGGCCGTGATATATATAAGCATAAGAGTAGGAAGAACGCAAGGTTTTGATATTCTTGTGTTGAAACTTATCAGTGCTTATATCAAGTCCATCCTCCTTAATAACGCATACAATGCTTGCGTCGCCAGGGAAGACAAGACTTTTAAATAAAGCTAAGACTTTTCATGGCTTGCAGCGAGTAAAGTAATAGATAATGATTGGTCACTATATATACGTTTAATACTCAGTTTTTAAACCTAATGATATTCATGGCGCTGAGTTCGATAACGTGCGATGAAGGGCTGTATCTCCTTTTTTCTGATTTACAGAAAAAAATGTTCGCAGTTGATCGCAGCCTAGCTTTAAAATAAAATCAGTCATGGTAAATATTTAAAAGATGTTTTGAATTGACTCTTAGCATGGGGCACGTTGGCCAATTTTGCTTTCATCATACCTTAGAGGTGAAAAATAATGTAACCACTGTTTAAAAAAATAGAGAAAAAAAAATTTTTAAATTGTGACTGATTGTTGCCACACTTTTGAATTACTTATCGGAAAGTTTTAATTTCCCAAGTCACAATCGCCGTTTACAATCTCTTCTGATCGTCTTCTCTCAAGATGGCCAACAGCTGGGATTCTTTGTTCCACTAAACTGGCAGATGCTAGAATATTTAACGCTAATGTGTTAACAGCGTGGCTCCTAAGGCGAAATCTCTGACAAAACCATCCCCCAATTAAACGTAAAACTTGCCTGTACTGTGGTATTCTCCAAGCGTAGAGAAACGGGTTCAAAGCACAGCTAACACACAACAGCGGTACGGAGAGGGCTTTAGTAAGCAAAAACCGGGGCTCGCTGCATTCACCGCTAAGTCCTTCTTGGCAGCGTTCTTGTAAATTTGTCACGATTAGATACGGCAATAGAGATATGAAGAGCACAATGATAATTAAAACAACAGTAGAAATAATCTTTTTCTCCAACCTAATGTTTCGAAGAAAAATGCGTGACCGTCCGCCTGTGTTTTCTCGCACAAAAACAACGTTTCTTGAATAACGGCGAAATTCGATGTAAGTCGCGGTGTACAGGGCACACATGATAGTCAATGGAATAGTCGTTTGAAGATGAAGATCAATTACGTGGAATACTTCCTTATTTTCATCCAAAGAATGAGAAGTTTCAAAGGTAATGCAG
This sequence comes from Porites lobata, assembly GCA_942486035.1. Taxonomy (NCBI): domain Eukaryota; kingdom Metazoa; phylum Cnidaria; class Anthozoa; order Scleractinia; family Poritidae; genus Porites; species Porites lobata. The sequence goes on along the minus strand of CALNXK010000011.1, from coordinate 3,463,122 downwards.
AAAATCCAGATTAAGGCGTTACAAACAATTGCTTTTCGCACCGTCATAAGTCTTTTATACCTCACTGAAAGCTTGACAGCTAAAAATCTATCCAGAGATAGCGCAACTACTGTAAAAATTGATATCTTTGTGGTTACGTGGCTGAAAATAAGAGCAATTTCATAGAGTTTCTGCGGTTGGCCTCCGGTAGAGATGGTAAACATAGACGCAGCATACATTGACTGCACAAGACAGCCTCCTAGAAGATCGCTTAAAGAAAGACTAAGGATAAAGTACGTGGTCGTGCGCGCTCGAAAATAATTGTACGGATCTTTGAATACTGTAAATAGAAGAAGGCCGTTTGTTAAGGCTGCAAATAAACCAAATAGTGAGCTACAAATTCCTCCTACCAGTGCAAATGTCGCAGTCGGTAAACCCTCAACATGGTCATGTTCATCGACTTTTTCGCTCATAATTATAACAAAGTGAAGCACTCTATGCTTACCGGAGACACTCTTTAACTCACAGATTACTGCTTAAGACTAATGAATCGCCTTGGATGCATGAATAGTTAATTCATCCTAGGGGAAAATAACGCCGATGATGGAAGTTGTTATTTTGCAGTACTTATGTCTTAATGACAAAAGTTACGTTCACGTGACAAAGAAATAATCAAACTCTACCGCCACGAAATTAACAAGCACTGTCAGATAATGTCAACAAACTGAATTGGTGAAGGCAAAATTTCATAACAAAATCTCAGTTTAAAATTGCTCTATTCATTTGGCCATCTCGCAAACGTTTAATGACGTTATTACTGAAGACTCAGAAATGCTATTCCGAAAAAGATTGATTAGAAAATGTTCACTAATTCGAAAGCAGACGAATCGTTAAACAACAAAGAAAATTGGCTTTTGTTTGTTCAAAACATGGGATTTGATACAGCAACATCGGGTGCAGTGTGAGAAATTTGAGTATTTCCGCGGAAACCATGTATTCTTGTTTGCAGTTAGCATTGTTAATCTCCGACGGCTGAAGAGCAAACTTACGCTTAAAATCGACGCAACAAAACGAGAGAATCTCTTTTGTTTTACGGAATGAGCTGATGAAATAAGATACTTACGAAATATTTCTGTATAAAATGAAAAAGCTCTCTGCCACTTAACTAGTAACTAATGGATTAAAAAAGTCGTTAAATAGGCCTTCATGTCGGAAAAATAAAATCCGGAGCTTTTAAAAATATGGCAAAGTTTTAAATCAGATTAAGACTAGAAATGAGATTGGAAATCAAATAAGAAAATGTGCTTGAAAATTGTCAATGGCATAATCGTCTTTCGTGGGCATATGTCATTGAGTTTTCGCCGACTCTTTTCATTAACAATACTACCTTAACAAATATTTGACCATATATCATTTTCACCTTCCTGTGATTTAATACCATCCGACACAGCTGTGACTAATAAATACTCATAGATCGTCTGGATATTTTGACTGACAGACAATATTCTTTGCAATTTTAGAAACTCTTATTATACTGCTACAGTGGCCACTTCAGCGGCAGTTTTGATGCAAATTAAGAGAGCATTTCTCCTGATGATTTCTTATTTTGAAGAGAAATTTAACAATGCCTGGTTTTGTTTGACGTTTAATCACCAGTGCAGCGATTAAAACATCTAAAAAGGAACTGCTTTAAATTAGCGCCTTCATTAAGCACTACTGTTAATGTCGGTTCTTCGCTTGTTGCTAAAAAGAGTTAAGAAACTATCGGTTCACAACGTCACGGAAACTGTTACATCGAGCCCTCTGACTTTACAATGCAAGCAAAGAGTTACCTTTCCAAAACACCCTTTATCTGGCAAATTCTAAAAATTTATGCTGTTAGCCGGGGACTTTCGAGACGTACTCGTAAAATGAGGAAAAAGTTCTGGTATACTAATCTATCGCAACCAATAATGATTAATTAAGCAGCGTGACGCTTGATTGAATTTTCGTAAACTGGAGAATTGTTAATGACTTTTTGGTAAGAGAGTGTATAGCAGTAAGTAATCATCATTTCTGATAGACATTTTAAATTCTGCAAGCGGAATACTGTCATGCTGATCGTACTACGTGCAAATTATAACAATGCAGAGACATCAACACGACACCGAAATAACTCAAAACAGAGCGGGATTGTAGCCATGGACAGCTGTTTCGCTATTATTGTACCTGACTACAGCTGACGTATGAGTAGGGTTATCATAAGAGACATTAATTAAAAGAGAAGTACAATAAAACTGCGCATGCAAAGAGCTGAGATAGTAAAATTGTTTCTGATCACTGTCATCAGAAAGAGTATCGAAAACCGAGCACATAAATTACACTGTTTGTGCTGATCTTCGTTTTGTTAAGCCTAATTGGGAAAGGAAGCGTATTTGTGGTCGGAAATTAAATGCCATCAACTTAGAGCATTTTCGACAAGATGTTGCAATGTCTCCTCTTTTGTCTGAATCATCCAATGATTTAGTTACGCTGCTTCACTTGTATAATTCGAAGTTATCTAGTGTTTTGGATAAGCATGCGCCATTAAAATCGCACATTGTTACCATACGTCCCGCTGCTCCATGGTTTAGTGAGGAGATTAAAATGGAGAGAAGAGTTCGTCGCCGACTGGAAAGGAGATGGCGTAGGACTAGATTGCCCGAAGATCGTCTGCGTTTTATTGAACAAAATCGTATTGTCAATGAGCTATTAATCTCTGTCCGCTCCCAATATTACACCAAGCTTATTGATGATAATTGCCTTAATCAGAGGAAACTGTTTGGCATTGTCGGTAAGTTGTTACATCGGAGTCCTGCACCGCAGTATCCATCTTGCTCTTCCGTTGCGGATCTTCCAAATAGATTCATTGGCTTTTTTGGTGAGAAGATTATTACTATTCGACATGAACTGGAATCGAACCCTATGCAGGGAGCTTATTTATTCAATGAAGTCACAGTAGCAACAACTAGACTCCATCGTTTGAGCTGTCCTTTATATTCGACCTTACTTCAGATTGTGCACCCTTTGGCATCAAAGTCTTGTGAACTTGACCCTGTCCCCTCTAGAATACTCCTTGGTTGTCTTGATCTCCTTTACCCTGTGATCTGGAAAATTGTTAAGCTGTCTTTGGAGACCTCTGTCATGCCCACTGAACTTAAACAAGCTGTAATTCGCCCTTTGTTGAAAAAGCCGAGTCTTCATTATCAAACATTTAAGAACTTTCGGCCGATCTCTAACCTCACCTTCTTGTCCAAAGTCATTGAGAAAGTAGTCGCTTTGCAGCTTGTTGACTACATTGACAACAATGGTCTGTGTGAAGTCTTTCAATCTGCTTACCGTGTTAACCATAGCACCGAGACGGCTCTTTTCAGAGTCTACAATGACATTGCTATGTCCAATTGACAATCAAAAATCTGTTGTTTTGTTTCTACTGGACCTGTCTGATGCTTTTGATACAGTTGATCATTCTCTTGTCCTTGCTAGACTATCTACCCGTTTTGGCATTTGTGACCAGACACTGGACTGTTTTCGTTCATATCTATCTGATCGCACTCAGTATGTCAGAATCCAAGATGTCTCTTCTGATGTGCATGCGTTACCTTATGGAGTACCTCTGGGTTCCGTGTTGGGCCCCTTGCTTTATTCTTTGTACACTTCCCCCTTAGGTGATATTGCAAGATCTCATGGTCTATCTTATCACTTTTATGCTGATGATACACAGTTATATTTATCTTTTGAAACGTCATCGCCTGAGGATTTGTGAACATGTACATCTGCTCTTGAAGATTGTGTTAAAGATCTTCACCTTTGGATGCTAAATAACAAGCTGAAGCTGAACAGTGGGAAGACTGAAATTATAGTTTTTTCATCCTCCTATCGCCCACGTCCTGCGTTAAAAAACCTGGTGATTGCCGCTGACACTGTTGACTGTTCAACTACCGCTAAAAATATTGGGGTTATTTTTAATAACTCTCTATCGATGTTGCCGCGCGTTACTGCTGTTTGCAAGTCTTCGTTTTTTCATTTACGCAATATTTTTAAGATTCGCAAGTTTCTTTCTTATGATACATGTAAAACTCTAATTCATGCCTTTGTTACTGCAAGGATCGACTATTGTAACTCATTACTCTACGGTCAGCCTAAATGTATCTTGAAACGTTAACAGAGTGTCCTAAATAGTGCTGCTAGGCTTATTCACCTAGTCGTAGATATGAGCATCTTACGCCGTTGCTTATTCAACTTCATTGGCTACAAATTGAACAAAGGATAACTTTCAAAATTGCAGTAATTACATTTAAGGCACTTCATGGTGCTGCACCTAGCTATATCACTGATCTCATCAAGCCTTATACACCTGGTAGACTTCTTAGATCCTCTAATCAATTTTTACTTTCTACGTCTAAATTTAATCTTAAAACTTATGGTGGGCGGTCTTTTACTATTGCTGCACCTTCTGTTTGGAATGTACTTCCATTCGAACTTAGATCTTGTAATTCCCTTTCTTCTTTTAAATCTAAGCTCAAGACTTGACGTTTTAAAATTGGTTATGATGCTGTCGTATAGAATGATGATGACTAAGAAGGAGAGACTGCTCGTAGTCTACATAGTGCATTTATGTTGAAAACTCTTCCATATGCGTGCATGTGATGGAAACACGGGTGAAACAACATCCTACAGTGACTCAGTATTACGTAATTACGTCTTGCTTGATGGCATTTCCATTATACGACTTGTGTCGTTTGGATAAAGGCCCCTGGGGATAAAGTTCTGAAGGTTGAACTAAAGCAACGTTCACACGGCACTAGACGAATTGTCGACTAGTTGAAAATTTAGGTGTTCGGTCCACACGGAACCACCTTAAACGAACGAAAATTTAGACGGCTCAGCCGTTCGAAAGAATATGAACGCCAAAATAGAGGTCAAACTTTTAGTTTACGTTAATTCAATTCAATTCAATTCAACTGTTTAATACTGTCAACAATTTGACCGGCGCGGTCTGAACACCATAACCAGGGCGGATAAAGGTTGGGCGGTGAAAAGAGCGCGTCCGAGCAAAAAGGTGTGATGCAGTGGACTGGGACTCTGCTTAGAAATGTCGCTTGTTTTCGACGTCGGTCAGGGCTAGCGATGTGGTTAGACGCTACCGCTGTCGCTGAATTATGGCTGCTTGATTTGTTTTCTTGCACTTCTTCCTCGTTCCTTTCTGCTGGTACGCTGTCTCTGAGAGGCAAATGTTGCTATTTTCTGCAAGAGGCTTAAATTGAGTAGACAAACATCTCTTTCAAAGGGTTTCTCTTATTACTTCCATGACTCTACCACTAAATTATATTTTCGTTCTACTACTCGCCAATGTCGATGTTATTCCAAAACAAAAACAACTAAGTACTGCACGAACACGAAGGAAAATCTCATCCATGTTATCCATGGCAAAACTAAAAGACAGCAGATCGTGTTTCATAACTAGATGACGTGTATTTTATAAATGCGTGCAGCACGTGCAAGGTGAAATTATGCTAATTTCTGATCACCATCATCCTTCTTTTTAATTTTGAAAAAAACATCTCATACATCTTTCTGTTTCTTCGAAACCTCAAAATTAGTTTCCCCTCAGTTTTTACTGTTTACCTTGTTTTGTTTTAGAGAGAAAAACGGAGAAAAAACCTTAAAACTAACCTCAATAAATTTTGTTTACATGCGGTTGCCGAATTTGCGACGCATTGCGCGAATCGCCATGGCGCGTTGCACCTGAGAAGCAAAGTTTGAAGCCGTACAACGCCACTATATCAAAATATATCAATCTAATTTTTTGTTATGTTATATAACATTTATCCCCCTTTAACATATGTAAAAATTGAGGTTAAGAAGTGTTGAGCTTTTGCAAACGAAACGGCGCAAGACGATTAGGTGATATTTAGTGGAAGGAGGAGGTATTCAACACTTTCAAGTTAAACTCAAATTTTGGCATTATACGACCGACAAGTTTGACTTATAGGCATACAGACACAAACATATGAAAGTGTTTATTGATACTGCTATGAAACGAATTTATCTATTTAACATTGGAGCCTGAAATTACAGAAAGAAAATAGGATTTCCGGTTTGCAAAAAGGAAAATTTCGCCGGCCTTCAAGCGTACCGGAAGCGAGGAAAGAGCGCTCGTGCCAACACCGCGGCAAAACGAAATGCGCATGAGCACAAAATTTGACATCCGGTCAGCTTTTTATTTCCGGTCTAGTATATAAATCAATTGCGTAAGCATAACATCGCCGTCGCACCAAGTTTAAAAGCAAAAAGGGCGAAACAGACAAAAAAGGGGGCGAAAAAAATCACTTCATTCGAAAGCTTATATATTTTTCTGGTGTCAAACTTTTGCACCACATGGTTATCTGTTTGCACCAACGGTGAAAATGATGTTTGAAGTTTGCAGGTCGCGAGCGCTCGACATGACGACTTTGTTTTTACTGGCTTTCTTGCATGCTTCTGGTTTGGGATAAGTTAATTTGGGAGAAGGCGACAACTAAGAAAAGAATAACAATACTTATGAAAGAAACCAAAATAAAGACGTCATGATTATCATTAACACTAAAACCAGGAATTAAAATTTTAGTCCGTTTAATAATTTTTTTATTATCAGAGAAAACAAGAACTCAAAACAAAAGATGGGCAGGATTTAATAAAAACTTCGACTTTGACGACTGCAGTCACAAACACTCGGAGTTTTCAGTGCCGGGAAACTAAACATGCCAATAAATGACTTTCATTCAAGAAAATGCTATTTAATTCTTTCACATGGTTTTTCTTTGGTTGAAGACTTCAATAATTTCAGACTGTGCGGCTCGGCTGCATCTCATGCAAACACGAAACTTCCAACTGCTAAATACATAGCATGAAAAGTTCGACTTCTAAAAACCATCGAACCAGCTTTCGCTCTCTGATTCTGAGAATGAAAAAATAAATAGAGTTGTCAACTTGCTGCCAACCTCAACAGTATAATTAAGCTTATGTTTCATGGCAATCAACTCAGAGGAGTTTCGTTTCAAAACAAAGTTTAACTCACTGGTGAAAAAAAAAATAAAAAAGCGATTGTGTGTTGTGGTTTCCCATATAAAGCTCAAATCGGCTTTAAGACATGTAGACTGAGAAATTGATCATGAAGAACTGAAAATTAGAACTAAAATACGCAAGCTTGCAATGATAACTTTTTATGTCTTAGTTTCAGCCAGGTTAAGTGAAAAATAACAGTCAAAAACTTTGTTTTCGTGAATGAAAATCAGTTTACCTGAGGCTCTAGTCAAAATTACGCACTCTGAGTTATTATCACCTTACCTTTTCTGAATCTAATCGACTAATTGTTTCAGTGATCTGTGCCTGGTTATCCATAAAAGCAATTTCAATAACTACAAAATAGTCAAAACACGAGCAGCATGAAGCAGAAGAACTGAACCACAAGCTGCACACAGAATGAATCCGACCGCGCGCGGGAGACTTTGATCTGACTGGAAAGTGTGACTGAAAAAGAGACCGGAAATGTTCATCCTGGCGCATGCGTAGACGTTTTGCCGCGGTGTTGCTCGTGCCAGTCCTACTCCACATCACACATTAAATGAAGAGCGGAGCGCTCGTTTCACCGCCCAACATTTATCCGCGCTGACCATAACAGTCTAAATTATTGTAAAGCAAAGGCGTGGTCAAGGATTTGCTTAATGAGCGCTCTGCGCAAGGACAGATATTAAAACCACTGACAAAAGATGATATTTATTTGGTTTCTCAGTTCCTTGTGAACAGAGCGCAAATATTGAACGGCTCCTTGTGAAAGAAGAATAGGCAGCCAGGGACTAAGTAGAGGAGATATGGTGCTTAATAAAATATGTCAGTTGTTCTTGGCTGAAGAGGTGTTCGCCAAAATGTGTCACAAATAGCCCACGTTCGGTACATTAAAATCCTAACAAGTCTCCGAGGCTTTCTGGTCATATTTCTATATTTGGTTTGGTTTTCGTTGTGCTCAAGTCTCTTCATGTAATTAAAGACAATGCCGTCGTGAAAAATTTCCAATTTTGTCCCTAAATCCTTAGCCTCCCAAGCAGGCGTTCTTAGGGGAGCTCGTGGGAGGCTACTAAAGCCTCAGAGTCATGTTACAATTTTAGTCTAACAGATCAAAGTTTGGCTGTTGTTGAGAACCATTCATTTCCGATAACGCATATGGCTTAAAAACCTCTCGAAGAAGTTAATATCTAGCACCGTATCCGAACCGTGCCAAGGGGGAAAGTAACTAGTGCATACTATTTTTACACTGCCTCCAGAATTTTGTCATGTTTGTGTATACTCTCGACGGGGTATAAAGACTTTGGTTATGAAGTTGTTTGCACAATTCACAGGCACAGTCGGGTTCGAATGTAAATTTGAGAGCAAATGCGGTATTTACCATCTTTGCCTTACATTTAACCTAAGTTTGCACTTTTTTGCACCAAATTTGCACTGAGTAAATTTGATGTGAATCAAATTTTTCGTGCAGTGTCGAATGCGTTGACACGGTGTCTTCCAACACAAATATTTTTCTTATGCGGTGTCGTTGCCCGCAAGATATTGCAAATACTCTGCAAGCTTCCTTGGAGAGGCAAAAGTTAAAGTTTTATTTCTTTCCACAAAAGTGTTTATATTTCCTTATGTTTATCACCGCTGTATGCTTTTTGTTTCTTCTTAAAAACCAAATTAAAAGTACCTATGATTTTAAAATGTTTTGTTTCCGTCAGACGTATCTTCAGATCCTAGCTGTTTCGCCTAACGAACAATTAAAGACCAGCTGTCATTTTCCTCGTTATGTTTATAACTCTAAGGCCCAGTTCAAAAGTTGATCTTTTCATGAACTGAACCTAATCTCTTCAGTGAATCGAAGTAGATGAAGAGATCGAAGTTTGAATCAATAAAGTGCGACATGTCTAATTTGGGTCGATACATGAAATAAGATCAAGTGGCCAACGCGGGATTTTCGACTGTGGAGCGACTTCGTTTCAAAGTGAAAAAACGTCGAACTTCTCATGTGCCGAACCTAATGCATAAATTACTGAAATTCATTTTCAGTTGTAAGCATTTTAAACCATTGAACATCGTGAAAATGAATTGAGCCCGACTAGTCAAGTTTGACGTCTGAATCAACTGTCGAACTAGCGTTATTTAGGTCTAAAAAGGGTAATTACATTCGGTACATGAAAAGATCGACCTTTGCACTGGGGCTAAATTAATCAGCTATACTGCAACAAATTTTACCACTTGCTAATAAGACTACTAATGATGACTATTTAACTTCAAATATATTTCTCTTCCATCTATTAATTTACTGTCTAAGTGATGAGGGAATATTGCTTGAAATAATGATGGGACCTTATAGATCCCTTCAGCCCCTACTATTTGCATTCTTTTTATTCGCCTCTTTTTCGTATATAAAGGACGCGTTAGGTTTCCAGACACTGATCGACATCAAAGTTCGAAATTGGAGAACTGTTTGCTCTAGGATTTAGCAGCTATACTGTTCAAATGTCATGTGAGACATCTGATGTACATTTATGTTGAATCAGCCGCAAATCCTTTCAGAATCAATTCTGTTTTTCACTCAACGCATGTCACTTAAAATTTGCCTATTCGCTAATAAACAAGTGCATGATTTTCACAAAGCATCTTTAAGCTGGACTGATTTCCCACGGTAAAAACAACAGCTAGCATAATTTCTTAAAGATTACCTAGTTTAGGAGATAAAACGACTTCTGCAATCAATCTAATTCTCCTAACATCTCTTAGTATCTCTAATTTCAGGGGCACCCAACGGCGGTTTCTTCCAAAATACGTTGAAAACACTTTTTAGGCTATCCAGAGTACTTTTAGATCTCTGTTCGGTCATCCTAGGGGAACTTAAGTCTTTTCGAAATTACAAGGACTTCATGGTTATTTTGCCGGAAATTTTAGGTGCAATTCAACATTTTACGAAAGTGAACATTTTTCTGATTCCTCTCTCTAACACATTTTAGAATCCGAAAAGTTTAGGTTTCCCTTTTCTAAGATAGTGTGACCTGGGTATTAAAATATATAAAATTTAACTGCAGAAAATCGTAGGGAATTAATTAGATTAAGCTTCGAAAATTGTACATGAATCGAACGTTCATCTAGAAATTTTTAGCCGTCCGGAAGCAAAAGAAAATTCTAGACGTCAATATTTGCTTCTCCGACAGCTGTTTTACAGAAAACAGTCGTTGGGTGCCGCTTTAATTTTATCAACGTCTAAAACCAGCTCCTCGCTAACGACGAAAGCACAAGCTTAAGCAAAAGCATAATCCAAACATAAGTTAGGCCCGGTTCAGACGCCGCTCCACTCATGTACCGAACCTAAATTGAATTAGGTCCGACTTTGGAGCAACATTTGCGTACAGTAAAGACTAAGCCCGTTAATAGGGAGCTTAAGCAACAACGACGGCGACGGCTACGAAAACGTCACTTAAAAAGTGAATTTGCGCTGCTTCAAACTTTATCGCGCTTACTACATCTCGTTTACTTCGTCAAATATTGGCAAATGTTTTTGGAGTTGAATTCTAAAGGACTGTATCAAAGTTCAGGAAAAGAAAAACAAAGTTCTTGCCTTTTGTTCGGGTCCTCGACAAACCGTGAATCTAGGCACTTTCACGTTGTAGTCGTACAACAACGGCTAAGAAATGTACAAAAAAAACGTGATGCACGCGCAAAGTTGTTGTTTTACTAATCTAAACCTATTGCTTTTTTGCCGTCCTCGTTGACGTCGCCGTCGTCGTTGCTTAAGCTCCCTGAGAGGGCCAAAGAAAGTGTCCGTATAAAGTGGGTTGAATTTAGAGAAAATGTGAGGGCTTGCTTTCACCAGGGAGGGACAAGGAATACGGTCCGTATTAACGAGGTGTCTCTCCGTATTGAGCGGATGTCCGTAACACGGGGTTCGACTATATAAGCATGAGCATAACAAGCTTTATGCAGAGAGAGGTGAGAAAGGCCGTGATATATATAAGCATAAGAGTAGGAAGAACGCAATGTTTTGATATTCTTTGTTGAAACTTATCAGTGCTTATATCAAGTCCATCCTCTTTAATAACGCATGCAATGCTTGCGTCTCAGTGAAGAACAGGCTTTTGAATAAAGCTAAAAGTTTTCATGCCTTACATTGAGTAAAGTAATAGATCATGATTGGTCACTACGTTCAGTACTCAGTTTTTTAACCTAATGATATTCATGGCTAAGTTAAATAACCTGCGATCAAGGGCTGTATTCCTATTTTTCTGCTTTACAGACAAAAACATTTTCGCCGATGATCGCAGCCTACCTTTAAAATGAAAGCAGTCATGGTAAATATTTAAAGGATGTTTTGAGATGACTCGCAGCACTGGGGCACGTTAGCCAATTTTGCTTTCATCCTAGCTTAAAGGTGAAAAATAATGTAACCACAGTTTAAAAATTTGAGAGAAAATAATTCTTAAATTTTGACTTTGATTGTTGCCACACCTTTGAATTACTGATCGTGAAGTTTTAATTTCTCAAGTCACAATCGCCGTTTACAATTTCTTCTGATCGTCTTTCCCCGAGATGGCCAACATCTGGGATTTTTTGTTCCACTAAACTGGTAGACGCTAGTACCGACGGAATATTCAACTCTAATGTGTTAACAGTGTGGCTCCTAAGGCGAAATCTCTGACAAATCCATCCCCCAAATAAACGCAAAACTTGCCTGTACTGTGGTATTCTCCAAGCGTAGAGAAACGGGTTCAAAGCACAGCTAACACACAACAACGGTCCGGAGAGGGCTTTAGTAAGCAAAAACCCTGGCTTGCGGCATTCACTGCTAAGCTCTTCGTGGCAGCGTTCTTGTAAATTTGTCACGATTAAATACGGCAATAGAGATATGAAGAGCACAAGTGATAATTAAAACAACAGTAAAAACAATCTTTTTCTCCAACCTAATGTTTCGAAGAAAAATGCGTGACCGTCCGCCTGTGTTTGCTCGCACAAAAACAACGTTTCTTGAATAACGGCGAAATTCCTTGTAAGTCGCGGTGTATAGGGCACACATGATAGTCAGTGGAATAGTCGTTTGAAGATGAAGATCAATTACGTGGAATACTTCCTGATTTTCATCCAAAGAATGAGAAGTTTCGAAGGTAATGCAGAAAATCCAGATCAAAGCGTTACAAACAATTACTTTTCGCACTGTTACAAGTCTTTTATACCTCACTGAAAGCTTGACAGCTAAAAATCTATCCAGCGATAGTGCAACTACTGTAAGAATTGATATCTTTGTGGTTACATGGCTGAAAATAAGAGCGATTTCATAGAGTTTCTGCGGTTGGCCTCCGGTAGAGATGGTATACATAGACGCAGCATACATTGACTGCACAAGACAGCCTCCTAGAAGATCACTTAAAGAAAGACTAATGATAAAGTAGCGGTCGCGCGAGCTCGAAAATAATTGTACGGATCTTTGAATACTGTAAATAGAAGAAGGCCGTTTGTTAAGGCTGCAAATAAACCAAATAGTGAGCTACAAATTCCTGCTACCAGTGCAAATGTCGCAGTCGGTAAACCCTCAACATGGTCATGTTCATCGACTTCTTCACTCATAATTATAACAAAGTGAAGCAGTGTATGCTTACCGGGAGACACTCTTTAACTCACAGATTACTGCTTAAGACTAATGAATCGCCTTGGATGCATGAATAGTTGATGCGTACTAGGGGAAAATAACATCGATAATGGCAGTTGTCATTTTGCAGTAGTTATGTCTTAATGACAAAAGTTACGTCCACGTGAAAAAGAAATTATCAAAATCTACCGCCACGAAATTAACAAGCACTGTCAGATAATGTCAATAAACTAACTGGTGAAGGCAAACATTTCATAAAAAAATCTCAATTTAAAATTGCTCTTATCATTTGGCCATCTCGAAAACGTTTAATGACGCTATTACTTAAGACTCAGGTGTGCTATTCCGAAAAGATTGATTAGAAAATGTTCACTTATTCGAAAGCAGATGAATCGTTAAACAACAAAGAAAATTGGCTTTTGTTTGTTCAAAACATAGGATTTGCAAAGCAACATCGGGTGCAGTGTGAGAAAATTGAATATTTCAGCGGAAACCATGCATTCTTGTTTGCAGTTATCATTATTAATCTTCGATGGTTGAAGAGCAAACTTACGCTTAAAATCGACGCAACAAAACGAGAGAATCTCTTTTGTTTTACGAAATGACCTGATGAAATAAGATACTTACGAAATATTTCTGTATAAAATGAAAAAGCCCTCTGCCAATTAACTCGTAACTAATGGATTAAAAAGGTCGTTAAATAGTCCTTCACGTCGGAAAAATAAAATCCGGAGCTTTTAAAAATATGACAAAGTTTTAAATCAGATTAAGACTAGAAATGAGATTGGAAATCAAATAAGAAAGTGTGCATGAAGATTGTCATTGAGTTTTCGCCGACTCTTTCCATTAACAATACTGCCTTAACAAATATTTGACCATATATTATTTTCACCTTCTTGTGATTACATTAACATCCGACACAGCTGTGACCAATAAATACTCATAGATCGTCTGGATATTTTGACTGACAGACAATATTCTTTGCAATTTTAGAAACTCTTATTGTACTGCTACAGTGGCCACTTCAGCGGCAGTTTTGATGCAAATTAAGAGAGCATTTCTCCTGATGATTTCTATATCTGCCAAATTTTTCTGAGATATAAGCGTGAGATTTTTATCCTGGGAGTGCTGGGATTTTTTAAGACGACACGATCATTTCCGAAGATTCCCGAAGAAGTCCGATGTCTTCCGAAGACGTCCGAAGTCTGCCGAAGTCTGCCAAAGGCGAGCTCGCTCCCAGTGCTTTTCACTTCAAAAATCAGAGATCGCGAGGAAGCTATCGCCATTTATTCATTTTACACCTGGTTTTCGTTCCTTACATGGGTCTGAGTTAACATATTTTTGGAAATTGTGTCAAGCAGGACGGCAACAACTCACATTTTTCAATCAGGCGTGAGAAATTGGCCCGCAGGCGTGAGCCGGCGTGAGATCGAAGTTTTCAACCCGCAGGCGTGAGACTCACGCCTAAGGCGTGAGAGTTGGCAGGTATAGATTTCTTATTTTGAAGAGAAATTTAACAAGCGCCGGGTTTCGTTTGAAGTTTCATCACCAATGAAGCGATTAAAACATCTAAAAGGAACTGCTTTAAATTAGAGCCTTAATTAAGCACGACTGTTAATTTCAGTTTCTTCGTTTATTGCTAAAAGGAGTTAAGCAACTATCGGTTCACAAAGTCAAGGAAACTGTTACATCAAGCGCTTTGACATTTCAAGGAATTACCTATCCAAAACACCCAGGGGGGGGTGTCTCCAAGGAAATCTATGGTACAGTCTGCCTGCCAGTATGACGTCACGTCTCGTGTCAGTGACTTTCAAAATGGCGAGCAAAGTGTTCATCGAAGAGACGGATAAAAATTTCGATTTTATCACGGAAATACTGTTCCGATTTCTTGGATTTGGAGATTTTAAGGTTTCTATTGTCATAGAAAACTAGACTTAGGTACTTTTTTGAAATGAAATGTCGAGTAGTGTAATGAATTTTAAAGATTCCTTTCCATCGTCGAGCAAATTTTACGGGCAATCATACCGACCGGTCACACTTTTGACGGCCAGTGCACAGCAAGATTGAGGAGTTTAGACACAGCAATAGGAGGTTCATGAAAGGATGTATTATAATTTACATTGTGCGTATTTTCAGCTCTTCAGAGCTAGTGGAACCCCATATCATTCCTTTCAAAGTTCGCTTAGCTGTAGCTTTCAAAGAGGAAGCTAAATGACAGGTATTTGTGACAGACTGAGAGCATTGGATCTTCTTGCTTTACCGTATTTCAATACTGTATAGGGCATACACCTGTAATTTTGTAATTAAATCCCGTAAACCAATAAAAGTTTTCGTTTAATTATTTTTTGGGGGCAAACCGAGCGGAGATTTTAGGGTAATAATATTGATGATTAAGACGATGTACAAAAGGCAACACCCACCACCTATTCTGGAGACTAGACCTTCCCCATTTTAGAGAAAAAGAAAAGATTTAAGTTTTAATGACCTTCCGGTCCCGTGAAATAGATAGCGATCCCGCAACACGGCCCGCAAAACAAATTAACAAAATTATACAATCACGAACACAAAATATCAAAACGGTTTACACAAGCAGATTATAGCAACACTAAAGCTCACACACATTCGATCAAATTAGCGATATATAGCGATATTTGCTAGCTTCTTAGATTTTCCTCGACCTCGCTCGTCCAAAATAACTGTCGTATCCCTTGCTAATATGCAATGGTTGAAAATTGAGGTGTTCCGTCCACACGGAACCACCTTAAACGAACGAAAATTTAGACGCTTCAGCCGTTCAAAAGAATATGAACGCCAAAATAGGGGTCAAACTTTTAGTTTTTACGGTAATTCAATTCAACTGTTTAATACTGTCAACAATTTGACCGGCGTGGTGTGAACACCATAACAGTCTAAATTATTGTACAGCAAAGGCGTGGTCAAGGATTTGCTTAATGAGCGCTCTGCGCAAGGACAGATATTAAAACCACTGACAAAAGACAATATTTATTTGGTTTCTTAGTTCCGTGTGAACAGAGCGAAAATATTGAACGGCTCCTTGTGGGCACACAGGGACTAAATAGAGGAGATATGGTGCTTAATAAAATATCTAAGTTGTTCTTGGCTGAAGAGGTGTTCGCCAAAATGCGTTACGAAATAGCCCACGTTCGGTATATTAAAATTCTAGCATGTCTCCAAGGCTTTCTGGTCATATTTCTCACATTTTGTCTTCCAACACAAATATTCTTCGTATGCGGTGTCGTTGCCCGCAAGATATTGCAGATACTCTGCAAGTTTTCTTGGAGAGGCAAAAGTTAAAGTTTTATTTCTTTCCACAAAAGTGTTTATATTTCCTTATGTTTATCACCGCTGTATGCTTTTTGTTTCTTCTTAAAAACCAAATTAAAAGTATATATGATTTTAAAATGTTTTGTTTCCGTCAGACGTATCTTAATCCTAGCTGTTTCGCCTAACGAACAATTAAAGACCACCTGTCATTTTCCTCGTTATGTTTATAACTCTAACGTCCAGTTCAAAAGTTGATCTTTCATGTACTGAACCTAATCTCTTCAATCAAGTAGCTGAAGAGATCGAAGTTTGAATCAATAAAATGCGACATGTCTAATTTGGGTCGACACATGAAATAAGATCGAGTGGCCAACTCGGTAGTTTCGACTGTGGAGCGACTTCGTTTCAAAGTGAAAAAACGTCGAACTTCTCATGTGCCGAACCTAATGCATAAACTACTAAAATTTTTCGTTTTCAGTTGTAAGCATTTTAAACCATTGAACATCGTGAAAATAAATTGAGCCCGACTAGTCAAGTTTGACGTCTGAATCAACTGTCGAACTTGTGTTATTTAGGTCTAAAAAGGGTAATTACATTCGGTACATGAAAAGATCGACCTTTGCACTGGGCCTAAATTAATCAGCTATACTCCAACAAATTTTACCACTTGCTAATAAGACTACTAATGATGACTATTTAACTTCAAATATATTTCTTTTCCATCTATTATTTTACAGTCTACGTGATGAGGGAATATTGCTTGAAATAATGATGGGACCTTATAGATCCCTTCAGCCCCTACTATTTGCATTCGTTTTCTTCTCCTCTTTTTCGTATATAAAGGACGCGTTAGGTTTCCAGACACTAATCGACAGCAAAGTTCCGAAACTCGAGAACCATTTGCTCTAGGATTTAGCAGCTATACTGTTCAAATGTCATATGAGACATCTGATGTACATGTATGTTGAATCAGCCGCAAATCCTTTCAGAATCAATTCTGTTTTTCACTCAACGCATGTCACTTAAAATTTGCCTATTCGCTAATAAACAAGTGCATGATTTTCACAAAGCATCTTTAAGCTGAACTTATTTCCCACGGTAAAAACAACAGCTAGCATAATTTCTTAAAGATTACCTAGTTTAGGAGATAAAACGACTTCTGCAATCAATCTAATTCTCCCAACATCTCTTAGTATCTCTAATTTCAGGGGCACCCAACGGCGGTTTCTTCCAAAATACTTTGAAAACACTTTTTGGGCTAAAGTCTTTCCGAAATTACAAGGACTTCATGGTTATTTTGCCGGAAATTTTAGGTGCAATTCAACATTTTACGAAAGTGAACATTTTTCTGATTCCTCTCTCTAACACATTTTAGAATCCGAAAAGTTTAGGTTTCCCTTTTCTAAGATAGTGTGACCTGGGTATTAAAATATGAAAAATTTAACTGCAGAAAATCGTAGGGAATTAATTAGATTAAGCTTCGAAAATTGTACATGAATCGAACGTTCATCTAGAAATTTTTAGCCGTTCGGAAGCAAAAGAAAATTCTAGACTTCAATATTTGCTTCTCCGAACAGCTGTTTTACAGAAAACAGTCGTTGGGTGCCCCTTTAATTTTATCAACGTCTCAAACCAGCTCCTCACTAACGACGAAAGCACAAGCAAAAGCATAATCCAAACATAAGTTAGGCCCGGTTCAGACGCCGCTCCGCTCATGTACCGAACCTAAATTGAATTAGGTCCGACTTTGGAGCAACATTGGCGCACAGTAAAGACTAAGCCCGTTAATAGGGAGCTCAAGCAACAACGACGGCGACGGCTACGAAAACGTCACTTAAAAAGTGAATTCGCGCTGCCTCAAACTTTATCGCGCTTACTACATCTCGTTTACTTCGTCAAATGTTGGAAAATGTTTTTGGAGTTGAATTCTAAAGGACTGTATCAAAGTTCAGGAAAAGAAAAACAAAGTTGTTGCCTTGTGTTCGGGTCCTCGACAAACCGTGAATTTAGGCACTTTCACGTTTTAGTCGTGCAACAACGGCTAAGAAATGTACAAAAAAAAGGTGATGCACGCGCAAAGTTGTTGTTTTGCTAATCTAAACCTATTGCTTCTTTGCTGTTCTCGTTGCCGTCGCCGTCGTCTTTGCTTAAGCTCCCTAATATAAGGACACTGAGGGGGCCAAAGAAAGTGTCCGTATAAAGCGGCTTGAATTTAGAGAAAATGTGAGGGCTTACTTTCACCAGGGAGGGACTAGGAATACGGTCCGTAATAACGAGGTGTCTCTCCGTATTGAGCGGATGTCCGTAACACGGGGTTCGACTATATAAGCATGAGCATACCAAACTTTATGCAGAGAGAGGTGAGAAAGACCGTGATAAATATAAGCATAAGAGTAGGAAGAAAAGGAAAAGCGACAGACGGCTTTTTTATAATCTCAAACGCGATGACCATCCACTAAAAAGCTTGCTCCCAAGGTACAAAGACTGTATTGTAAACCTTCGAAGGATATCCGTTGTCAGGCCCAGCATTAACACTGAACGTTTCAAAGATAGCTTTTCTAAGAGATTAATTTTTAAATATAATCTAGCTGTGTAAATATCCCATATGTATTTTTAATCAATTTAATCTTTTTTATTCATCTTGCCATTGTAATTTTTTCTATCGATATATATTTTTACTGTAACATCAGATATGTAATTTTATCGGATGCTTTTTAATAAAGACGTTATTATTATTAAAGACGTTATTATTAAGAACGCACGGTTTTGATACTCTTGTGTTGAAACTTATCAGTGCTTATATCAAGTCCATCCTCTTTAATAACGCATGCAATGCTTGCGTCTCAGTGAAGAACAGGCTTTTAAATAAAGCTAAAAGTTTTCATGTCTTACATTGAGTAAAGTAATAGATCATGATTGGTCACTACGTTCAGTACTCAGTGTTTTAACCTAATGATATTCATGGCTAAGCTAAATAACCTGCGATCAAGGGCTGTATTCCTATTTTTCTGCTTTACAGAAAAAAAATATTCGCCGATGATCGCAGCCTAGCTTTAAAATAAAAGCAGTCATGGTAAATATTTAAAGGATGATTTGAGATGACTCGCAGCACTGGGGCACGTTAGCCAATTTTGCTTTCATCCTAGCTTAAAGGTGAAAAATGATGTAACCACAGTTTAAAAATTTGGGAGAAAATAATTCTTAAATTTTGACTTTGATTGTTGCCACACCTTTGAATTACTGATCGTGAAGTTTTAATTTCTCAAGTCACAATCGCCGTCTACAATCTCTTCTGATCGTCTTTCCCCAAGATGGCCAACATCTGGGATTTTTTGTTCGACTAAACTGGCAGACGCTAGTACCGACGGAATATTCAACTCTAATGTGTTAACAGTGTGGCTCCTAAGGCGAAATCTCTGACAAATCCATCCCCCAAATAAACGTAAAACTTGCCTGTACTGAGGTATTCTCCAAGCGTAGAGAAACGGGTTCAAAGCACAGCTAACACACAACAGCGGTACGGAGAGGGCTTTGGTAAGCAAAAACCCGGGCTCGCTGCAAACACTGCTAAGCTCTTCATGGCAGCGTTCTTGTAAATTTGTCACGATTAAATACGGCAATAGAGATATGAACAGCACAATGATAATTAAAACAACAGTAAAAACAATCTTTTTCTCCAACCTAATGTTTCGAAGAAAAATGCGTGACCGTCCGCCTGTGTTTGCTCGCACAAAAACAACGTTTCTTGAATAACGGCGAAATTCGATGTAAGTCGCGGTGTATAGGGCACACATGATAGTCAATGGAATAGTCGTTTGAAGATGAAGATCAATTACGTGGAATACTTCCTTATTTTCATCCAAAGAATGAGAAGTTTCAAAGGTAATGCAGAAAATCCAGATTAAAGCGTTACAAACAATTGCTTTTCGCACTGTTATAACTCTTTTATACCTCACTGAAAGCCTGACAGCTAAAAACCTATCCAGCGATAGCGCAACTACTGTGAGAATCGATATCTTTGTGGTTACATGGCTGAAAATAAGAGCGATTTCATAGAGTTTCTGCGGTTGGCCTCCGGTAGAGATGGTAAACATAGACGCAGCATACATTGACTGCACAAGACAGCCTCCCAGAAGATCACTTACAGAAAGACTAAGGATAAAGTACGTGGTCGCGCGAGCTCGAAAATAATTGTACGGATCTTTGAATACTGTAAATAGAAGAAGGCCGTTTGTTAAGGCTGCAAATAAACCAAATAGTGAGCTACAAATTCCTGCTACCAGTGCAAATGTCGCAGTCGGTAAACCCTCAACATGGTCATGTTCATCGACTTCTTCGCTCATAATTATAACAAAGTGAAGCACTCTATGCTTACCGGAGACACTCTTTAACTCACAGATCACTGCTTAAGACTAATGAATCGCCTTGAATGCATGAATAGTTAATGCGTCCTAGGGGAAAATAACACCGACGATGGAAGTTGTTATTTTGCAGTACTTATGTCTTAATGACAAAAGTTATGTCCACATGACAGAGAAATAATCAAAATCTACCGCCACGAAATTAACAAGCACTGTCAGATAATGTCAATAAACTAACTGGTGGAGGCAAAATTTCATAACAAAATCTCAGTTTAAAATTTCTCTAATCATTTGGCCATCTCGCAAACGTTTAATGACGTTATTAATGAAGACTCAGAAATGCTATTCCGAAAAGATTGATTAGGAAATGTTCACTAATTCGAAAGCAGATGAATCGTTAAACAACAAAGAAAATTGGCTTCTGTTTGTTCAAAACATAGGATTTAAAACAACAACCTCGGGTGCAGTGTGAGAAATTTGAATATTTCAGCGGAAACCATGTATTCTTGTTTGCAGTTATCATTGTTAATCTTCGATGGTTGAAGAGCAAACTTACGCTTAAAATCGACGCAACAAAACGAGAGAATCTCTTTTGTTTTACGAAATGACCTGATGAAATAAGATACTTACGAAATATTTCTGTATAAAATGAAAAAGCCCTCTGCCAATTAACTCGTAACTAATGGATTAAAAAGGTCGTTAAATAGGCCTTCATGTCGGAAAAATAAAATCCGGGGCTTTTAAAAATATGACAAAGTTTTAAATCAGATTAGGACTAGAAATGAGATTGGAAATCAAATAAGAAAGTGTGCATGAAGATTGTCATTGAGTTTTCGCCGACTCTTCCCATTAACAATACTGCCTTAACAAATATTTGACCATATATTATTTTCACCTTCTTGTGATTACATTAACATCCGACACAGCTGTGACCAATAAATAATCATAGATCGTCTGGATATTTTGACTGACAGACAATATTCTTTGCAATTTTAGAAACTCTTATTGTACTGCTACAGTGGCCACTTCAGCAGCAGTTTTGATGCAAATTAAGAGAGCATTTCTCCTGATGATTTCTATACCTGCCAACTTTTTCTGAGATATAAGCGTCGGATTTTTATCCTGGGAGTGCTGGGATTTTTTAAGACGACACGATCATTTCCGAAGATTCCCGAGGAAGTCCGAAGTCTTCCAAAGACGTCCGAAGTCTGCCGAAGTCTGCCAAAGGCGAGCTCGCTCCCAGTGCTTTTCACTTCAAAAATCAGAGATCGCGAGGAAGGTATTGCCATTTATTCATTTTACACATGGTTTTCGTTCCTTACATGGGTCTGAGTTAACATATTTTTGGAAATTGTGTCAAGCAGGACGGCAACAACTCACATTTTTCAATCAGGCGTGAGAAATTGGCCCGCAGGCGTGAGCCGGCGTGAGATGGAAGTTTTCAACCCGCAGGCGTGAGAGTTGGCAGGTATAGATTTCTTATTTTGACAGAAATTTAACAAGCGCCGGGTTTCGTTTGAAGTTTCATCACCAATGAAGCGTTTAAAACATCTAAAAGGAACTGCTTTAAATTAGAGCCTTAATTAAGCACGACTGTTAATTTCAGTTTCTTCGTTTATTGCTAAAAGGAGTTAAGCAACTATCGGTTCACAAAGTCAAGGAAACTGTTACATCGAGCGCTTTGACATTTCAAGGAATTACCTATCCAAAACACCCAGGGGGGGGGAAGGTGTCTCCAAGGAAATCGATGGTACAGTCTGCCTGCCAGTATGACGTCACGTCTCGTATCAGTGACTTTCAAAATGGCGAGCTAAGTGTTCATCGAAGAGACGGATAAAAATTTCGATTTTATCACGGAAATACTGTTCCGATTTCTTGGATTTGGAGATTTTAAGGTTTCTATTCTCATAGAAAACTAGACTTAGGTACTTTTTTGAAATGAAATGTCGATTAGTGTAATGAATTTTAAAGATTCCTTGCTATCGTCGAGCAAATTTTACGGGCAATCATACCGACCGGTCACACTTTTGACGGCCAGTGCACAGCAAGATTGAGGAGTTGAAAAAGGGGCCTGGGTAGCAATGGCGTAAGACGTTTCCTTGATCCGTCCGCCACATATTCTTTTTTTCCCGGGTGGTAAATGGAAGAACTGTTGAAAAAGATCTTGGAACGGAAAAGAAGCGAGCGTTCCTCTTCAGAGGAGTCGAGCACTTCACCAGAAGCAAAAAAAGCGAGGAGAGATGAAGTAAACTCTCCTGAAGAAGTCGAGGAGCACGAGGTTGAAGACGAAATCTTTACGGTTTTGAACATGGCCGAAGGCTTTCATAAAGCTTTGGAGGAGATAAATTGAAAGCTGGAAAAGCTAGACGCTATCCAAGCAACAGTAAATGATGTCCAAACGTCCCTTCAAAAATTGGAAGGAAGAATACAGAAGCTGGAATATTCGCAAACAACCGCCAGCCACGACATTCAGAACTTGAAAGAAAGCTTAAATAAAGCTGAGAAGCAACAGCAGAATTCGACAGCGAGCCTAACATTTTACCAGGAGAAAACAGATCTCGCTTTAACCGATTTGCAGAAGAAAAATGATGTTTTAGAAGCTAAGCTTAAAGAGGTACAAGACAAGAATCTCTATTTGGAAGCCTACTCGAGGCGGGAAAATATAATTTTTGAAAATATTTTGCAAGAAACAGACAAAGAAGACACTGAATTAGTTGTTCGCACCTTCCTCGAGACGGAATTAGGATACAAAGATGCAAGCACCGTTGAAATACAGAGGGTTCATCGCTTAGAAAAGAAGAAGGAAGAAAAGCCCAGGCAAATTATCGCAAGGTTCCTCCGCTATAAGAACTGTGAAGAAATTCTAGCTTTGGGCTCCCGTTTGCGAGGAAGCAGATGTCAAATCAAGATCTACCCTACGAAATAGTAGCAAGAAGAAGAAAGCAAATGGACAGTTTTAAGGAAGCTAGGAAAAATAACATCCCTGCATCTTTTAGTCGGGCACAACCGGATAAGCTCTTGATAAAAGGTAAAATTTGGCCAGTTGGTAAACCTCTCGAGATACCAGTATAGGTGAGAATGCTTCTTCATCTTGTCATTACTCATTAGGTAACCAAGATCACGTTAGTATCGTTTGACCACATTTGCCACCCGTTATTATCAATTGCTAGATAATTATTTAGGCGATCGGAATAGAGGTTCGTAACAGATGGCGCTTCGGTTTTTCTTATCTGTCTGTACGATTCTAGGTAAAAGTCCTAGCTTCCCCCCCATGTCCCTTTACGAAGAGGTTTCTTATTTAGTTGTGTTTATCTGTGCATGTTCTGTTTGGTTTCTATGTTTTAATAGCTTAATCATTTGTTTTAGAAGTAAACGCCTAGTACAAATTCCTATCATACCGTGCAGCGATTGTGGAGCTTTGACACCAGGTGATGTAAGGCTTCCTCTGCAAAGCTGCCCAAGAGAATATCTATGGCTTTGACAATAGCATCACTAAACGTCAGGGGATTAAGAGACAATACAAAGCGTAGAGAGGTGTTTAATTGGCTTCGCAAAAAAAAATACTCGGCATATATGCTACAAGAAGTCCACTGCACTGAAAATACTAATCACGTATGGTCTGCTGAATGGGGCTATCAAGCTATTTTTAGTACTTATAAGAGCAATAAAGCAGGGGTATGCATTCTTTTCAACAACAACTTCGATTTTCAAATAGAAAAAACTTACACTGACCCCCAAGGACGCTTCATTATTTGAGAGGTTAAAACCAATGAAAAGTGTTTTACTTTAGGGAACATATATGCTCCTAATGAAGACAACCCAACTTTCTTCCTTGACTTCTTTGATCACCTTGCAGATTTCAAATGTGGTGATATTATTATAGGAGGCGACTACAACCTTGTACTGGATTTAGAGAAGGACAAGATGGGTGGTCTTACTAAAACTCACCAAAATAGTGTTAAAGTTGTTCAAGAATTCTCTGAGAAACTAGATCTGGTAGACGTCTGGAGGATTCTACACCCAGACACTGGTAGATTTACCTGGAGACAATGTCATCCAAAAGTACACTGTAGGCTCGATTTTTTTCTAGTAAGCCAAAGCACAGTTAACATCACGACCCTCGCAGATATCGTCCCAGGTTATAAAACCGACCACTCAATGACTACGTTATGCTTATCACTACATTCAAATCTACGTGGACCAGGTTTCTGGAAACTAAACACATCTTTTTTAACTGAATTGGATTACGTAAACCAAATTAAAACAACGATTCAGGAAACACTCGATGAGTACAAAAATGACGAATCGGTAAATCCTTCACTTCTTTGGGAAATGATAAAGCTAAAAGTGCGCGAAAAATCGCTCCGCTACTCCAAGAGCAAAACCAAGCAAGCTAAACAACGCGAAACATTTCTGGAACAAACAATTGCTAGATTAGAAGCGGATCTCGATAATAAAAACTCCGATGAAATGCACTCCTTACACCTGGAGGAACAATTGAATGAAAGCAAGCTTGAGCTTGAAAAGATAATTGAAATCCGCACCAAAGGCGCAATTTTGAGATCTAAGACTAAATGGTATAATGAAGGAGAGAAAAACACCAAGTATTTTCTTAATTTAGAAAAACGACACTACAAGCAAGGGACAATAACTCAAATTAAAATTTACGATAGCGAATTTGTCACCTCGGATAAAAAAATATTAACTGAATGTGTGGCGTTCTATAAAAACCTCTACTCATCCAAAGGTAACACATACAACCAAGATGGTACAACTGTTTTCTTTGAGGGTGGTGATGAAAGAGCCATTGACGAATATGAATTAACTTCGTGCGAGGGAGTTTTAACTGAAAAAGAGTGCCTTGAGGCTTTAAGAGATATGGAATCAGAAAAGACCCCTGGGACCGACGGCATACCAGCCGAATTTTACAAAGTGTTTTGGAAAGATGTATCCAGCACCCTAATTAGCGCACTGAACTACGCTTATGAAACTGGAAAACTCTCAATAACCCAGAGAAGAGGAATTATCAAACTTATCCCTAAGAAAGACGCAGAACCGTTCTTTATTAAGAATTGGAGACCCCTAACCCTCCTGAACAGCGACTATAAAATAGCGGCAAAATCAATTGCTAATCGCTTGAAACCTCTCCTCCCTGATGTCATTAATTTCGACCAGACTGGCTTTATAAGAGGTCGTTTTATCGGAGAAAACATCCGCCTTATCGATAGCGTTATTTGCTACGCTAAAGAAAACCATATACCAGGATTACTTTTGTTTTTAGATTTTGAAAAAGCTTTTGACACGATAGAATGGCCTTTCATTACGAAAACCTTTCAACATTTTGGTTTTGGTAGTAGCATCTTAAAATGGCTAAACCTTTTCTATTGCTGCCCAGAAAGCTGCGTTTTGAATAATGGTTGGGCGAGTGATTTTTTTGAAATCCAAAAAGGTGTAAGGCAAGGCTGTCCCCTCTCACCTTATCTGTTTGTTCTGGCAGTAGAAGTTTTAGCTAAGGCAATTCGTGAAAATAAAAGTATTAAAGGGATCTTTGTAAACGGTAAAGAAAGAAAACTAAGTCAGTATGCAGACGATACAACTCTTATACTAGATGGAACAAAGGAATCGTTAATAGCCTCTCTCAAAACATTGGACGATTTTTATGAAGTCTCTGGCTTAAAACTTAATGACAAAAAGACAGAAGCCTTTTGGATTGGGGCAAATTGTAACAAAGATGAAATATCAATTCTCGGAAGAAACTTTAAATGGCCGAAGTGTGAAGTTAAAGCTTTAGGTGTCTGGTTTTCAAATGATCCGGAAGCAGCTGCAACTTTAAATTATAATGAAAAACTAGATAAGGTCCGGAATGTTTTGAGCTGCTGGAAATACCGTAGACTTACCCTAGTTGGAAAGATAACGGTCCTAAAAAGTCTGGTTGCCTCTCAGCTCGTTTATGTGCTCTCACCTTTACATACAAATGTGAAAATTATCAAAGAAGTAAACAAGTTATTTTTTTCATTCCTCTGGAATGGAAAAGGAGATAAAATCAAACGAGACATTATAACAAACGATTATCATACAGTCTTTTAACAAGTCCCTGAAAGCTACATGGATTAAAAAATATCTGGATGAAGAGAACCAGGGAAAATGGAAATATTTTTTTGATATAGAGTTAAAGCGATTTGGAGGCACAATAGTCCTCACTAGTAACTTAAACAAGAAAGATACCATTGAGAATCTCAAGATTAAGAATAACTTTATAAAAGAGATACTTTCAATCTGGGCGGAAGTCAATTTTGATGAAAACATAACGTCCGAGAAACAATTTCTTGAACAGAGTTTATGGCACAACTCACTCATTAGAATCGATAACTGCCCCGTCTTCTATCGTGAATGGTTTGATCGAGGCGTTACGAAAGTGAAACATTTGAAAGATGAACATAACAAATTTTTATCACTAGCTGAGCTGCAGCAAAAATACAGCCTCAAAGTTTGTCTTTTAAAGTATTTCGGACTAGTGTCTGCTCTAAAATCTCTTTGGACTACATGTAAAACAAACTGTATCAAAAACTGCAACAATTATGAAACCTTTGTAGTAAGATTAACAGAATGCCAAAGTGCGAGCAAACTTGTATACACCAAGTTGCTTTCTACAAAATGCAAGTTACCATCCCATAATCAACAGAAATGGCTAAAAGACTGCAACGAAAATGATGTGGAGGCGATTAATTGGCGGGAAGCCTACCAGTTGGCCGCTGAATATACTAAAAGTACAAGAATTATTGAATTCCAATATAAATTTTTACATAGACGAATATCAACGAACGACTTCTTAAAAAAAATTGGCGTAAAAGACAACCCAAATTGTTCTTTTTGTAATAATGAACGGGAGAAACTTCTTCATCTTTTTTGGTCTTGTCCTAAAGTGGCCTTTTTCTGGCATAGTTTATCTCTTAAGCTGACTTTGCTCCACATTACACCGGAACATTACTGCATTAGATATATTTGCTGTACTTGGTCTAAAGCCGGATTCTTCAAAAAACTGCCAGCAAATTAATTTCCTTTTCCTTTTAGCCAGAAATTACATCTGGATTAGCAAAAGAAGGGAAACCTCGCCAAAGATAGCAGGCTTCCTGCAATACCTCAAATCATTCTACCACATAGAGACCACTGCAGGTCCCATTTTACCCAAAAAATGGGAAAATGTGAGCTCCTTATTTCAGTAAGCCTTTGATTTTGTATACATTTGTATATCTCGATCCTCTGCGCATTTTCTCCAGCATTAACCTGGTGTATCTTTTGCTTCACAATCGCTGCCTCTTTAAGACACTTAAGATATAAGTGCGTTTACCGTGAATGTTTGGTTTTGTAAATGTTGGTTTTGAAGTACAATTACTAATTAGAACTGCTTGTAAATAGTGCATTGTAGTGTGAGTAGTGAGTAGGTAGTGCTGTAAGTGTGGTAAATGACATTGCGAACTGAGCTATGAACTAGGAACATTCGAACTGCGAGTTTTGTGATAATTCGTGTAGTGTATATGTAGTGAGATTTGTCCTTATATAAGAGCCTGCAATCCTCGTGGTTGTAGTTTTACCGCCATGTTGCATGGAATGAGATTTGGTGATTAAAGCCTGATTTTTCCGGCAAACGTCTTCCTTAGTTCACTACAATTTAATCACCAATCTCAATGGACAAAGTACTCAGACCGGAGCGCTTGGAAACGGACCCTAACAGTGGCGAAGCTTTGAAAGAATGGCTACATTGGAAACGAACGTTCGATAACTTCTTGGCTGTCCTACCGCAGGATGACCTCGATAAGCTTTCGGTATTGGCGAACTTTGTGTCTCCCTCAATTTTTCAACACATCGAGGAGTGCACAGAGTATGAAGCAGCGGTGGGAATATTACAAGCACTTTTTGTGAAGCCTCGGAATGAAATATTTGCCCGCCATTTACTTGCGACGAGGTGCCAACAACCTCACGAAACGCTGGATGAATTTCTTCAATCTCTGAAGACACTTAGCAAGGATTGCAATTTCCAAAGTGTTACTGCCTCTAAATACCGCGAGGAAAGCATCCGGGACGCTTTCATTACTGGGCTACGTTCACCTTCGATACGCCAGAGGTTATTGGAGAACAATACGCTAGATTTAAAGACTATGTTTGATCAAGCTCGGTCTCTAGAGTTGGCTATGCGTAATTCCGAATCCTGTCTGTAAATGCAGCAGTTCCACTCACCGCTAAGGAGGATCAGGAGCAGATAGATTCTGGCACACTAGCTGCAGTAGGATCAGATGCCTCTACTTGTTTCTTCTGTGGAAACAGTAACCACCCTCGTTCAAGATGTCCTGCCCGAGATGCAGTTTGCTCTAAATGTCAGAAAAAGGGCCATTTTGCAAAAGTTTGCCGTTCGAAGAAGATCAGCAAGAACAAAGTTTCGGCTGCAGCCTGGTCTCCCATACTTGCCACAGTGGGTGCCCCTGAATCCCTGTCAAAGTCTTTGGGAACTGTTACTGTCGAAGGTTTGGAAGTCAAAGCCCTATTTGACAGTGGTAGCACTGAAAGTTTTATTCATCCAAGGTTGGTGGAGAAGGCCGCTCTCACCATTCATCCTTCATCTGGTACAGTATCCATGGCTACCTCAGTGTCTAGTACAGTCAGTATCACTGGTACGTGTACCGCTAACCTCACCTACCAAGGACGTGAATATGCAGGTTACTGTCTTTCCGTCTTGCCTGGACTTTGTGCTGACCTAATCCTTGGTCTTGATTTCCAATCCCAGCATTCGAGTGTCACTTTCCATTACGGGGGCTCCGAACCACCTTTGGCCATCTGTGGTTTTAGTATGTTGAATATAGATCCACCTGAGCCGTTTGCGAATCTGGCGGCAAACTGCCATCCAATTGCCTCGAAGTCTCGAAGATATAGTCGGGAGGATTCCGCCTTTATTGATGAAGAAGTGAAACGACTACTCAAAGAAGGCATCATAGAGCCGAGCCTTTCACCATGGCGTGCTCAGGTCGTTGTGACTAAGGATGAAAATCACAGGAAGAGGCTAGCAATTGACTACTCACAAACAATTAACCGATTCACACTTCTAGATGCTTTCCCATTGCCCAGAATAACCGACATGGTCAACAAGATCGCCCAGTACAGAGTCTTCAGCACCATTGATCTTCGAAGTGCGTATCATCAAGTGCCGCTCAAGGAAGAAGACAAGCCTTACACAGCCTTTGAAGCTCGAGGCAACCTCTATCAGTTCACTCGCTTGCCCTTCGGGGTCACCAATGGGGTAGCCTGTTTTCAGAGAGAGATGATGAAGTTTGCAGATGAGAATGGTCTTGAGGCGAGCTTCCCCTGCCTTGACAACGTTACTATTTGCGGCAAGGACCAAGAGGATCATGACGCTAACTTGAAACAGTTCCTTGAAGCTGCTAAACGCAAGAACCTCTGTTATAACACTGAAAAGTGTATTTTCTCAACCCGCTGCCTTCCCATCTTTGGATACATCATCGAAGAGGGTACCATACGGCCAGATCCTGATCGTTTACGACCCCTTCGAGAACTCCCCATTCCACACGACCCAAGGTCCATGAGCAGGTGTCTCGGATTATTCTCCTATTATTCACAATGGATCCCAAAGTTCTCGGATCGAATCAAGCCAATTGCCTCTTGCAAGACATTCCCTTTGCTCCCACCAGCTGTTGAAGCATTCGAGAGCCTCAAGAAGACGATAGAAGACGCTGTTGTCACTGCTATTGACGAGAATATTCCCTTTGAGGTTGAAACCGATGCTTCCGAGGTAGCATTAGCGGCCACTCTTAACCAGAATGGAAAACCTGTTGCCTTCTTCTCACGAACTCTTCAAGGCAGTGAACTGAAGCATGCATCCATAGAGAAGGAGGCCCAGGCCATAATAGAAGCGGTGAGGCATTGGAGACATTTCCTTGCTGGAAGGCACTTCATCCTGAAAACTGACCAGAAATCAGTGTCTTACATGTTCGACAAGCAACACCGAGGGAAGATAAAGAACGAGAAATTCCTGCGTTGGAGACTGGAACTCTCCTGCTTCAGCTTTGATATCGTCTATCGGCCAGGTAGAGATAATGTCCCAGCAGATACACTATCCAGGGCTATGTGTGCCATGGCCACTGAAGATTCCCTCTTCAAGCTTCATGAGGCTCTCTGCCATCCAGGCATCACCAGACTAAATCACTTCGTGAGAACCAAGAACTTACCTTACTCCCTTGAGGAGATTAAGAAGATGACAAGCCGGTGCCCTGTATGCTGTGAATGCAGACCTCAGTTCCATCGCCCAGAGAAGGTCCCCCTTATCAAAGCCACTCAGCCATTCAAGAGAATCAACATCGATTTCAAAGGCCCCCTTCCTACTAATAACGGAAACAAGTACTTCCTTATGGTTGTGGATGAGTACTCCAGGTTCCCGTTTGTTTTCCCATGCCCTGATGTGTCTACGAACACAGTTATTAAGAGCCTTACATCGCTGTTCTCACTTGTTGGAATGCCAGCATATGTCCATTCAGACCGCGGAGCTTCATTTATGAGCAGAGAGTTGCGCGAATTCCTGACTTCGAAAGGGGTGGCTTCAAGTCGAACTACCAGTTACAACCCAGAAGGGAATGGTCAAGCGGAGAGATGCAATGGTGTGATATGGAAAGCAGTTACTATGAGTTTGAAATCCAAGAACCTACCTCTCAGGAACTGGCAAGATGTCCTTCCGGATGTGCTACACTCCGTCCGCTCTCTTTTGTGTACTGCCACCAATGAAACTCCACATGAGCGATTCTTTGGTTTCTCACGCCGATCGTCCGCTGGCGCCTCCATTCCTACCTGGCTAGCGACACCTGGGCCACTGTACATGAAACGTCAGGTACGCACAAGCAAGATGGACCCTCTGGTGGAAGAGGTGGAACTACTCCAAGCAAACCCTCACTACGCGCATGTGCGTTATCCTGATGGTAGGGAGACAACAGTAGCCACGAAGCACCTTGCGCCGAAGGGCCAAGTTGTTGAGACCCAGCCAGCACCAGAATGTATTCCCGTGGAAGCAGAGAACTTGCCAGTTGACACATCTGTGGGTGTTTCGCTTGATGCAGAACCATCGTCTGCGCCTGAACCTCCACGTGAACCTCAACCTGAACTTACACCTGCACGGAATGTGGAACCTGCAATGTTCGTCGCTCCCAACGAATTCGTCGTCCAGTAGTTAGACTCAATCTTTAAGGACAGGGTGAATGTGGTAAATGACATTGCGAACTGAGCTATGAGCTAGGAACATTCGAACTGCGAGTTTTGTGATAATTCGTGTAGTGTATATGTAGTGAGATTTGTCCGTATATAAGAGCCTGCAATCCTCGTGGTTGTAGTTTTACCGCCATGTTGCATGGAATGAGATTTGGAGATTAAAGCCTGATTTTTCCGGCAAACGTCTTCCTTAGTTCACTACAGTAAGTACTGAGGATTGTAAGTCTTTACATTGTAAACAGAGTAAGTACCTTAGTCTATTGTATTCTAAATATTGTATTGTAAGTAGTGTAAGTATCATAGTGTTTGTAAGTATTTTTGATTGTTGATTGTTGATTGAATAAATGTTATTAAAGAGGAAAAAAAAAAAAAAAAAAAAGACTGAGGAGTTTAGACACAGCAATAGGAGGTTCATGAAAGGATGTATTATGCTTTACATTGTGCGTATTTTCAGCTCTTCAGAGCTAGTGGAGCCCCATATCATTCCTCTCAAAGTTCGCTTAGCTGTAGCTTTCAAAGAGGAAGCTAAATGACAGGTATTTGTGAGAGACTGAGAGCATTGGATCTTCTTGCTTTACCGTATTTTAACACTGTATAGGGCATACACCTGTAATTTTGTAATTAAATCCCGTAAACCAATAAAAGTTTTCGTTTAATTATTTTTTGGGAGCAAACCGAGTGGAGATTTTAGGGTAATAATATTGATGAT
This sequence comes from Porites lobata, assembly GCA_942486035.1. Taxonomy (NCBI): domain Eukaryota; kingdom Metazoa; phylum Cnidaria; class Anthozoa; order Scleractinia; family Poritidae; genus Porites; species Porites lobata. Next base: position 3,430,859 of record CALNXK010000011.1, on the reverse strand, counting down.
TAAGACGATGTACAAAAGGCAACACCCACCACCTATTCTGGAGACTAGACCTTCCCCATTTTAGAGAAAAAGAAAAGATTTAAGTTTTAATGACCTTCCGGTCCCGTGAAATAGATAGCGATCCCGCAACACGGCCCGCAAAACAAATTAACAAAATTATACAATCACGAACACAAAATATCAAAACGGTTTACACAAGCAGATTATAGCAACACCAAAGCTCACACACATTCGAACAAATTAGCGATATATAGCGATATTTGCTAGCTTCTTAGATTTTCCTCGACCTCGCTCGTCCAAAACAACTGTCGTATCCCTTGCTAATATGCAATGGTTGAAAATTTAGGTGTTCCGTCCACACGGAACCACCTTAAACGAACGAAAATTTAGACGCTTCAGCCGTTCAAAAGAATATGAACGCCAAAATAGGGGTCAAACTTTTAGTTTTTACGGTAATTCAATTCAATTCAATTCAACTGTTTAATACTGTCAACAATTTGACCGGCGCGGTGTGAACACCATAACAGTCTAAATTATTGTACAGCAAAGGCGTGGTCAAGGATTTGCTTAATGAGCGCTCTGCGCAAGGACAGATATTAAAACCACTGACAAAAGACAATATTTATTTGGTTTCTTAGTTCCGTGTGAACAGAGCGAAAATATTGAACGGCTCCTTGTGGGCACCCAGGGACTAAATAGAGGAGATATGGTGCTTAATAAAATATCTAAGTTGTTCTTGGCTGAAGAGGTGTTCGCCAAAATGCGTTACGAAATAGCCCACGTTCGGTATATTAAAATTCTAGCATGTCTCCAAGGCTTTCTGGTCATATTTCTATATTTGGTGTGGTTTTCGTCGTGCTCAAGTCTTTCCAGGTAATTTAAAGACAATGACGTCGTGAAAAATTTGCAATTTTGTCCCTAAAGCCTTAGCCTCCCGCGCAGGCGTTCTTAGGGGAGCTCATGGGAGGCTACTAAAGCCTCAGAGTCATGTTAGAATTTTAGTCTAACAGATCAAACTTTGGCTAACTTTTGCCATTCATTTCCGATAACACATATGGCCTAAAAACCTCTCGAAGAAGTAAATATCTAGCACCGTATCCGAACCGTGCCAAGGGGGAAAGTGACTAGTACAGGAGTGCATACTATTTTTACACTGCTTTCTATTCCAGAATTTTGCCATGTTTGTGTATACTCTCGACGGTGTATAAAGACTTTGGTTATGAAGTTGTTTGCACAATTCACAAGCACAGCGGGTTCGAATGCGTTAACACTGTGTCTTCCAACACAAATATTCTTCGTATGCGGTGTCGTTGCCCGCAAGATATTGCAGATACTCTGCAAGTTTTCTTGGAGAGGCAAAAGTTAAAGTTTTATTTCTTTCCACAAAAGTGTTTATATTTCCTTATGTTTATCACCGCTGTATGCTTTTTGTTTCTTCTTAAAAACCAAATTAAAAGTATCTATGATTTTAAAATGTTTTGTTTCCGTCAGACGTATCTTAATCCTAGCTGTTTCGCCTAACGAACAATTAAAGACCAGCTGTCATTTTCCTCGCTATGTTTATAACTCTAACGTCCAGTTCAAAAGTTGATCTTTCATGTACTGAACCTAATCTCTTCAATCAAGTAGCTGAAGAGATCGAAGTTTGAATCAATAAAATGCGACATGTCTAATTTGGGTCGACACATGAAATAAGATCGAGTGGCCAACTCGGTAGTTTCGACTGTGGAGCGACTTCGTTTCAAAGTGAAAAAACGTCGAACTTCTCATGTGCCGAACCTAATGCATAAATTACTAAAATTCATTTTCAGTTGTAAGCATTTTAAACCATTGAACATCGTGAAAATGAATTGAGCCCAAATAGTCAAGTTTGACGTCTGAATCAACTGTCGAACTTGTGTTATTTAGGTCTAAAAAGGGTAATTACATTCGGTACATGAAAAGATCGACCTTTGCACTGGGGCTAAATTAATCAACTATACTGCAACAAATTTTACCACTTGCTAATAAGACTACTAATGATGACATTTAACTTCAAATATATTTCTTTTCCATCTATTAATTTACAGTCTACGTGATGAGGGAATATTGCTTGAAATAATGATAGGACCTTACAGATCCCTTCAGCCCCTACTATCTGCATTCTTTTTATTCGCCTCTTTTTCGTATATTAAGGACGCGTTAGGTTTCCAGACACTGATCGACAGCAAAGTTCCGAAACTCGAGAACCATTTGCTCTAGGATTTAGCACCTATACTGTTCAAATATCATATGAGACATCTGATCGACATATATGTTGAATCAGCCGCAAATCCTTTCAGAATCAACTCTGTTTTTCACTCAGCGCATGTCACTTAAAATTTGCCTATTCGCTAATAAACAAGTACATGATTTTCACAAAGCATCTTTAAGCTGAACTTATTTCCCACGGTAAAAACAACAGCTAGCATAATTTCTTAAAGATTACCTAGTTTAGGAGATAAAACGACTTCTGCAATCAATCTAATTCTCCCACCCAACGGCGGTTTCTTCCAAATACGTTGAAAACACTTTTTAGACTATCCAGAGTACTTTTAGATCTCTGTTCGGTCATCCCAGGGGAACTTAAGTCTTTTCGAAATTACAAGGACTTCATGGTTATTTTGCCGGAAATTTTAGGTGCAATTCAACATTTTACGAAAGTGAAAATTTTTCTGATTCCTCTTTCTAACACATTTTAGAATCCGATAATTTTAGGTTTCCCTTTTCTAAGATATTGTGTGACCTGGGTATTAAAATATGAAAAATTTAACTGCAGAAAATCGTAGGGAATTAATTAGATTAAGCTTCGAAAATTGTACATGAATCGAACGTTCATCTGGAAATTTTTAGCCGTCCGGAAGCAAAAGAAAATTCTAGACAATATTTGCTTCTCCGAACAGCTGTTTTACAGAAAACAGTCGTGGGTGCCCCTTTAATTTTATCAACGTCTAAAACCAGCTCCTCACTAACGACGAAAGCACAAGCTTAAGCAAAAGCATAATCCAAACATAAGTTAGGCCCGGTTCAGACGCCGCTCCACTCATGTACCGAACCTAAATTGAATTAGGTCCGACTTTGGAGCAACATTGGCGCACAGTAAAGACTAAGCCCGTTAATAGGGAGCTCAAGCAACAACGACGGCGACGGCTACGAAAACGTCACTTAAAAAGTAAATTCGCGCTGCCTCAAACTTTATCGCGCTTACTACATCTCGTTTACTTCGTTAAATATTGGCAAATGTTTTTGGAGTTGAATTCTAAAGGACTGTATCAAAGTTCAGGAAAAGAAAAACAAAGTTGTTGCCTTTTGTTCGGGTCCTCGACAAACCGTGAATTTAGGCACTTTCACGTTGTAGTCGTGCAACAACGGCTAAGAAATGTACAAAAAAAACGTGATGCACGCGCAAAGTTGTTGTTTTACTAATCTAAACCTATTGCTTTTTTGCCGTCCTCGTTGCCGTCGCCGTCGTCGTTGCTTAAGCTCCCTGAGAGGGCCAAAGAAAGTGTCCGTATAAAGCGGGTTGAATTTAGAGAAAATGTGAGGGCTTACTTTCACCAGGGAAGGACAAGGAATACGGTCCGTATTAACGAGGTGTCTCTCCGTATTGAGCGGATGTCCGTAACACGGGGTTCGACAATATAAGCATGAGCATAACAAGCTTTATGCAGAGCGAGGTGAAAAAGGCCGTGATATATATAAGCATAAGAGTACGAAGAATGCAAGGTTTTGATATTCTTGTGTTGAAACTTATCAGTGCTTATATCAAGTCCATCCTCCTTAATAACGCATGCAATGCTTGCGTCGCCAGGGAAGACAAGACTTTTAAATAAAGCTAAAACTTTTCATGGCTTGCAGCGAGTAAAGTAATAGATCATGATTGGTCACTATATTTATTATATACATGCTGAGAAATACTCACCAAAAAGCTATGTCGTAAATTTTCGTACGCAAATTAGTTCTAGCCAATCAGAGGAGCGAACGATGATTTTCACACGTGAAAAAAATGATACGTCCAATCAGAATGGTGAACGATGTTTTTTCACGTGTTAGAAAAATGATACGTCCAATCAAAAGCCACAGAGGTGTGCGAGTTTCGCGCCAAAATTCCCGCCTTTTATTGCAGCTTGCAGCGCCGCTTTGCACACATTCAACGAGAAAAGTTTTTTTAGTACTCAAAGAGTATTTCTCGCTAAAAAAGTGAAAAAGATTTCGGAAATGGAGTAAAATAGTTTCGTTTGTTTCACTGTCGATAAAGAAAACGGTAGAGAGCCGGGGAAACAACAGCGGAAAGGGATAAACAGAACGAGACGTAAGCTTTTGTTGTGCTTTTTGTCGGAGCTACTTTGCCTTTCATTTAAGCTTAAGCTTATATTGAAACCGGCCATTTTACTTAAATTCACTCATTTTCAATTGTACATTGAGAACAAACAGTTAAGATTACTTATAGTTCTTGGATTACCTCATATCCTCACCGTCATTTATTTTTTTAACAAACGTTTTTACTAAAATGCTGTCATTTTGCGGTAAGTGTGTAGCGGCAAATTTTAGCACTTTTGAAAGATTTAAAATAAAAAGGCCCCCCAAATGATGAATGTCTCAGTATGTATATAATAAACACAATACCACATGGAAAGTGCTTTGTACGGTATTTACGCTCTCGTTGTTTTTGTATCAGAAATCTTACTCGTTCGCTGCGCTCACTCGTTCGATTTCTGATACGTCAATAACTCGTGCGTAAATACCGTACGCCAGCACTTTCCATGAAGTATTCTCTATATACGTTTAATACTCAGTATTTAAACCTAATGATATTCATGGCGCTGAGTTCGATAACGTGCGATGAAGGGCTGTATCCCCTTTTTTCTGATTTACAGAAAAAAATGTTCGCAGTTGATCGCAGCCTAGCTTTAAAATAAAATCAGTCATGGTAAATATTTAAAAGATGTTTTGAGTTGACTCTCAGCATGAATCACGTTGGCCAATTTTGCTTTCATCCTACCTTAGAGGTGAAAAATAATGTAACCACTATTTAAAAAAATAGAGAGAAAAAAATTATTAAATTGTGACTGATTGTTGACACACCTTTGAATTACTGATCGTAAAGTTTTAATTTCCCAAGTCACAATCGCCGTTTACAATCTCTTCTGATCGTCTTCTCTCAAGATGGCCAACAGCTGGGATTCTTTGTTCCACTAAACTGGCAGATGCTAGAATATTTAACGCTAATGTGTTAACTGCGTGGCTCCTAAGGCGAAATCTCTGACAAAACCATCCCCCAATTAAACGTAAAACTTGCCTGTACTGAGGTATTCTCCAAGCGTAGAGAAACGGGTTCAATGCACAGCTAACACACAACAGCGGTACGGAGAGGGCTTTAGTAAGCAAAAACCCGAACTCGCTGCATTCACCGCTAAGTCCTTCTTGGCAGCGTTCTTGTAAATTTGTCACGATTAGATACGGCAATAGAGATATGAAGAGCACAATGATAATTAAAACAACAGTAGAAATAATCTTTTTCTCCAACCTAATGTTTCGAAGAAAAATGCGTGACCGTCCGCCTGTGTTTTCTCGCACAAAAACAACGTTTCTTGAATAACGGCGAAATTCGATGTAAGTCGCGGTGTATAGGGCACACATGATAGTCAATGGAATAGTCGTTTGAAGATGAAGATCAATTACGTGGAATACTTCCTTATTTTCATCCAAAGAATGAGAAGTTTCAAAGGTAATGCAGAAAATCCAGATTAAAGCGTTACAAACAATTGCTTTTCGCACTGTTATAACTCTTTTATACCTCACTGAAAGCTTGACAGCTAAAAATCTATCCAGCGATAGCGCAACTACCGTAAAAATTGATATCTTTGTGGTTACATGGCTGAAAATAAGCGCGGTTTCATAGAGTTTCTGCGGTTGGCCTCCGGTAGAGATGGTAAACATAGACGCAGCATACATTGACTGCACAAGACAGCCTCCTAGAAGATCGCTTAAAGAAAGACTAAGGATAAAGTACGTAGTCGCGCGAGCTCGAAAATAATTGTACGGATCTTTGAATACTGTAAATAGAAGAAGGCCGTTTGTTAAGGCTGCAAAAAACAAATGTCGCAGTCGGTAAACCCTCAACATGGTCATGTTCATCGACTTCTTCGCTCATAATTATAACAAAGTGAAGCACTCTATGCTTACCGGAGACACTCTTTAACTGACAGATCACTGCTTAAGACTAATGAATCGCCTTGGATGCATGAATAGTTAATTCGTCCTAGGGGAAAATAACGCCGATGATGGAAGTTGTTATTTTGCAGTACTTATGTCTTAATGACAAAAGTTACGTTCACGTGACAAAGAAATAATCAAAATATACCGCCACGAAATTAACAAGCAGTGTCAGATAATGTCAATAAACTAATTGGTGAAAGCAAAATTTCATAACAAAATCTCAGTTTAAAATTGCTCTAATCATTTGGCCATCTCGCAAACGTTTAATGACGTTATTACGGAAGCCTCAGAAATGCTATTCCGAAAAAGATTGATTAGAAAATGTTCACTAATTCGAAAGCAGACGAATCGTTAAACAACAGAGAAAATTTGCTTTTGTTTGTTCAAAACATGGGATTTGATACAGCAACATCGGGTGCAGTGTGAGGAATTTGAGTATTTCCGCGGAAACCATGTATTCTTGTTTGTAGTTATCATTGTTAATCTCCGATGGCTGAAGAGCAAACTTACGCTTAAAATCGACGCAACAAAACGTGAGAATCTCTTTTGTTTTCCGGAATGAGCTGATGAAATAAGATACTTACGAAATATTTCTGTATAAAATGAAAAAGCTCTCTGCCACTTAACTATTAACTAATGGATTAAAAAGGTGGTTAAATAGGCCTTCATATCGGAAAAATAAAATCCGGAGCTTTTAAAAATATGACAAAGTTTTAAATAAGATTAAGACTAGAAATGAGATTCTTTTCATTAACAAAACTGCCTTAAAAAATATTTGACCATATATTATTTCCACCTTCCTGTGATTTAATACAATCCGACACAGCTGTGACCAATAAATACTCATAGATCGTTTGGATATTTTGACTGACAGAGAAAATTCTTTGCAATTTTAGAAACTCTTACTGTACTGCTACAGTGGCCACTTCAGCGGCAGTTTTGATGCAAATTAAGAGAGCATTTCTCCTGATGATTTCTTATTTTGAAGAGAAATTTAACAAGCGCCTGGTTTTGTTTGAAGTTTAATCACCAATGCAGCGATTAAAACATCTATAAAGGAACTGCTTTAAATTAGCGCCTTAATTAATTGGCTACCGAGTGGTCAGGATTGGTCTCTCTTGCCCGCTCAAGGTTTTTCAGTTTGTTTCCACAATGGATCAGCAATATGTTATTTCATCGCTAATATGAATCATAAGAATTTATGTCCGGAGGAAAATCGTAAAACACACAATCCATAGACTGCGAGCAGCCTCTCTTTTTCTTCAGTTTTAGTGAGGAGCGTGCACTCGCGCCAGAGCGTCGAGCGGCGAACGCGCTCTGTGGTCGCCAGGGCGGATAAAGGCACTTTCGTGTCTCGCGCGTTTCGCTCGACAGACTACGAAGGAGAGACTGCTGGTAGTCTAAACAGTGCATTTATGTTGAAAACTCTTCCATATGTGTGCATGTGATGGAAACACGGGTGAAACAACATCCTACAGTAACTCAGTATTACGTAATTACGTCTTGCGTGATGGCATTTCCATTGCGGGACTTGTGTCTTTTGGATAAAGGTCTGAAGGTTGAACTAAAGCAACGTTCACACGGCACTAGACGAATTGACGACTAGTTGAAAATTTAGGTGTTTTGTCCACACGGAATCACCTTAAACTTTAGACGTCTCAGCCGTTCAAAAGAATATGAACGCCAAAACAGAGGTCAAAATTTTAGTTTTTAAGTTATTTAAATTCACTTCAATTGTTTAATACGGTCAACAATTTGACCGGCGCGGTGTGAACACCATAACAGTCTAAATTATTGTACAGCAAAGGCGTGGTTACATGGATGCATGGTAACTCAGCTGCGAGACGCCATTTACGATTTCCTTAATGAGCGCTCTGCGCAGGGACAGGTATTAAAACCACTGACAAAAGATGAAATTTATTTGGTTTCTCTGTTCCGTGTAAACAGAGCGAAAATATTGAACAGCTCCTTGTGAACGAAGAATCGGCAGCCAGGGACTAAATAGAGGAGATATGGTGCTTAATAAAATATGTCAGTTGTTCTTGACTGAAGAGGTGTTCGCCAAAATGTGTCACGAAATAGCCCACGTTCGGTACATTAAAATTCTAACAAGTCTCCGAGGCTTTCTGGTCATATTTCTATGTTTGGTTTGGTTTTCGTAGTGCTCAAGTCTCTTCATGTAATTTAAAGACAATGCCGTCGTGAAAAATTTGCAATTTTGTCCAAAATGCCTCAGCCTGCCACGCAGGCGTTCTTAGGGGAGCTCGTGGGAGGCTACTAAAGCCTCAGAGTCATGTTAGAATTTTAGTCTAACAGAACGAACTTTGGCTAGTGTTGAGAACCATTCATTTCCGATAACACATATGGCCTAAAAACCTCTCGAAGAAGTTTTAACTTCTAGATATTTAAATATCTAGCACCGTATCCGAACCGTGCCAAAGGGGAAAGTGACAAGTGCATACTATTTTTACACTGCTTTCTATTCCAGAATTTTGCCATGTTTGTGTATACTCTCGACGGTGTATAAGGAATTTGGTTATGAAGTTGTTTGCACAATTCACAAGCACAGCGGGTTCGAATGCGTTAACACTGAGTCTTCCAACACAAATATTCTTCGTATGCGGTGTCGTTGCCCGCAAGATATTGCAGATACTCTGCAAGCTTCCTTGGAGAGGCAAAAGTTAAAGTTTTATTTCTTTCCACAAAAGTGTTTATATTTCCTTATGTTTATCACCGCTGTATGCTTTTTGTCTCTTCTTAAAAACCAAATTAAAAGTATCTATGATTTTAAAATGTTTTGTTTCCGTCAGACGTATCTTAATCCTAGCTGTTTCGCCTAACGAACAATTAAAGACCACCTGTCATTTATAACTCTAAGGCCCAGTTCAAAACTTGATCTTTTCATGTACTGAACCTAATCTCTTCAATCAAGTAGATGAAGAGATCGAAGTTTGAATCTATGAAGTGTGACATGTCTAATTTGGGTCGACCCATGAATTAACATCGAGTGGCCAACACGGCGTCTGTGGAGCGACTTCGTTTCAAAGTGCAAAAAACGTCGAACCTCTCATATGCCGAATGACTAATGCATAAATTACTAAAATTCGTTTTCACTTGTAAGCATTTTAAACCATTGAACATCGTGAAAATGAATTGAGCCCGACTAGTCAAGTTTGACGTCTGAATCAACCGTCGAACTTGTCATGTTATTTGGGTCTAAAAAAGGTAATTAAATTCGGTACATGAAAAGATCGACTTTTGCACTGGGCCTAAATTTATCAGTTATACTGCAACAAATTTTACCTCTTGCTAATAAGACTACTAATGATGACTATTTAACTTCAAATATATTTCTTTTCCATCTATTAATTTACAGTCTACGTGATGAGGGAATATTGCTTGAAATAATGATGGGACCTTATATATCCCTTCAGCCCCTGCTATTTGCATTCGTTTTATTCGCCTCTTTTTCGTATATAAAGGACGCGTTAGGTTTCCAGACACTGATCGACAGCAAAGTTCCGAAAACGGGAACCATTTGCTCTAGGATTTAGCAGCTATACTGTTCAAATGTCATATGAGACATCTGATGTACATGTATGTTGAATCAGCCGCAAATCCTTTCAGAAACAATTTTGTTTTTCACTCAACGCATGTCACTTAAAATTTGCCTATTCGCTAATAAACAAGTACATGATTTTCACAAAGCATCTTTAAGCTGAACTTATTTCCCACGGTAAAAACAACAGCTAGCATAATTTCTTAAAGATTACCTAGTTTAGGAGATAAAACGACTTCTGCAATCAATCTAATTCTCCCAACATCTCTTAGTCACGAGGAGCCGCAAGAGGTGATATTTTTGCACGGCATCTGGCGGCACATCAAAGAATTTGGAATTGAAGGGCAAATTCCTAGAATATCTTCGCCAGTTAAGCTAGAGAAAAGGTGTTAAAAAACCTCAGGATCCAAAACAACACGTCAATCAAAATATCACTTGGACCTTTTCGCTAATGCAGAGCTATCACGCGGCTAAGCTTGAATTAGACATGCATTGAAATAGGAACTCGTGTCAATAAAGTATCTTAAGTGAGTGGGAATCGCTCCTAGTTAAAAAACTGGTTCACAAGGATATGCATCTCTTCTAGTTAAGAGAAGGGAATCAGAACTGCTTTTCATGCAGGAACCGGTTTTCTTCGGGCTAACTACAAAACTTCAGCTTATTTCACTCCTTGACATTGTCAAAGCGCATTTTGTAAAGATAACTTTTTCCGCTTTATCAGCTTTTTTTATATTCTATTCCAATAATGTTTAACCTCCCTCAAAAAGCCAAATAATATAAATGCTGTTTTTAAAAAAAGCGTTTTACCTGTTTTCGTGAATTCGCTACCCAAAGATCACTATGCTCAAAGGACAGGGCAAAATTTCCAGGAGAGAGGCATTAATTTTTTTCCCCACGAGGTTACAAAGAGAAAATGCAATGATTATTATTAACGTAACCTTCAGGTATGTTCTACCCACGAGGTTACAGAGAGCAAACGCAGTGATTATTATTAATGTAACCATCAGGTATACTCTACCCACGAGGTTACGGACAGCAAATGCAGTGATTATTTTTAATGTAACCATCAGGTATGTTCTACCCACGAGGTTACAAAGAGAAAATCCAATGATTATTATTAACGTAACCTTCAGGTATGTTCTACCCACGAGGTTACAGAGAGCAAATGTGGTGATTATTATTAAATGTAACCGTCAGGTATATTCTACCCACGAGGTTACAAAGGGAAAATGCAATGATTATTATTAACGTAACCTTCAGGTATGTTCTACCCACGAGGTTACAGAGAGCAAATGCAGTGATTATTATTAATGTAACCGTCAGGTATATTCTACCCACGAGGTTACAAAGAGAAAATGCAATGATTATTATTAACGTAACCTTCAGGTATGTTCTACCCACGAGGTTACAGAGAGCAAATGCAGTGATTATTATTAATGTAACCATCAGGTATGTTCTACCCACGAGGTTACAGAGAGCAAATGCAGTGATTATTATTAATATAACAATCAGGTATGTTCTACCCACGAGGTTACAAAGAGAAAATGCAATGATTATTATTAACGTAACCTTCAGGTATGTTCTACCCACGAGGTTACAGAGAGCAAATGCAATGATTATTATTAATGTAACCATCAGGTATGTTCTACCCACGAGGTTACAGAGAGCATGCAAATGCAGTAACAATTATTAGATTTTAGTGCAACTATCAGGTTGAGTTTCTCCATTAAAAGAGTTTTTTGCTAGGGTTAAACAAGTTTGGCTTTCATGAGTTTCAAGGTGCAAGAAATTATCGGTATAATTATAGCACACAAACATTGTCATCTAATTCTTCGCACGTAGCCGGAATAAGCCAAGAAATGAAGCATATATAACGAAAAATCGTCCTCAGATGATCTCCATATTAAGTAAATGATACTAAACGTTGCGAAAGAAATTATTGTTTGTATCCATCCTATCCATCGTAAAAGCGAGGGGTCATCGCATGACATCCGGTATATTAAACAGAGGTAATACTCACGGGTTTCACGAGTTGTATGCACTATTTTTCGCCGAGAAACAAATTTAAACTTCAATTCTTACCTTACAGTAGTTCGTTCTTTTACCTTGCATTCGACAACAAATCCGTTAAAGGTGAACAAAGCGATTCCGGCACTCTTCTTTATGATGAGTAGCAAGCCGCAGGAACTGAAGCCGCTTGACTGAAGTAAAATCCACCGAAATGCGCGGCATTCTCACTACAAATATAAACAAACGTCGCGGAGAAAAAAAGACGAGGAGGAAAAAATGCCAGATCTTCGCCTCGGCAATGTATTCCAGAAACCATGCCGGCGTATCTCCAAGTTCTCCAGAAGGAGGACTCGACGTGGGACAAACCCTGTGATCTTTTTTTAGAAGCCCTTTGCGCGCAAACTAATTTATTCTGGCGCGAAATGAAGAATATGTATACTGAAATCTAATCCACGACAAGAAGATTTTCGCACTATAGCGCGACATATTAAATGCCTATTTTTACAAGTACGCGGAGAAAGTGGTCCACTAATTTAACTTTTTTAAGATTAATTTTTACTCCACAAAAGCAAAATGAAATGTTTTATCTCTATGTTGTTTACGTGCCTGATTAGAAGGCAGAAGTAAATTCATCATACAGACCCCATCAAAATGAAAGTACACGATTGAAACGGAATAAGTCTGGGACGGTTTAGTTTCTACTCAGCAGCTTCTTTGCTTTTATAACAAAAATTTAATGTTGCAGTCTGTTTTAAAAGTTGGCATATCAACGCGCACAGTCACTGAATAAAAACAACAGTCACGATCACGTTCTTCGAAACCGGCCAGACGCGCGCGACCTACCACTGTTATGGTAAGCAATTATCCTGAAGGTGTTAATGTTCCCGTGACAGTCTTCGCACTGAAGGTGTAAATGGTAAACCGAACGGTCGCTTTGATCATCAGAAAGACCTGTCAACTTTGATGATTTAACTGATTAAATTACGGGACAGAAATTTTACTGCTTGCGGCTCATCGTGATCCCTAATTTCAGGGATATTTTAGGCTATCCAGAATACTTTTAGATCTCTGTTCGGTCATCCAAGTCTTTTCGAAGTTACAAGGACTTCAGTGTTATTTTGCCGGAAATTTTAGGTGCAATTCAACATTTAACGAAAGTGAAAATTTTTCTGATTCCTCTCTCTAACACATTTTAGAATTCGAAAATTTTAGCTTTCCCTTTTCTAAGATAGTGTGACCTGGGTATTAAAATGTGAAAAATTTAACCGCAGAAAATCGTAGGGAATTAATTAGATTAAGCTTCGAAAATTGTACATGAATCGATCGTTCATCTAGAAATTTTTAGCCGTCCGAAAGCAAAAGAAAATTCTAGACGTCAATATTTGCTTCTCCGAACAGCTGTTTTACAGAAAACAGTCGTTGGGTGCCCCTTTAATTTTATCAACGTCTAAAACCAGCTCCTCACTAACGACAAAAGCACAAGCTTAAGCAAAAGCATAATCCAAACATAAGTTAGGCCCGGTTCAGATGCCGCTCCACTCATGTACCGAACCTAAATTGAATTAGGTCCGACTTTGGAGCAACATTGGCGTACAGTAAAGTCTAAGCCCGTTAATAGGGAGCTCAAGCAACAACGACGGCGACGGCTACGAAAACGTCACTTAAAAAGTAAATTCGCGCTGCCTCAAACTTTATCGCGCTTACTACATCTCGTTTACTTCGTTAAATATTGGCAAATGTTTTTGGAGTTGAATTCTAAAGGACTGTATCAAAGTTCAGGAAAAGAAAAACAAAGTTGTTGCCTTTTGTTCGGGTCCTCGACAAACCGTGAATTTAGGCACTTTCACGTTGTAGTCGTGCAACAACGGCTAAGAAATGTACAAAAAAAACGTGATGCACGCGCAAAGTTGTTGTTTTACTAATCTAAACCTATTGCTTTTTTGCCGTCCTCGTTGCCGTCGCCGTCGTCGTTGCTTAAGCTCCCTGAGAGGGCCAAAGAAAGTGTCCGTATAAAGCGGGTTGAATTTAGAGAAAATGTGAGGGCTTACTTTCACCAGGGAAGGACAAGGAATACGGTCCGTATTAACGAGGTGTCTCTCCGTATTGAGCGGATGTCCGTAACACGGGGTTCGACTATATAAGCATGAACATAACAAGCTTTATGCAGAGAGAGGTGAGAAAGGCCGTGATATTTAAAAAAATAAGAGTAGGAAGAACGCACGGTTTTGATATTCTTGTGTTGAAACTTATCAGTGCTTATATCAAGTCCATCCCCTTTAACAACGCGTGCAATGCTTGCGTCTCAGTGAAGAACAGGCTTTTAAATAAAGCTAAAAGTTTTCATGCCTTACATTGAGTAAAGTAATAGATCATGATTGGTCACTACGTTCAGTACTCAGTTTTTTAACCCAATGATATTCATGGCTAAGTTAAATAACCTGCGATCAAGGGCTGTATTCCTATTTTTCTGCTTTACAGAAAAAAAAAATTTCGCCGATGATCGCAGCCTACCTTTAAAATAAAAGCAGTCATGGTAAATATTTAAAGGATGTTTTGAGATGACTCGCAGTACTGGGGCACGTTAGCCAATTTTGCTTCCATCCTAGCTTACAGGTGAAAAATAATGTAACCACAGTTTAAAAATTTGAGAGAAAATAATTCTTAAATTTTGACTTTGATTGTTGCCACACCTTTCAATTACTGATCGTGAAGTTTTAATTTCTCAAGTCACAATCGCCGTTTACAATCTCTTCTGATCGTCTTTCTCCGAGATGGCCAACATCTGGGATTTTCTGTTCGACTAAACTGGCAGACGCTAGTACTGACGGAATATTCAACTCTAATGTGTTAACTGCGTGGCTCCTGAGGCGAAATCTCTGACAAATCCATCCCCCAAATAAACGTAAAACTTGCCTGTACTGTGGTATTCTCCAAGCGTAGAGAAACGGGTTCAATGCACAGCTAACACACAACAGCGGTACGGAGAGGGCTTTAGTAAGCAAAAACCCTGGCTCGCTGCATTCACTGCTAAGCTCTTCATGGCAGCGTTCTTGTAAATTTGTCACGATTAAATACGGCAATAGAGATATGAAGAGCACAATGATAATTAAAACAACAGTAAAAACAATCTTTTTCTCCAACCTAATGTTTCGAAGAAAAATGCGTGACCGTCCGCCTGTGTTTGCTCGAACAAAAACAACGTTTCTTGAATAACGGCGAAATTCCTTATAAGTCGCTGTGTATAGGGCACACATGATAGTCAATGGAATAGTCGTTTGAAGATGAAGATCAATTACGTGGAATACTTCCTTATTTTCATCCAAAGAATGAGAAGTTTCAAAGGTAATGCAGAAAATCCAGATTAAAGCGTTACAAACAATTGCTTTTCGCACTGTTATAACTCTTTTATACCTCACTGAAAGCTTGACAGCTAAAAATCTATCCAGCGATAGCGCAACTACTGTAAAAATTGATATCTTTGTGGTTACATGGCTGAAAATAAGAGCGATTTCATAGAGTTTCTGCGGTTGGCCTCCGGTAGAGATGGTAAACATAGACGCAGCATACATTGACTGCACAAGACAGCCTCCTAGAAGATCGCTTAAAGAAAGACTAAGGATAAAGTACGTGGTCGCGCGAGCTCGAAAATAATTGTACGGATCTTTGAATACTGTAAATAGAAGAAGGCCGTTTGTTAAGGCTGCAAATAAACCAAATAGTGAGCTACAAATTCCTGCTACCAGTGCAAATGTCGCAGTCGGTAAACCCTCAACATGGTCATGTTCATCGACTTCTTCGCTCATAATTATAACAAAGTGAAGCACTCTATGCTTACCGGAGACACTCTTTAACTCACAGATCACTGCTTAAGACTAGTGATTCGCCTTGGATGCATGAATAGTTAATGCGTTCTAGGGGAAAATAACGCCGATAATAAAAGTTGTCATTTTGCATTAGTTATGTCTTAATGACAAAAGTTACGTCCACGTGAAAAAGAAATGATTAACAAGCATTGCCAGATAATGTCAATAAACTAACTGGTGAAGGCAAACATTTCATAAAAAAATCTCAATTTAAAATTTCTCTAATCATTTGCCCAACTCGCAAACGTTTAATGACGCTATTACTGAAGACTCAGAAATGCTATTCCGAAAAAGATTGATTAGAAAATTTTCACTAATTCGAAAGCAGATGAATCGTTAAACAACTGAAAGAAAATTGGCTTTTGTTTGTTTAAAACATGGGATTTGATACAACAACATCGGGTGCAGTGTGAGAAATTTGAATATTTCCGCGGAAACCATGTATTCTTGTTTGCAGTTAGCATTGTTAATCTTCGATGGTTGACTTGAAGAGCAAACTTGTGGTTAAAATCGACGCAACAAAACGAAAGGATCTGTGTTGTTTTAGGGTATGATGTGATGAAATAAGATACTTACGAAATATTTCTGTATAAAATGAAAAAGCCCTCTGCCAATTAACTCGTAACTAATGGATTAAGAAGGTCGTTAAATAGGTCTTCAGGTCGGAAAAATAAAATACGGAGCTTTTAAAAATATGGCAAAGTTTTAAATAAGCTTAAGACTAGAAATGAGATCGGAAATCAAAAAAGAAAATGTGCATGAAAATTGTCAATGGCATAATAGTCCTTCGTGGCCATATGAGTTTTCGCCAACTCTTTTCATTAACAATACTGCCTTAACTCTCGTAAGAGAGAACTATTTGACCATATATCATTTTCACCTTCCTGTGATTACCATAACATCCGACATAGCTATAACCAATAAATACTCAGAGATCGTCTGGATATTTTGACTGACAGACAATATTCTTTGCACTCTTATAAACTCTTATTTTACTGCTACAGCCGCCACTTAAGCGGCAGTTTTGATGCAAATTAAGAGAGCATTTCTCCTGATGATTTCTTGCGTTTTCTTTGGGTGCCTACATTGCGATTAATTTTGAAGAGAAATTTAACAAGCGCCGGGTTTTGTTTGAAGTTTAATCACCAATGCAGCGATTAAAACATCTAAAAAGGAACTGCTTTAAATTAGAGCTTAATTAAGCACTACTGTTGATTTTAGTTTCTCCGTTTATTGCTAAAAAGAGTTAAGCAACTATCGGTTCACAACGTCACGGAAACTGTTACATCGAGAGCTTTGACATTACAAGTAAAGAGTTTCCTATCCAAAACACCCTTTATATGGCAAATTCTAAAAATTTATGCTGTAAGCCGGGGGCTTTCGAGTCGTACTCGTAAAATGAAAAAAAAGTTCTGGTGTCCTAATCTATCGCAACTAATAATGATTAAGCAACGTAAGGCTTGATTGAATATTCATAAACTGGAGAATTGTTACTGACTTTTTGGTAAGCGACTGTAAAGCAGTAAGTAATCATCATTTCTGATAGACATTTTAAATTCTGCAAGCAGAATACTGCAATGTTTATCGTACGACGTGAAAATTATAATGCAAGACATCAACACGACACCGAAAGAACTCAAAACAGAGCGGGATTGTAGCCATAGACAGCTGTTTCAGCGCTATTATTGTGGCTGACTACAGTTGACATATGAATAGGTTATCATAGGCGGCATTAATTAAAAGAGACATATAATAAAACTACGCATGCAAAGAGCTGAAAATAAAGTTGTTTCTGATAACTGTCATCAGCAAGGTATCAAAAACTGATTGGCTACCGAGCGGTCAGGATTGCTCTCTCTTGTCCGCTCGGGATTTCTCAGTTTGTTTCCACAAGTGGATCGGCAATGTTATTTCATCGCTAATATGAATCATAAGAATTTATTTTCGGAGGAAAACACACAATCCATAGACTGCGAGCAGTCTCTCTTTTTCTTGAGTTTTAGTAAGGAGCGAGCACTCGCGCCCGAGCGTCGAGCGGCGAACGCGCTCTGTGGTCACTTTCGTGTCTCGCGCGTTTCGCTAGACGGCGGGACTGAGAAGAAGGAGAGACTGCTCGTAGTCTACACAGGTGGAAACACGTGATGGAAGCACGGGTGAAACAACATCCTACAGTCCCTCAGTATTACGTAATTACGTCTTGCGTGATGGCATTTCCATTGCAAGACTCGTGTCTTTTGGATAAAGGTCTGAAGGTTGAACTAAAGTAGCGTTCACACGGCACTAGACGAATTGTCGACTAGTTGAAAATTTAGGTGTTTTGTCCACACGGAACCACCTTAAACGAACGAAAATTTAGACGCCTCAGCCGTTCAAAAGAATATGAACGCCAAAATAGGGGTCAAACTTTTAGTTTTTGAGTTATTTAAATTCAATTCAATTCAATTGTTTAATACGGTCAACAATTTGACCGGCGCGGTGTGAACACCATAACAGTCTAAACTATTGTACAGCAAAGGCGTGGTCAAGGATTTGCTTCATGAGCGCTTTGCGCAGGGACAGATATTAAAACCACTGACAAAAGATAATATTTATTTGGTTTCTCAGTTCCTTGTGAACAGAGCGCAAATATTGAACGACTCCTTGTGAACGGAGTAATCGGCAGCCAGGGACTAAATAGAGAAGATATGGTGCTTAATAAAATATGTCAGTTGTTCTTGACTGAAGAGGTGTTCGCCAAAATGTGTTACGAAATAGCCCACGTTCGGTATATCAAAATTCTAGCATGTCTCCAAGGCTCTCTGGTCATATTTCTATATTAGGTTTGGTTTTCGTTGTGCTCAAGTCTCTTCAGGTAATTTAAAGACAATGCCGCCGCAAAAAATTTGCAATTTTGTCCCTTAAGCCTTAGCCCCCCTCGCAGGCGTTCTTAGGGGAGCTCGTGGGAGGCTACTAAAGCCTCAGAGTCATGTTATAATTTTAGTCTAACAGATCAAAGTTTGGCTATTGTTGAGAACCATTCATTTCCGATAACAAATATGGCCGTATCCGAACCGTGACAAAGGGGAAAGTGACTAGTGCATACGATTTTTACACTGTTTTCTATTCCAGAATTTTGTCAAGTTTGTGTATACTCTCGACGGTGTATAAAGGCTTTGGTTATGAAGTTGTTTGCACAATTCACAAGCACGCCGGGTTCGAATGCGTTGATACTGTTTCTTCCAACAAAAATATTCTTCGTATGCGGTGTCGTTGCCCGCAAGATACTGCAGATACTCTGCAAGTTTCTTTGGAGAGGCAAAATCTTGCACATCGATGTACGAATTTGGAATTGCAAGAGTCTGGTAATCAGCGCCGCCCATTACTACAGGGACAATGCTGTTACCTATCGCGTTATCCCAATATTTTTCAGTAATGTAATCAGGACAGTTTCCATTCTCGAAAGCTAAATAAAACTTATGTCTGCTTAATAACGCGTTACAGATCAGCGAATGACGTTCCTTTGGGCAGGTTTGAGTGCCGCATTTTCCATAGATGGAAACGTTGATATATTTCTGTAATTCCTCCACGTACTCTCTTCGTTCTTTTGCGTTGCAGTTGCTGACCAACCAAGCGACTTCTGTGTCCTTTTCATCTGGTGCATGAATTTGTCTGAAGTCTCTTGCTTCCTTTTTTATTGATTTGTACATCCCGTACGGTATGTAAACCTCGGATTCTCGTCTATACGACATTGTCCAGTTAAATACGCCGGCGTAGCCATCAGGTTTCACAAACACATTTAAAGGGTTTTCCAAGACAAAGTAAAACCAGATTTGTTGCGTATTTAAACGTGTTGGAAGAATATCTGGCATGTCTCTTGCATGAAACCCTACAGCATCGGCTTCTAAAAGTTTACTCTGGTCATATGTTAGCACACACGAGGACACTTCGCAGTCGTGAAAAGTTTTTTCTCCTTCAACAAATTCAACCTTGTCTCCCTCTAGAGTCACATAGTCGGTCCATCTATTGCCAAAAAACGGCGTGTACAATAAAACCACCTTATTTCTTGCTTGGTTTCTCGCAGGACGGATTCCCATGGATATGTTTACAAAATACGTCGCCGTAGAGAGAAATAAGTCTTTGTAGAAAATACTGTAGAAGACAAAGCTGATGACTGCGCAGAGGAAAACAATGTGAACGTTGGGGTAAAATCGACACAAAAAGGTTCTCACAAATTTTAGCCTCGAGAGGTTCATTTAGAATCAGTTCAAATCAAAACTTTTAGCAGTGAGGAAATGAAGAGAAATATTGTGGTAGATACATGAGGCTAATCATGAACGGTGCACCGGCTGAACAAAGCACAAAGCAGGTATATAAGCTTTAACAATACCCGCAACAGGTGTTACTGAAATACCACCTAGCTGTAATCAAAGAAACTGATATAGTTTAGGCTATAATCGTGGTGACTGGAAAGTTGATCCGTGTAAAACAAAAGTGAATAGGGGAATTGCCTACCTGTAAACAAAAAAATACATCCGATTACAAGCCCCCCGGATATAAGAACCCCCCCCCCAAATGTCTTGAAAAGAATTCGAATTATCATGACGTTCTAACCCTTGATAAAAACCTGTTAATACAAAGGTATTTTGATCGGCACTTCTAAAGCTTATTTCGAAGCGCTTTTTATGTTCTGGTTATAACCTCCCTCGGATATAGGCCACTCCGTCCAAAAGCCCTTCTAAAACCCAGAAACCTCGGCAGGTTACGGTATTCTGATAGTTGTATCTGATATCTGATAACCGTTGGACCACCAGAACAACAGAGTGGACCCCAAGAGACTGGACCAGAAAACAGTCGTTCAGATAGTTTGGACCCTTATGGTCAGGATTAGCCAAGCACAGACACCTTCGGGATCGATCCAGGGAGGGGTTCCTCTGTCAAGAGTGAATGCAAACCCTGATGATTTTGATGATGATGATGATGATGATGATGATGATGATGATGATGATGATGATGATGATGATGATGATGATGATGATGATGATGATGATGATGATGATACCGAACTCATGAGAAACAGCGCTGGTAATATTTCACGTGAACAAACTCTTGTAGCTGTCATGAAAACAGAGAGCATTCGCTGTCAGTCACTTTTTTAGACAGAAATAAACGACAGAAATACCGGTATCGAAAATAACCGATAGAATATTCCAAGAAAAGAAACGGGCATCAAATACCTTTTGTGTTTAATTTCTATCTGAGTTTATTGAGAACAAAATAACTTATAAATAGAACATGGGTATTAACTGCGTTTTTAAATAGTTCTCTCAATATTTATACCAAATTTATTCTTTATCCGTAATCTGACTTTATCCAAAGAACTCGTGCAAATTCTTTGTTCTCTTCTTGTAAAGCCTAAACAAAAACGATAGAGACAACAATATTTTAAAATTGCTAGTTTTAATCGACCCTAACTGAATAATAATGAAGCAAAAAAGAGAAATGACATCTCAATTTAGGGACGTTTTACCACGACGGCGGCGGCCACGAGTACGTTGCTTAAAAAGTGACTTTGCGTTGTTTCAATCTACAACTCATTTACTTTGTCAAATGTAAGCCAGCGAACTCTCTTTGCTGCACTTGCAAAGTTGTTGTTTTGCCTATTTAAACTATTGCTTTTTTGACGTTCTTTCTTTCTCGTTTCTACAACTTAGTACATTTATAGCCCTTGAAAAGTGTGAAAAAGAATGCAATATGCTTGAAATTATTCTGGTACAAGGTTTTCGTCCACTGAATATTAAAATTACCCAATTTCCTAACGGATTTCAACTTAACAAATAGCTCCTAACAAGAAACTGCGTGGCCTTCTTTAGAGGACTACCCCCACCCCTGACAGTCCACAAAACGTTTTGTAGTTGAATATTACAAAAGCAAATCATGTCCTTACTGTAAGTTTCTTGACAATGCGCCTGTATTTTCTCTGGCTGACTTCACCTTCAACATCTGTGAAGTAATCTGATATCCCAATGTGCACTTCGATACGCTCTAATCGCGGACAAGCCCCTAAAAGCCAGTAAAGGAAAAGTTAGCGAACGTCATCCAGTCTGGCCGGAGACCATAAGTACTCGCCTAATCTAGGGTGGTGCTTGTTACAACTTATCAGAGCAAGAAAATAACTATTATTCTACTCAAAGAAAGAACTTAAAGTTTTAGTAAATCGAGTAAAACTGTCACAGCTGTTAGTTTGTTCTGGAACAAGCTAGCAGCGCTATCATTAAACGCCGCATTCTTCAGTGTTGAAAACTGCGAACCATACTTGTAATTGTGAAAAATTTGAACAGCTAGAAAAAATTCTGAAAAAATCTACTTTAGGCTCCGTTTATATGAAAAAAAATTTTTCCGGGTAGAAGGGTCATCCCCCTACCTGAGTTACCCTGGGAGACTGAGCCAACTTAAACTGCTTGCAGTCCGCCTTTTCTCTTAATATCAGTCTAGTTCTTATCTCAGCCAGTCCGACTGCAAACCATGACATTACAATAACCGATTACGCCCTCATTTATCGTGGCTCGCGGCTTTGTTGCTCGCGTGCTTGGGTTTTGCGTCAGTAACTTGGCCAAGGAAAATAAGAGACTGCTCGCAGTCCAGAGCCAACTTCTTATACATTTCCTTAAAAAACGTGACGAACGGTTTACATAAGATATAAAATGTTAGCTAGGCTAGAAATCAAAATAACGTGGCTTTACACTACCTAGCAGCTCCTTAATTGCGCCGGGAGAGACTGGGGTGAAGGTGAAGGAAATCGTTTCCAGTCCTCTCAGTCCACACAAGCACATGGCGTGGGCGATTTCTTCATTTATTAATATTGAACGATCCAGCTCTAGTTCTTGAAGTCTCAAACAACCTTTGGCTTAATGATGTGATTTAAAACAAGAAAAGGCAAGAAAACAGTGTTAAAATCTCTTATAAATAGTTATATCACAGTAAAAAATCTCATATAAACAGAAAAGAACAGTTGACGGTTGAAGAAAATGAAGTACTTTCTGTTCATAACCGATTCTTTGAAAGAGCGAGTTATTACATTTTCCTTGAAGTATTCCTGACATCTAGAGTTTGAAATCTCAACCTATGGCCTATCTTTAGTTCACAGGAATGATTCTTGATCGTCCTCCTAGACATACATTCTGAATCTACGTCTGAAGGTTTTTACAGCGCTGTTAATATTGCTTGTCAAATTTTGCTCGTTCTACTTTTTCCTGTCTTCTACGCGAATCGCCAGCGAATGGTTTTCATCCCCATCTATTGGAAAAGTTTTATCATATTGGAGGTTTGCTGAAATGTTTGCTTACTCGGGGTGGAATAATAGCAGCTACTGTTGTCTCTGGTTAAAAATAATTAGAAGATGCCAGTTGTAAAACCTATTAGTGGCACAAGGAAATAAATCTGATTTAATTCGATTTGATTTTGCGAACACGCGTCCTGCAGAGTGAAGGATGGGAGTTGTGATAAGATAAAATAGTTTAGTGCAGTTTACCAATGTGAATTAGTCCTGCAGAGGTGATGCTGGGGCCGCCGACTGTCAGCTGACGCAAGTTTGGCCAGCAGTTGGATATCATTTCCAAGCTCTTGTCGTTAAAACGTCCTGGATGATAACTTGTACGAAAGAAAATGAAATGAATTCAGTATTAAGGGAAAAACAAGCACATTAATTACCGCCTTCAGTCCTTTTCGGTTACTCTGTTTGTGGGAAATCGAAGCTGCGTATTTCAGAAAAAGCCAACGTCCAAAAAGAGATTTGTCGATTGGCTTCTACATGGCAGCAAAACGCCAGATAATTCGGAGCCATTGGAATATAAAAAGGAATCGAGGATCGTGGGAAAGACACATTGGTCTTGACTCTGACTGGTTGGGAAAATGGCAGGGTAAATCAAGTTTCAACTAGTCAACCCAGAGCAGGGCTGTAGCCGTAGACAGCTGTTTTGCCGTTAGGGAGTTTACGCAACGACGGCGGCGACGGCTACGAAAACATCACTTAAAAAGTGAATTTGCGCTGCCTCAAACTTTATCGCGCTTATCCCATCTCGTTTAATTTGTCAAATGTTGGCAAATTTTTTTGGAATTGAATTCTAAAGGACTGCATCAAAGTTCAGGAAAACAAAAAAGAAAGTTATTGTCTTTTGTTCCCGTCCTCGACAAAACGTGAAATTGGGCAGTTTCACGTTGTAGTCGAGCAACGACGGCAGATAAATCTACAAAAAAGAGTGATGCACGTGCAAAGTTGTTATTTTGCTTGTCTAAATTAAACCTATTGCTTTTTTTGCCATTCTCGTTGCCGTCGTCGTCGTCGTCGTCGTTGCGTAAACTCCCTATAATTGTGGCTCAGTAGAACGGCGCAACTAAACAGAAAGACTCTGCTGAAAAGTATACCCCCAAGCGTTGTTAAAAGCCCTAACATTGGGCTGCCACACCCACCGAATTGGCCTCATTTTGGTAGTAAGAGGTTAGGGGTTTTTTACGTCATATATGGTCTGGGAAAACATCAAGAAAATTTTAGCGCCCGTAATTGGGTATGAATAACCGGTGTTTGAAGGTTTGAAAGTCATTGACAACAATAAAGAGTCAAGTCTCACCTCGGGAACATTGGCGGTACGCGAAGGGTGTGAAGCTGTCGACACGCCCACAAGGCCCATAATGCCTCGGGGCATACGGGAAATGTATCACTGACGTAAACCATTTCTTTCAATTCTCGGCAGTAACACCCGACCAGGGATAAACATCTGCGAGAGAAAAGTACAGTGACGGCTGAGAACGAATAATACAGTTTAACTGGCTATGATTGTTAGTGCTAAGATTCCTTCCGTTAAACAAAGTCACTGTACCTATCTGTTAAAAAGATACCACAGTCTTCAATATGAAGGCTCTGCATACTGGATCCGGCTGCCTTTAAAAGAAACTCCAGGCCTCTTTCTAAATAGCAACTTAAGAGAAAAAAAAACAAGAACCCAAATAAAAGATAAAATGAGTCAGTCAGTAAATCCCAGACTGATCTGCTTCTAAAGTAAACTGAGAAACTTCAGTTACTACAGAGTCTCACTTGCAAAATTGTTGCGCCATCTAGGAAGTACGATCTTGTCACTCCTATTTGCGCAAGCTCAACTGGCTGCCTGTCAAACAGCTTTTATATCTGAGACTTGGTTATTGCACGAACGTGTTAAAACAACCTTGCCTCTACTTATTTCTGTGAAAAATTTCGCAAGCGATCCACCATCTATAGCCTGGCTACCCGCAAGCGTGATAACCATCAAATCCCGGAGGTGTACTTCGTCATATGGCCTATAGGGGAATATGCCGCTGACGAGGGCATGGGTTTTTACCCTAAACAGGGTGTATACGTTTGCGCAAGTCTGTACTAAGCAAGGTATTTTACGCAATCTAAAGCACCTGTCTATCTAAAGAACATATAATAGGTGGCTTCATGTTTAAGTTTGTTGCATGTGCACTTGCAATGGTACATGTTGGTTGGCATAAAAGTTGCGTTGGATTGGAACAACTAACATGGTTTTAGCGGTCCATAACGTAGCTCTTTGCAGTCAAAGCCCAAGGAAAAGAATGAGCAAGGCTGCCCCTAACCTTACCTCAAGTCATCCGGTTTGGAATCATGGTTTTTGCCTCTTGATTTTGTTATCTTCAGCCCTAAAAAATGGTAAAATTTTTCGGATTGTTATTGAAAGATAAATACTAGTTTTAATGGCATAAATTGCTTAGTTTTAATTAAAGTTTCTGGAATGATGTTTTCGCATTTACTATAATAGAGTGATTTTGAGCCACGTTTACGGCAAACGGCAAACGTAAATTTGTACCACGTGACCAATTTCTCTCTTGACATGTGCTTCACTGGTCATTACTTCTGCTCCAATAGTAGTAGCTTCACGTAAGTTTTGTCTGTAACAATTGTTTTGGATTGTTTTATACGACGGATAGCGCTATCCGCCTTTCTAACAAATGGGACCAGAGTGTGGTGTCACTTTGTGAGTAATCTTTGGAAAAAAGTCTGCCGGCTAACACGGGACCTTAAAAGTGGCCCACATATACCGATAGACAAAAGCAAAGTTTTATATCTCTGCTGAGTAGTATCTCTGGGGCATTATGAGAGGGCATTCTAAACCTGGAGTAACCAAATCTTTCACTGGCATCTTTCATGTGCTTATCATGAGTTTTGTCTTGGGAAAAATTTGGAAAAGAAAATCGTTTTTGGAACAATACCTTTCAGCTTTAAATATTGCATGCAACTGCATCTTCTGGAAACGGCCTGTAGCGCCTGAAACAACAAGAGAAAAACTCAAACTCCGGTTTTAAGTTTTTCTAATTCCTCTTTGCAGATCTTTTAACATATTACTACGGTATATACAAAGAAAAGAACTCACGTAAAATGAATACCACAAGGGTGGACGATACAGTGAATAACTTATATCAAAGCCGATAATCCATCGAGACGATGGTGGAAAAATTAAAACTGTCCGTTTTATATACGGGTGTCCGTAGGGCGGGGTTCGACTATGTAATCAATATACTTATGCCCTCCTCAAAAAAATTACCTTCGTTACTTGGTTTCTACTCACCATATTATTGACTGGTATATCCTCCAACGTCACCTGCTTCCATAGGGAGGGATGTTCGCTTATTTCGCGCCATTCACGGCAGACTCGAGCCAGACCGCACAGTTCAATAGGATTTAAGTGTTGAAATACAAGCCACAGACAAGCTCTTCTATGTCTATCAGATACATTTCTTGACTTACGAGAGACACCACCTGCAAAAATCCAAATCAATGTTCCATGGTTCATTAGAGGCCAAATATTTGAATAAAAGCGCACAAATTCTACAAATAATTAATTAAAAGTAATTTTCAAAACAAAAGAGCGGTCTAAAACCATGAGAGATTTTTGATAAGCTAATGTCGACTAAAGATCTGTGTAGCTTGATGTTTTGTTTCCTCATTGCAGACCACGAGTCAGGGGTTACAACTGAGAATTCTTCCTTTTAAATGTCACGCTATCCACGTTCCCAAATTCCCTTGAAAACATCAAGTGGTCTGAATTGGGAAAAAACCTAAAAGCTAAAAAGGTCTTGTATCTTGTTCAGAATAAATCTTCCCTTATAATAGTGGTAATAATAATGACGATGACGATGATGATGATGTTGATGCCGATATTCACAATAAATGCGTCGTGAAGGTGATAACGATAAGGATAACAGTGATGCTAAGTTCGCGATGATGATAATGATGACGACTATAGTGCTTGTCATGCCCTCGGGACAACCTCAATATGTTTTCACCAAAGAATGTGTCTTAAAGGTAATTAGTTAGTTTAAGTATGAAAACAGAAAAGAAAATGAAAATAGAGATAAAGCAATAAAATAAACTGAGACACGAATCTTCTACCTTTTTTATAGGACGTAGAAATCGTTCTTGGAGACTGACTCCTCCCCCAGTCGAACGGCTCGTTGCCTATATCAGCCACGTCTTCCTTATCACTGTTCAGGGGAGTAATAGTTCTAAAACTTTCCGAAGCACTGCTTACGCTACCTATTGAATTTCTGCGGCGTTTCCTCCTTCGTAACAATGAGAGCTTCTGCTTAAAAAGTCCCTTTTTAGGTTTCCTAAGGCTGTCAACATCAACGTGAGTACCTGTTTAGATATTACAAATTTGCTTCATAAACTGCCGGAGTTGATAAGATGAATTTAATCTACAGATTCAGCGAAGGAAAAAGGCAAAGCACTCTTGGATCTTTTTAGAAATTTTGTTCCGAAGTAATTCAACTTTCGCCAAAAGCAACAAACTGAATAGGCCTTTTTAATACAGTAGAACCCCGGTAACTCGAATTCTGAAGGGAAACGAAAAACGGTTCGAGTTAGTGGGGGTTCGAGTTATCGGGATCGATGGAATACCGGTATTCAATTTGCTATGTTAATAATTGATAGTTACTGATTCTTCAGCACTTCAGTGTATAGTCCAGTACAAATTTAACTTATTTCATCAGAAACGATAACATGATTATGCTTTTTTTATGATAAAACGAGATCTGTTCGGGGCACCAATTAAGATCAAATTGCTGTTCAGTAGTGTTAGTTTTAGTATTTTTACTGATTATACAGCAATAAGAGCTAATGGAATGGTATCCGAGTGGAGTTGCAAGAACCAGAATTCGAGTTATCGGGGTAAATTTCACTAAAATTTTGATCAAGGAAAAAGCAATTTAGTTCTAGTAAGCGAGGAATTCGAGTTATCCGAGCTCGGGTTAACCGACTAAAAATGACTAAAAAGTGGGTTGAAATCCAAGGGAAATGGGACTTGGTTCGAGTTAGTGCGGAGTTCGAGTTATCGGGGTTCTTCTGTAGTTGGTCACGTGATGAACGTTCTGTAAAAACGAAAACAGTTACCGTTAAAAAAATGATTTTTACAGAAACTGAAAAAGCATATTAAAATTACGAATCCTTCTGAATATAATGAAATTTAAAAAAATGTCGTAGAATCTTTCCCTAAGCCTTTATGGGGCTCAAATTTTCTTTGTTTCATAACAGACAATTCGTGTCCTGTAAGGCATAAGAAAAAGATTTAACGACATGGATTTGTAAAGAAAACCCACTAAACTATGACTGGTTGGCTAAAGTTGCTTTTCGCATACAAATCCTTCTAATTTTCGTCGGCCACTGCAATCGCTACTTTTGAAATATACGGCTGAAAAATTACAGGTTACCTAATTTTGATATGCTTTTTTTAGTTCCTACAAAAATCATTTTTCCAAAATGAATTGTTTTCGTGTTTACAAAAAGTTGATCACGTGACCAACTATTGCAAAAGGCGTATCCCTTTAGGATAGTCAATTTATTTGTGATCTCGCTGGAAAACCGACATTCGCCATTTGCACATCTCCCATAATACACCTTGTATGCCCCCCCCCCCCGCCCCCCACCAAAAAAAAAGCTTTGCATAACCGTTGTTTTTGATTTCGCTTGGGTATTACTGTGGTCCCACGAGAAATAAAAGACAATGCTTCTACAAAATTTTGCCGGCAAACAAGGTGTAATATGGGAGATGAGCAAATGGCCAATTGAATTTTTGGAAACTCATTACTAGGGTATGGTCTTGCTTTTGGCAGTAGTCAATCACAGCACGGGATTTAGGCCACGTGATCCAAACAGTTCAATTTGATCTGATCAACCGGTTGGGATTGCACGTGATCTGAACATAAAGGCTCTATTGGCAGATCGATTTTTCGGGAGTAACAGTAAAATGCTTCTATCGGGAAAAATGGACTGTACATGTACTTATAACAAAGAGTTTTATCAATTTATTCTTTACCTGAACTTTCCTTTCCTTTGCTAAACTTCCTCCTTAAGCTGGAGAAGCTAAACTTGTGGCTTGCATGAGAAGGAGAAGAGGGATCGTTCTTCTCGCTTTTACCGAGTCCAGAGTCTTGGCTTTGATTATTTACACTTCTTGGTCCCTCCTTAACCTTGTAAATAGACATGACACTGGGTGGTTCTGTAGCAGGCCTGTCCTCAACAATTTTTTGCTTACTTAAGTTAATTTCCTCACCGCTGGGGACTGGGGGAAGACGTCGATTTGAACCGCCACCAGAACCTCGACGAAAACGGGCATTATCACGTGACATGTGTGATTCAAATGACGTAACAGACGCTGTTTCGTCTGATCGCGTCACCAAGCTGTCTGTGCTATGACCACTTTCTCCGCTCAGCTTTCGGGTAACGTTTGGAAGCTTCCGTCTTTTTCTAGAGTCGGTCTTCCTAGGTGGACGTTTCGGTGTGTTCTTGTCCGCTGCGTTATCCATTCCAGGAGGAGAATGCGGGCAGACAAATCCGTCTATTGTTGTTAATCTAGCCATTCGGACATCGTCCGGTTGCACAAGGTGCCGAGCAGAGGATCGGAAACGACTGGCAAGCTCAAAATCGTCCTCTTCATCCATGTCATCAGTTGAATCGAACGGGTCATGATCACTTACGTCTCTCAGAACACCTTGCTCATCGAAATCTGACTGAGAACTTTTTAAGTAACGCTCAAAGTTGGCATTTTCTGCTTGGGTCCGTTGCACCATTTGTGGAGAAACTTGGTCGTCCTCTCTTAAATCTTGATCAGTATATCCCCCCCAATCATTTTGTTTGACAGCTTTTGATGAGTATCCATAATCGTCGATCGAGATTGGTCGATTGTTCTTTAATTCATGCAATTGCTGTTCAAGCATTTTAATATAATCAGCTATTTTGGTCCTGGCTTGTAGTTGCTGCTGGTTCGCATCGAGTGCATGGTCGTTCATGGACTTCACGAACCTGAAAGAGTGGGAAGAAATAGTTGATAAAAATATGATATTATATAAATTGCAAATGTGTCTACCATATATACATGGGCAAACTGATCGATCTACGGTTTGGGAAAATGACAAACCAAAACAAGGAACTGTTGCTGTTGCAGGCGTTCAGATAATGGGAACCGCGCAAAAGAAGTGAGCAGCGAAAACAGCGAGGGGGTGGGGTATAATGATTTTTTTATCCCCCCCCCTCCCCCACCTCTGTGACTTCGCGCCACACTCACTCAGTCTGAACGCCTAGAACAGCTGGCTAAGAGACTGTCAAATTTCGCTCGAGAATCGCGTCCACCATTGGCTCAAATCAGTCTCACTTGTCGAAAGCCGAAAACGGTTATTTTAAAAAAAAAGTGGGGTTTGCGGAAATTGAGACGAATTTGCGTTTGGAACATTCCGTCCGGGAAAATAGGACAATCTTTTCAGACGATCCGTTTTTCCTGGAAATTTAATTTTCCTCTGTAACGACCCTAATTTCATTCTCCATCTTCTTTCTAACCGAATTTTGGAAATTTTTTCTAAGCGGCACTCCACCGTTGTGTAAAAGTGTACACGATTTTTTCGTTAACTTTTTTATTGTTAGTGCTTGCTGGACGAAAGACTTGAATTCTGAGATAAGCGATTTAGTCATATTTTGAAAGGTCAATAGCAACAGTGGATAGTATGTCGATAATAAAACGGATCAAGGCTCTACATATTTTTATTATTAGTCGATAAAAACAGATAGATTTTTTGTTAAATTCACGTTGTGATGATAAAACTTCAGTATTGCATCCAAGAACGTAATCCCCATAATCCGAGAACTTAATTCTGACCGAAACAGTTTAGCTTTTGGAAAGAGCTTTCTGCAGTGAGGGTCAAAATGCCAACAAATTGGGTACGTTCTGTCAGGGCACTTGACAAGATTATTCAGTTTTCTTTTGCAAAATCAGAGAATTTTTCTTACATCTTTACATTCTGTTCAGAAGAAAACGATCCATTATTTTCCAATTATTGTTAGCTCTCAGGGCCGTTTTCAATTGTCCGATTACTATAGGCCATACCTCTGGCCAGTTTTTTAGCAAAGCCGAATCACCACAGTCTAAAGGGTCTCCGCAGTTAAACCTTGTATCTTTTTCATCATTGACCAAACTTTTACAGTATATATTAACCAATAACAAAATAATTGACTCATTTTCAATAAAAGAGCAATATTTCATGGCAGGTCAAGCTAATCAAAATGCTTCGTATTTCCCCTCCTATCAATCGTGCACAGAGCGACAAAGTTTCTGCAAAAATTAAAAATCTTCCCGATCAATTTTAATAAATCACTTTCTTGGTCAGGATTTGATAAACAAAGAGAGAGGTTTTGAACGAGTGTTTTTGACATACACGTCAAGCTAGTGTACTCGAGTGCAACAAATTAAAATTTGATTTAGGTGACTTTTCATCTATAAAAAGGAAGAGATTCTTTCTGCATAGCTTAGTTTTTCTTATTTCATAAGAAGTGGGATCAGAAAAGGCAAAACACACCTCAGAAACAACTATTAAAATTTCTTTGGGTCAGTTCATTACCGTGTCGAGTATTTCACAACAGGATCAATACAGCTGTGAATATTAATTTAGATTCAATATGGTGGACAGTACGATATTGCATTCTAGTAAGTCAAAGCAATATCTATGTTAAATACAAACCTTTCCCACTCTTTAAGCTTGGAACTCAACTCCTGGATGATTTTCATGTCTTGGTTATGTCTTGATTCCAGATACTGCATCCCCTTTTCAAGTCTTGTTTCATCCCTAAAGAAGTTCCCCATATTTTCCTCAACATAGCTGACTTTCCCGTCAGACTGGTCAAAACTTTGACTTTCCTGCGTATGATCTGTACCCTTAGTAAAACACTTCGCATGTTCCTGTTTTGGAAGCGATAGCTTTCGTAATTTTTCTGTCAGAAATTCTATTTCTTGCTCGCTCCGAATCACTGCATCGCGCAGATTATTTTTCTCTTCACTGATTTTCTCCATTTCCTCATCTTTCGTTTTTATTTGTAGCTCCAAAGAAATTAACTTGTCCTGAGCTGAAAATATTTTAGCATCTTTCTCTTTGATATTAGCTGTTAAATCGTTAATATAGTTCTGAGAAATCTCGAGCTCTCTTGCGCGCTGATCGCTTGTAAGCGAGACCAGTCTTCGATCGCTTTCGCTCTTTCCGAGTTTTTCTTTTAATTTGTCGCGCTCTTCTATCATTGTTCGCAAATCTTCTCTCGTTTTAAAGGCTTCTTCTCTTCTTAAGGCAAGTTGAAGTTCAATAATTTTGCTGTCAGGTGGTGAAAGGCTTTCAGGAAAACCGTTTGTATCAACGCGTTTGCCGTTGCAGGTAGACAAGTTTGCATTCAGCCTTTGCTCCCGCAGTCGGAGATTCCTGATGTCTTCATAAGCTTTTCCCAAAGCGTCCACGACCTCCCAGTTGCTTCTCTTTGCTTTCAGTAATTCGTTGTTTAGTCTAAGGATGGCAGAATTGTCATTGCGACGGGAAACAAACGACGATGAAGGCGATTCGCTATTTAGACTTTTCAAGAGTATAATCGCAGAGTCGGCCTCTGTATCAGAAACAGAGAAACGGTCAATTTGAAAATCCATGCTCGCGTCGGAACAGTTTCCTTCCGTTGCTATCGAATTTTGAGAAAGCTCTAATGAAGAGCATGTTGAATCGCTATTGAACAATATCGAACTGTTCAAAGGCTCTTCAATTTCTTGTCCAACAGGGCTCATAATACTTGCCTCAGACATTGAGACTTCACGCAAAATTTAAATCATACTCTCTTCGTTTTTTTTTTCGTTCGATAAACGTCATAGAGACCTTTTCAATGACGCCATTTCGCACGCGCTCAGCGATAAAACGGCTTGGGCGCCAAATTAAGCCTTCAAAGCTTTCGAAAACGTATTTTCAAAATAATAACAAGAGGCATTTGTCGTATAAATGAAGCTGCTTCAGAGGAGCTCAAATTATTCATAACCCAGGTTAGTTTGTTGACGGAACACACTATACATGCCACTCGAACGAACTAAAATCCCTGGTTACAGTTTACATTCCTAGAGCACGTGCCAAAAACGCAAACCGAATAAGTTGTAAGGCGTCAAGACGCTCTGTTTTCGAAGTCAAACCAATATACACTTAGCCATCAAGTGTTTGTTTTAAACGCTTGTGACTGAAAGCAAGACATTCTAAAGAACTAAATCCTTCTAATGTATAAAAGCTGCCAAATTTAAACGATTCAGATATATTTTCAATGGTTTTTTTTTTGTTTAATTGTTTTATAAACAATATTCTACGTATTTCACTACCTGACATAAAATCAATTTTCTATAAATGAATTTGGAGTAAGCCGGGGGAAAAATGTTCTCAGATCGGGCCTCTACTGAGTGGCAGAATTTGTCTCTAAAAAAATTACAATCAGAATAAACGCTAGACGTTCCGGATTCTTAGATAAAAATCTTAAAACGGACATGAAATATTCCATAATTAAACATCACATTTGGCATGAAACATTTGTCAATCCAAACAACCTTTTTAACCACGATTGTCTGATGCCCTTTTGCCATTTCCAAGAAAACCAAATGCAATTAGTGTCGCTGCATGGGTATGTGACGGGAGGGCGTTGCAAATAGTTCAAAAAGGAATCCAAAAACCGATCATTTTCGACTCTCCCTTTAATAGAATCATTTGATATCTTTTTTTCTTTTAGAGTTGAAGTATGAGAAAAGATGAATGAGAGTAGTTAGTTATACTCTCAGCACAACTTTGATAAAAAATATGAAACGTGCCATGACATACACCCTTTGACAACCAGACTTTTTAATTCGTACACAGCTCCCTGTAATACAAATATGGCCATTGTCTATCTCATTAACCTACAATCTACAAGTCTTTATATCTACCAGCTTGCAGTCTGCTTTTTTTCGTTAACTGCCGTAGTTTACTCGCAAAAGCTGAAATAATTATCTTTAATTATACGACCGCACCTAAAAGATGACTTCCTTCATCTTCTATGCAATGCAGTTATGTCACTATTCATAATGCAATCTCTTCCTTTCGGCAATTGCCTGATCCCAATCTTTCCAATACCTCTCTTTCATCCGGTCACAGTACCCAACCAAGTTCTTGAACTCGCTGTGAACCATGGCATGTTGGGCTGATGATTCATCTTGCCATACAAACTGCGCCAGTAAGCCAAACACTGATGCGTCAACAAGGCTAGGTTCCTGACCCATCATAAACGGTTTATCGTGTAAAAATTCAGACAATGATTGCAGGTCTTTTCTAGCGATGCTGTGCACTTCAGCGATACTATGGCGACCCAACCCCTGAGCATGTAACTGATTTTTTGCTACCCTCTGTACCACAGAGAGGATCAAGGCGCGCTTTCTTTCAGACAGCTTGGGAAATATAAGTTTTGCTGAACACTGAGGATCCTCAACCCAACGGTAATACACCATTGTCCTGCAATAATAAAACAAAGTAGAAAGGTGACTATTGTATATGGAGGGGACGAAATAAAGAATGACACCATTTCTGGAGCAAAAGCATAAAACTTTGACCCTTTACAATACCCACATACAAATTCTCCAGAGCGATTTTCATAATTTGTATTATATCTCCTTAAAGAATTAGCTCTCTCTGGTGATAATTTTATTAATTCTCATAAACTCTTCTCTGGACAATCAATGTATGGAGATTGTTAGAGGAAAATGATATAATTGGCCACTATTGGGACTAAAATGATATCACTAGAAAGTCTTTAACTTTGCTTACTAATGTATATATTTTAACTTTGACTTAACACTTCAATCAATTAAAGGTGCCTTACCACAAAATCCCAAAAAATATTTTAAAATCATCAATCACAAAGTTAACGTTGTGGCCCACAAATAGGGACGGTTTCATTTCAAGCATTTCAGTGCAGCCACTGGCCTTTTATCCCTCATCCTTCTTTCACTAGTTAATTTGAAGGGGATGTAAAAGAAACTACTCTACCGTTTGAAAAGAACAGGGGAAGTTTCCCCTTTGGTGTGGTCCACCTCTACCTCTGCTATCACTTCTCTTATCAAATAATGGTGAGTCTACGCAACAGGATGGCAGGAAAAAGAGGACAGCAAAATGCCTGTGTGTGACAACCATGACAGGGCTATTACTTGCATGTTTTGTTGTGATCTTCACTTAAAAGTTTGGCAGAAAGTTTATTGAAAAAAAGTTATTGTCATGTTTGTCACACATGGTTTGACGTATTCTATCCTCTCCCATCCTGTTACATAAGTCCACAAATAAATACAATAGCTTTTAAATGAGCTGATAATGGCCTCTGGTAGTGACTTAGTACAGCTGACATCTGAGCTTTCTGTTCCATAATATTTCACTCATTTTTTAAGACATCTGTAACATTACCATTACCATAACACAATTACCAACAATTAAGCCAATGAGTTTTCACAGTACAAAACTTGAAATTTTATGGAAATAAGGTCATACATACTGTGCCACAATCCTGTGAAAAAGACACTTCAAAAGAAAAAGAAGTAACCAGTCACTTTGGAAGTGATAAACTTGAATAATTGGAAGAATTTTCGTATTTCTCATGCTGGGATCACAAATGAGTCAGACTGCAACATTTTGACTGCTTACTGCAGGTCATATTCAGGCAATGAAGTTATTTAGTAGCACTCAGGAAGTGATTCACGAGAGAACCACGTGTACTTTAAAAGCTCAAATGCTTAAGAAATGGTTATTTTCACACTAGACACAGATAATCCATAACAAAATACTCCG
The DNA here is from genome assembly GCA_942486035.1 of Porites lobata. NCBI lineage: Eukaryota > Metazoa > Cnidaria > Anthozoa > Scleractinia > Poritidae > Porites > Porites lobata. The sequence continues at coordinate 3,395,033 of CALNXK010000011.1, read as the reverse complement.
TCTTCAAGATCTGTCTTCATAGACATTGATTAACAGACAGACAAAATCTGACGGATTATTAGTCCAATTTGAACACAGTCCCTTTAATTTTTTCTTTACGACAGATTGCATATCTAAGACATGTAATCCATCTTTTATGTCTGGGGTGGGGACATTTTCTTTCTTCCTTACTTGGTCTAAGCAGGTATGTGCCACTGAACAGGGTATGGTGCTCAGAGTCTTGAGTAATGAGGACTCTCACCCCAACTTTGGCATTTTTCTTGCCCTAAAGGGAGCATTCACAATGCAGGCTTCTTCTTACCCACATTCTACAGGAAAGGGGATTAGCGCAGTGTAACAGTAAAAGCTTGCGAATTTTTGTTTAGATATCTACATAGGCTTGTGGCTATTGATTTACACTCTGTTATTCTGTGTTTCCTTTGCTTTACATCAGTCGTGAGTCTGTCAGGTTTTTACGCCGGGGATGAGTCCTGTGATGAGTTAACTACTTCCACAGCAATACTGATTTTAAGGTTACTTTGTAATACCCTGGTCCAAGAGGTTTCTCTTGACATTTTTCTCTGCTTGAGAAAGAACGAGTCAAAAAGCAACATAAACGATTCACGCAGAGAACAATTAAGAAAAACCTCTGGGACCAGGGGCCCGTTTCTCTTGTTGTTTACAAGCACAATAGAGGTTTCAATATTTTTGCATCTAACATGATAAAATTATCAGTTCATGAAACAAAATGGAATAGTTTGCTGGCCGGGACCCACGCCCCTATTCTTTATATTTTGATTTGAACGTTTGATTTCAGGCCCAAAGAGTTACCGGGACTTTCAAGAAACGGGTCCCAGGATAATTTTTGCAGGGCTGTCAACTCTCCTGGATAATCTGGGAGAATCCGGATTTTGAACCATTTCTCCCTGTCTCCAGATCAGAGTCTGAAATCTCCCGGATAATCGCCGAAGTTTGCCATGTCTTGTAGATTCGACTTTCTGACAATGAAATTTCAAATATTTTGTGTTGTTTGAGCTCTTTTACTGTTAATATCAAACGCTTCCTCACAAACTCGGATATGCCATTGTAATATAAGCAATAATGTGATTGGTGGAAAGTAAACCAGTTAGAGCAAATGTTACAATTCGAACAACATCTTTTTCGCGTTTTTTTTTTTTTTTTCACAAATGACGTTATGTGCAGTCCATTATGACGTCATCTATCATCCCTTTCCAATCAATTCTCAATATTTGAAGACGTTGGGGGTTGGCAGCCCTGTTTTTGTTTTTAGTGTAAGGAACCTTACCAATAGGTGTTCTCTTCCACCATGGTTTTGATAGCGTGAGAAATAGCCCTCTCTGTTTTGCTTAACTTGTCGTCCAGGGTCACTTTAAATTCCTCGTTCAAAAATCTAATGCAGAAGTTAGAATCTGCGATCTTCTTTCCATTGTATTTGATCCAAGGTACTTTTCCTTTAGAGGAAACCTTGGGACCAAAGGAATTCTCGTAAGGTATCTCTGTCATTCGAAGGTACGTCTCTAATTTAACAACAAAGTTAGAAACCATAGGAACTTTGTCACAAATGGGAGGCTGGTGCAACAACACGACACCATCGGGGACAGTGACTTTTGGGGCATTAAGACCTGAAATAGCATCTTTAAAGAAAACCTTGAACACCCCAAACGCCAAACGACGCGCCATTTTGTATTTCGGTGATAAGCTGCTGGGCAGTTTGTTGGCAGGCTCAACATGTCACCTCCGACTTGCGTCGATTTTCTCTCATCTCTGCCATTTAAGTTTGAAGTGCAGCAAATGCTGCAAAGGGAGATATTTCGCGGTCATCGGCCTTTGCTTTACGACGCGAGCCTTCATAAGGGAGCAAGAGGAAAGGAGATTTGAAAAGGCGAAGCAAGGAGTGATCCCCGCCCTTTTTCTCTTTTCTCACCTGAGAGGCGCAGGAAAACCAAAAATATTAAACGCAATATCGTAGCCTGTACAAAGGCCCTCTATTTTCTCTTCAAAGTCCGTCGAGCGCGCGCGATGAAATATAAACAGCGGGGGATTTATTGAATTGCTGACGAGTAGTGGTGAGGGAAAAAGAAATCGTTCTCGCGCGCTAGTTTTGCTCGCGAACTCGCCAAAGTAAACAAACACCATTTATGGAGCAGTTTACCAAAATTTGGGACAGCGGAAACCGCCAAAATTTCGGTGGTCTTGTAAAACCTTGTTACAAAAGTTTTTATGGCGTATTTGAAAGTCGTTAGGCTCCATTACCCTTTAAAAAAAGGGAGAAAAATTGTGTAAAATTCGCCGAAGGTTTCAACAAAAAATTGTCAAATTTGTAAATTTTGAAATTTTAGCGCAGCCATTGCTGACAAACTTTTGAAATTTTGTAAAATTGTATCCGCCTTCAGGTTTGGATATAAGTGCAGAGGCATCGCGGTAATCAACAGCTGCGATGACTGATCGGTTACACCATGTATTTGTCGACCAAACAAGTGAACCCTTTCGCCATCGGACTGTATCAGCAGGGGTATTACAAAGAGGAGAGGAAGGAGGAGAGGGGGAGATGCTAAGAAAGATTCCTTTTCCATCCCAACTTTGCGAGGATACTGGCAGGAAATGCAAACTGATACCCTTTGCTTTCAAGGTCATCAATTCCTCTCGTTTGAGAGCGGGCCAAGATTCACACCGACTTTAAATTGAAAAGCTTCTCTGAGGTAACACATGCAATACTAGAGAACAAAATACACTTGGCGGCCATTCAAAACGAAACAACTTTTTATATACATTCTGTACAATACATAGGCTGAAATGCTAAATTAAATTCATTTCTCAATTTCTTAATTACAATTTCCCTCCATTTATATATTTTGTAATAAACTTAATGTCCATGTTTCTTAATGACCTGTTAAAATATAGTCTCACAACCACGTTCCCAGGTTCTCTCCCGCGCGCGCGCTCCGTAGGGACGGGTAGGAGAGAACCCTGGGAACGAGGTTGATGGTCTCATTGGTCAAATGTATTTCCTAGCAACGACAAACTCTGATTTGCCCCGAAACGATCTGTACTGTACTACAAACCTAAAGGTGATCGAATCTCACTTAGCTAGATTAACGTAAGCGTGAAATTTTTTTAAGAAAGTTGAAATGGTGTTTTTTTTCTTCCAACAAAAGGAAGAAATAATAACGTGCTGGCCGGCAAGTCAGTCTGAGGACATGCAAACCTCCCTCCCTGAAAACACTAAGCTCACGATTTGAAGGTGGGAACACGTACTGAAAGTGTCCTCTTATGATTGGTTATAGTATATCACGTAATGAACTTTGAAAAGAAGGCTTACATTGTCGTTCAGTAATATCCTATTTATTTTTTGCTTTTTAGGTGAACTAAAGAAAGACAATTAACACATTAACAACGGTCTAATTATCACATTAAATGCGATAAACATTTCTTTCTCCCTGAGTAAATATGAACATGTTCACGATTTCTCCTTGACTTCGCTGCTTTGAAGTAACTTTCTGCTAACGAGCTCTACTTCATTGCACTGCTCCTTAAAAATTAACCTCAACTGCTCTTGTTGAACCATGACGTCTATTTGCACGTCAAGTTTAAAACTTCGGCAAATGAGTGAATTATCGCATGAAGATTTTTTAGTGTGCCAAAGTGTTCTGCCACTGAATATAGAACCATATTTCCTATGCTAAGCTTTTTGATAAAGATGCTGAAAGAATCTGAAAGAGGAATCGGACTGAATAACGATGCCAAAGGAATAATAAAGTGGAAAGTCAGCCGCACCGTACGACTCATGTTCTTCTGGCTCTCCGTAACGTTTGAAGTTGTTCGTTGAGTCGTGTTATCTCGTCTCCCAATGTGTCAAGGTTCTCCTGCAGGAAAAATGCAATTAATGCACATATTAGCTTCGCCGGGCATGGTGGAAACACCATGCACCAATTACAGTAGTCCTATAGCAAGCAGTTATCCCACAAACCATGGAAGATACACCACACCACGGGGCTCTAAGTCCCTTACTCTTTTCGAATAGCAGTGAGGATTATTTCCAGTCACGACTTTTCAAACTAATAAAGAGGGATAAAGGAGACAAGGCGCGCGCACTACTTAGTATTGAGAAAATCTCGTTCTTGTAGTCGTCCTCGTCTTAGAATCTAAAGCTCTCTAGTGGAGTGCGGCACGAAGTCACCTCTCTTTCCCCTCCACTCTACCCACAATTTGAATACCTGGAAGAGCCTATTGTTCTTCCAGAATAGTTGTAAAACATCTTTTCTCATTACAACAGTAAACACAGCTGGGGTAACTTCTACTGTTGTTACCTTGAGGGTAATGTTCTTCAGAATGGTATCCTCGAGTACAGCCTGTAACTTCCGGTTAATCTCAAGGGACAACTCTAAGGTCATGTCAGGGTCCGAGGCCTTGGATGAGTAAACAGACGCCATGATTCCCCCATGACGGGCCACCTGGGCCTGCAAAATAATACGCAGTTAACCCAAAAGGAATCTAAGCTAAAATTGCAATGGTATTCGTTCTCCTGAATAGAAAATCCGAAAGGTAGATCTCCAACATATAATTACGAAGGGCTGTAAAAATTTGCTTTTTGTGTTCTAGCTAACGTACATTTTCGAGACAGTAAGGACCTTTTAATTACTTTTAACTACTTAGCATTATTTTTGTATGAAATGTCGCAAAACTTTTAATCAATTATTGTTTTCAATTAATGTTATTGTTTAGGAAGCATATTTTTGTAATTAATTTTTATTCTGTGCAAATTGTTCTCCTTATCTTACGTAGTTAGGTTGGTAGTGTTTTAAATTTCACTCTTTGTGAATACTTTTCTCATATTAGTCCACAAAGTAGTTATATTCACGGTATTTTAATTAGTGTCTCCTATTAGTAGGCCTTACCAGGCCAGCTAGAAAACCTAGACACTATAATAAAGTTCATCATCATCATCATATTCAAAACTACAAGGTTCTTGCAAACTGATTAAACAGTCATTTATCATAAAATAAAATTGTCTGAGTGAGTTATCGATCAACGATTCCGTTTAATGCGACCTAATTTCGTTCCTATCACAGTTGTTATGGGACAGCGAGGGGCGCTGCAAATCGGTTCCGCGACATTCAACTGCAACGCGTCACTTTGTAGCCTGCGAATCCCATTTGTGTGATGCGAGACGCATTAGAATGCAATAGTTTTCCGTTAACACAGTACGCAAGCAACATACTAGCTTAAGTCAAGGGAAAGGAAGAAGTACCGTTAAAACCCTTTGTTCTAACTTAGCTGTATTTAGGCTTAAAGTGAAGGTAAGGTCAACAAAGGCACCTGTGAATTATTCCGCGAGAGGAATGGGGAGGAGGCGCTTAAACGGGTTCCACGCTCGGGGCCAGCCTTTTATGGAAGAGACACGGAAAGAGAAAGTGCAAGTTTAGAGAGTGCAATTTGCACAACTTTTATGTTGAAAGCAATGTTACAACGGCCATTCTGAAAGGCAATTTCGCCTTGGGAAAATCGGTCAAACACAAAAAGTTGCTTGCCCGTGCCGGGCAAAAGCCATTTGATGGCTCGTGTAACCGCACCTATTGCATCTATTTCATTTACGCACGTAAACATTACGGAGGAGCGGAAATTCACCCTTACTGACAAAAACAGGGCAAGGCTGTTAAGCTCCAAAACAGAGGCAAAAATCCGACTTTATATAAGTTACATTGCCTTGGTCTTTCAAAATGGCCGTTGAAATATGAAAGAAACTTTTATCAGTTTAGGCAAGCATTAATGTATCATGGTACCACCTAAAATTATAACTACTAAAGACAAGCAATCGTATTGTTAGGTTGCAAACAACTGTAGATTACACAAATATCACTATTATAAGCCATACCAGGAAATTAAGTTTGCAATTCAACTGGTTAAATACTACCTCCTTCCTGAATTAGATTTATCAATAGCTTCAGAAATTAAAGTCAAACAACTAGCGACGAAGAGCGAGGAGAGAGGGCCGTGTTCGCATGCTAAAAGTGAAAGTGAACCGTTAAGTTTATAACTCTTTTACAGCTTGTTAATTTTACAAAAGGGATAAACAATTCAACATATCAAATACATTCAGTAACTGTTTTTCATGCCACAGCATTGTGCATTGTCAGTCAGGAAAATAAAGGAAAGAGGTACGAAGGTACGGAAGGACGGAGGGAGGAAGGGACGAAAAGAAGGAAGATATGCATTGGAGAAATCATTTCTTTCTCATGTAAGTTCCAAGCACAATCCCCACCTCCCTCTAGTCTCTCATGCAGTCGTTTTTGTCTCGTCACGCAATGCTCCTCGTTGCGTTGCGTGACGAGGCAAAAACAGCTGCTCGGGAGACTACACCTTCCTCTACCACAGTCGAAAGTTGGTTCAGTGTCTTGGGGTTACAGTTATAACGTACCTTATGTATGTCTGATTTAGGTGGGGCCAGTGTTCCAGCCTGCTCTCGCAACACATAGTAACTGATAATTCTGAAAATGATATACGGTAATAAATATTTGGGTAATTGTGAACAACAACCCCTCACAACCGACTGTCGGTCTACTGTAGGCCAACTAAGGAAAATGGAGGCTTCTTGTATAAAGATAAGCAAAATTAAAAAGAAAACAGCTTGGTTCGAGCTATATATTTTGAAATAAGGGCGCTGGGGCGAGGATGGCGAGGTTACAATACATGTACCCATCACAGCAATACACCAAATTCAACGAGGAGTTATTATAGTAATGTATAAATACGCTAGGAGATCGTGGATGGGTATGAGCTTAAAATGGGTGGGGTAGGAAATATGCGAGTTGTATCAAGTTTATGGGAAAAAAAACTTACCAAGAGATCACAGACACTCACAGTCAACCAACAATTTACAAACTCCAACAAACTCAAACTCAACCTACTTTTGAAATGACTCCTGGGTTCAAACCTTTCACAATTTACGAACTGTTAGCTAACCTTCGGCCGTCAGATGGTGAAAGTTGTTAGTGAGTAGGCTCAATACTGAGATTGTTGACCGACCGTTGGTCGATTGTCAGTTGTGGCATAGTTGTTGCGGGGAGTTGTTCTTTACAAAACAACCAGCCACTGAAATCACAGACTTGCTTGTGATAAGCATATCAAAAAGAAAGCAAAATAGATATTGCACCAAGGGTAAAATTGGGCCTCAGACAACTGACGTAGTGTGCTTTCATGAAAAGAAAAGCTTCTTGATGTCGCAGTTGTCTGTATTTTTACCTGCTTTTCTTTTGTATTTCCTCCACTAGAGCCGATACATGACCCTCCATGAATTCCAGCTTCTCATTCTTCTTGGCGTGTATTTTCTGTAGTCTGCAGATGCGTTCAACAAGTACAGCTTTGTTGGGTTCGAGTTCTGTGCTCACTCTGTGCTCTTTTTGGCTGTGTGGCAAAATCTGTACATTGTCACCACTGGAGGCGTCGTATGATGCCTGTGAAGCAAACGACATTGCGTTATCAAGAGCGTCCTTCCGGAAACCGGTCGTTTCGATACAAGTCGCTTCAATACGAACTCAAGAAGTGAAAATGCACAAAAATTTCTTTCACTTGAAGTATAGTTTTCGCGTGAACAAGAAAAACATTTTGTGTAAATATTCTTTGTTCCTTAACAGAAGGGCGTGAATCTCTTTACACCTCGACTGAATAAACTTGTATCGAAACGGTCGGTCGTCCTTCCGTCCTTCCGCTTTCTTTCCTATCCAAGATTCAGGGTTTAAGTAATCTGCATGGCTTACCCGATCACTTGATGACTGACAGCTGTTTACAACAACCCACTGAAAAGACAAAGGTAATACGTACAAAGTTTAGCGCACTTCTCAACGAAGTTTCCGCATTATTTTCATAATTTCTTTGATACAAAAATATTATCCCACTAGAAGAACCAGAAAAGTAGAGTCAAACTTGATCAAGAGCAACATTAAAAAGTAGACATGCCTAGACTCACGAGCTGATGTACAGATATTGCCAAGTTATCGTATTACTTGGCGCTGGCTGAATGTGTCCATTTTAACTGGATTATTCAATTGTCCGTGGTATTTGGTCAAACATTTTATTTCTGGTGTTGGTTTAGTTTATTGCGACACTAACTGTGCGTGGCATGATGGAACGTCACCAATAAGAGTATTAAAAATAAATCTTGGTCCCATCTACATTATTCTAAGTAAAGTGAACCTGCGCAAAAAGGTGATTAGCTCATTGATCGATAAATATTTAACAATTATTCCACGAGTGCGCGTTGGATATGAGTTGGTTATAATCATCTCATATCCAACAAGCGCGAGTGGAATTATTGTTTTATTAAAACGCCCACAAAATATCGAGAATTCTTCCCGACTTTATTCGTAAAAACAACCTATTTTCAGCTTTGTTTTTAATTTTGAGCACACGCGAACACAGTTACCATATTTGGAGAGCATGGAATAAAGGCTCATATACCATGATGGCTCAGCCAATCAGAGCTCGACAATTACATTATCCAATGATTCAGTTTTTAAAAAATAAAAATTAACTATCCGAGTACGCACCCCACCGTCTGTTGATGATGTGACTGACACAGGTGATGTAACTGATGTTGGAGTGGTACAGGAACTGGTTATTTTATCCAGGGAGTTAGTGGATGACGATTTGGACTCTTCACTTAGATTCTCCTTAGAATCATTTGTTTCAAGTTTTTCCACTTGCCTTAAAAACAAAATAACAAATGATCGTGAGAATTATTTTCATAGCCTCAAAAATCTACACAAGCACTGTCATAAAGTAAGCTTATATTGAGGAAATTATAATTGAACTGTATATGGGCAACGTACATGTAGATAAATAACATACTCAAATAGGTTAAAATTAAATGTTTTTGCTCATCAAATTTACCATAAACCTGTAACTTACTTTCTAGTTTGCTGCAACTGTCTGGTTAAGTCCTAAATATGAAATGCAAAAAGAAAACAACTGCTTAGGAAAACTGCATCTGAGCTGAGTTGAGGTCACAGTTAGAACGTTATATTAAAAACTGCAATGAGACTTAACACGCAACAAATTATATCACTAGTCATGGCTGCTTTTAACAAAAGTAAAAGAAAAAAAAACAAGGAACAAGGAAAAAGACTCCGAATAATCATTTGCAAATTTTCCAAAGACAACATGAAGACTAGGGACGTTCTCCTTGCTGTCGCCGTGGTAGTTTCGTAAGGTCCCTACTGTGACGACGGCGGCGCGCGCACATCTGAAAACCAAATTAACCAATGGCAGAGGGGCAAATTGAGCACCGGGTGTCACGTTCAGTACTTTCCGCTCACTTTTACATTCTCAATGGACGTTGCGCTGTCTTTGCCAAACTTGCCCTTTTCCGTCAGGATTGAAAAATATAAGCTAAAAGATCATTTATAAACTTACCTTTATGTGTGCTGCGTTTTTCCTCTTTAACACTTGAAACTCATCCTGTGATTCCTCTAGTGATGCAGTAAGTTCAGAAACTTTGAAGGAAACAAAGCAAAAGATTAGTTAGGACAAGAAAACCATGAACGTAAACATGAATATTTATTCTTCAATCTTACCAACTTTTGTCTTCTCTTCTAGAGAAACATTCAAGGACTTAATTTCATTTTCAAACTGTAAGGTCTTCTCCTTAACCTCATCCTCCTAAAAACGAAAATAATCACAATCAATCACTTCTAAAGCTCGAGATCATCTTCACTCTGGCTTAAGGCAACTATGTAATAATAGACTTACCAGTTTCTTTTGTTTTGTTTCTACCAGCTCTAGCTGTTCCTCGACTTTTGACTTCTCAAGGAGAACTGCATCAAGCTATTCAAGTGTGTTTGAAGAAATCAACATGCACAGATTAGAAATATACATAGGATATTATAGGATAACAACTTTTGGCTAACGCAGCACTACAACAAATTTCAGTTTGTAAAGTAAATCTATGTCTATGAAAAACAGAGGTATTAAATTTCATATTGGAGGACCCCTAGTTGTTACGCTGATAGCCAAGTAGATTAAGCTAAGGCTAAGCAAGTTATGACTGGACAATATCGGAATAGAGTCATACAGTGTACACTCAGAAACACTACAGCTGAATTAGCACTAGGTAAAAAAGAATTAACGCTATAGGGGTAACACAATTAATGGTGACCCAGTCGCTTATATTGTGGCCCACAAATAATAAAGAAAGAAACACGTCATTTAAACATAAACGTTGTAGTTAATTTTTTATCTCAGTTTATCTTTATTTTTCCATTGTTTTGGGTATAGTAATGTATGCTAATGAATTTGAAACAATGGAGAAATAAAAATTAACTGCAACATAAATATAACAAGGTTAAGAATCCCTACCGAGAGGCAAACCAGATGATTATTTACAAGAATGACTGAGGAGCTAAAGTCAAGGCTATCGAGGTCAAATCCAGCTAAGGGTTAGGGCGGGAATTGAATTTGGCCTTCTGAATTGCAACTCCAGCGCTCTAACCACTCTAGCCTGTGAGCAAGCTCTCCTGTTTGGGCGAGTGAAATGGGTCTCGTGAGAACGCGCGAGCAAGAGGCGAAGCCGCGAGGGGCAGAGGGCCCCTCGCTCGCGCGTTCTCGCGAGGCTCGCTTCGCTTGCCCAAATAGGAGAGTTTGCTTGCAGGCTATAACCACTCAGCCACATTGCCTCCTAATAATAATAATAATAATAATATCAAAAGGCTCAAAACGTTTAAAGCAACAAGTGAAGAGCATTAAATTTTATCAGTGAAACTGCCAGTTTTAGTACCTTGGATAGGGTGCCACTGGCTTCAGACTGAAGCTGAGCATTCTTAGCTGTCATTTTCTCAGAGAATGCGAGTAACTCTGCCTCTTTATTGTGGCAAGCTAATATATCGGCCTCCAGGTCAGATATGGTCTTTTTCTGTTCACTCTCTACAGTTTCTAAATGCCTCACCACTTCTGCTTCACTGTCAAAATGAAGTGAAAATTTTTAAATTTTGATCTGCTCCTCACTACTTCGGGCGCTTTGATAACAGGCAACAGAGCTACAAACAGTTACAAGATGGCTAGAGAAGCTGTAACTAAACATACATGTAGTTACTTTAATGAGACTTTACATGACTCATACCTCTCTCCCCTGTTATCAAAGATGTATGAATTTCAATAACAACTATTTTGAGAGGGAAAGAATCCTTTGTACGCGGAAAATTTTTTTCCTCTGAGGTGCACTGAAGTAAGAGAATATTTTTCGGAGGGAGGGGGTGGTGACAAAGGGTCTCAACCACTTTGCATAAGAATGTGGCAAAATAAAAAGAAATGAAAGAAACCACAGCTTAAGTAAAAACAGGGGCCTGAAAACAACCTCAATTCAGTCATACATTGGCTACTTGGAGCTTGAACAAGGAAAATCAAGGTGGTTGGTTTGCTTCTATTTGCCTACCTTTCATACTTTGTTTTGAAAACTTGACACTCCTCAAGCTCTTTCTTGAGATTTTGGTGTTCCTTCATGTTCATTAATGCATTTTTCTCATGTTCTGCTACCTTCAAGGCATACTGTGTGATCTTCTCTTCTAGTGAACTAATCTACCAGTGTATGACGTAATATATACCCAATTAAAAACAAAATCACATGCGTTGCATAGTTCAACTCCTTCTAAAAAGAAGGGGTGTAATCAGTGTTTGATAGACCAGGTTTGAAAAGAGAACTTGAAAAGCAGATTTGTAACCACTATAGACCTTTCCCGCATTCCGCTCCAGTAAGCAGACAAAAAGAAATGAGGTCTAGGCTTGGGTAGACAATTAATCATAGAGATCATTGTATTTTGTCCAGCAAAGCCTCAAGTTGGTGCCTTTGTTTACAGGAATGTCGGAAAGGTCGATTGAAATCAAACTTAAAATCAACATATACGCATAGTAAAAAATTATGAGAAATTTTGAAATCAAATAAGCAAAAAATAAGGCCTATTACAATATGTAGAAACAAAGGAAAATGAAATTGACCCAACTCATGTTACTCACTCTGATGTATGTTTATGTACATACCTTGGCCTTTAGAATTTTCGCTTCATCTTGACTTTTCTTGCACTGTTCTTTATACTGCTCTAGCTCCAGAACTTTCATCTTGTGAACCTTGGAAGAAAATGATTTCCAGACCATAACTACCTTGTATTTCCCAGCCATACCATGCTACGGACATATATGTGGAAATAATACACATACATCTGCAAAAAAGTGTTGCAACTAAAGAGCGCTTAAAAGGTGTTAACTGTTATAAGAAACGGTTAGAATTGAATCACATCTTTTCCTTCTTGATGTTGCTCTCAAGAGTTCTACCACTCAATATTTAGACCAAGCTTAACAATCAACAGTGTATCATCTTGATACCAAATAACAGAAAGGAAAATACCTCATCTTGATCTGCAATTTCCTGTTCATGTCTTTTGAGTTCCACTTCCTTAGCTTTTAGTTTGCTGTCTAGTGAATTGGATCTCATTTCTTCTGATTCCTTTCAAAAGAAAAAATAACTTTTTTAGGAGAAAATGTTATTTCTTATATTCTTAGGCCAGTTCCCTACCAAACAAACACACACACATTAATTTATCTGTTACAGGTCAAAATTATATTCAGGTTAAATTCAGGTTAAAATTTTTTAACCTAGGTTGATTCTCAATTTCTTTTGTCTCATAATCCATGAGTAATTAGGGCTGGGGGTTGAGAATCAACCTACATGTTAGATTGAAAAATTTAACCTGAATTTAATTTTTAAAGGCCCTTTTTGAGGGGCTTAATTTTGGAGGGGCTTATCTACAGAGGGAAATTTGCATTTCAAAATAAATTGGGCCACAATCCTGGACAAAACTGTTAAGAAAATTGCATATTTGGGAGCATTTTTTCTGAACTTCACAGCCGACCGATTCTTCCCTCCCCCCCTCCCCCTGGAAGCAGTGTTGTTGGGTCTTCAAAAGAAAGACGGATCCCTAAGCATTTGTAGGAAGCAACTTTGAATTGGGGGAGGGGGTATTCTTTACGCAAAGCCGTTGATTTGGAAATAGTTTTGTTGCGTTAGGTAGTGTGCATTAATGAAAACATTTTCTCAAGTAGTTTTGTCCACGATTGTAGCCTTATAAATGGAAGGAAATTTACCATTTTTGCTTTGTTTTACTTTGTATTTGAGGGCAATTTCCAAGTACTAGCCCCTGGGGGGCTTATATTTGGAGGGGCAATTTAATGGAGGGTTTTTTTGCGTTACGAGTTTGGGGAGCTTATATTTGGAGGGGTTTAGAAATGGAGGGGCTTATTTTCGGAGTTTTACAGTACATGTATCCAATGTTGCATTCTTGTTACCCACAGTACCCCACCAACAGTACAACACTGAGCAGAGGATGGGAAAAGGTGACTTTTCACAACAACTGCCCGCAAAATAATTTTAAAGGGGATGTTATTTAAATCAGTCAAAAAAATCCATTACATGCTGAAGGGACAGAAGCATCAAGTCAAAAGGTCCAGGAGAAACATAACAGTCAAAAATAAACAACTTTACCTGATACTGTTTAATCATGGCCTGGCAATCAGCTCTGATTTGAATGCCTTCTTCTTTGGCTTCTTTCAGTTTCTGTGTAATCTGCACAAGCTTGGCTTTGGTTTCCTGATTGACATAAAAAAATAAATGAATAAATTAATTATAAATTAAAAGAAAAGAAAATTCAAAACTTTCTGTAAAAGATCTGAACAAAATCAGCTTGAGTTAGCTCCCTAAAGTATCCCTTATCTGTAAGAACAGAATAATCAAAGTTTGGAACAATTTACCAAAGCACCTATCTGAAAATGATATAAATATCAATACATGTAGATTAAAACAAAAAGTCAATTTAAAAAGTGGAAAAACATCCCATGATTTCAAGAAAAAAGGAACATTAATACATCACACTTCATATTTCAATATTATTATACATTTTTTTACATTGTAAATGTCATTTTCATTACATCAGTTCATATCTATAGATACTACTTTTTTTGTAGTTTATAACTTCAGTTAGGGGAGCTTGGTAGGGATGATTAGAACCTCATGGTCTGCCTTTTCAAACACATCATTTATGTATTTGAATATTTTATCAAAATAAACAATTACAGTTACACAATGTAGTGAGATCATGAAACCTTATCGCCCGCCTGCTACCAATCCCCTTCGTGCTCTTAAAATTTTTTATTGATATTAGCTGCTAATTTCAACTTCAAGCATTTACATGAACAGGAAAAGGCCTAAATGGATCTGCCAAATTCCAAAAATGTAGTGTTACATTAAAAACAAGGGATTTCTGTTAAAACTAATGTATGTACCTTGTGTGCTTCTAACTCTGTTTTCAGTTTGTTTTGTGCCCACTTGACCTTCACAGCTTGTGAATTCACTTCCTCAGATATCTTGTCTGACTCCCGCAAAGCAGCTGTAAGTTCCTTTCCCTGTTTAAAATTATGTGAACAAGCGCAATGTATGAAAGAACTGTTTCAAAAGTGACCATAGTAAAAAGATGCTATCCCCACATTGTTTGGTTCAATTGAGCTAGTTCAAAAACTAAGGCTGACAAAGGACTTTTCTCTTCTTCAGAGAAGAAAATTCTCTAAAACTGCAGTTTCCTAACACAATAAGTTACAAAATTAATACAATTTAAAAAACATCCAACATAAAACAAACAAATCAACTGTTACTGACATAAATGTGATCTGACTTTGACAGTTTGTGAACAAGTTTGGTAACCTATTTATTTCAACCATTTTTGAAGGGGGCTTACAGTTGACTCCTGATAACTCAAATCCTTGCTAACCCAAACCAAAGTTGATTTCCCCTGGATTTCCTTCATACAGATACTGTAATTTTATCCTAAGTAACTCGAACCTCCTGCAACTGGAAGAAATTTTTGTTTCCCTTTAGATCATTTCTACATAATTGTACCCTTTATAACTCGAATCATGTTTTAAGCACATGACAAGCCAAAAAAAACAGTGTACTGAAGTCCGAAACACTGAATTCATTTCAAAACAACCATGTCCATTCTTTGTCTTTAGTTTGTCACCCCAGTTCAAATTCAGTGTCCATCCCTGTATATTAATCAAGCTTTATTGCTTAATGCCTTTTTCAAAATATCTATGTATATCACTAGCTGCCCTTTAAGTCAAGTGTGCATGATATTTGGATTTGTTCCCCATCCACTTGCTTATTTCCTTATTTCTGGTTATTTGCTTCAAACTCCAAAAAACTCAAAAATTTCTTTGATTTCCTTAGAAGGTTTGAGTTATCGGGGGTCAACTGTATTTGATTAAACAAAGATGATGCCATCAATTTTACATAAAAAACTAGAATGCAAAGTGGAAAAGCTGAAGTATATGAAGTTGGAGGTCATATAGTCAAAGATCAAAAACAAATGCGAACTTCCAGCACGTGAATAAGCCACACAAGATCAGTCCACATAAAGCGTTATAGTCCTGATTAACTAATACAGTCTATCATCCATTACTTTCAATGTGAATGATAATAAAGGGTAGGGAAGGGGGGCTTAAATGTAAGAGAGAGGGGGACTTATTAAAGGACAGGTTCACAGTTCAGCACATGCTCATTTGTCAAAATGCTGTTTTTCTGCCACGACATGCTGTATCGCCTATAAAAGCAATATGATCATTTCATAATGTTGTCAAGGAACCAATCTGCACACTCCCCCAGCAGTTACTTGCACTTGATGAACTTAAATATTTGCAAATAGCTATAAATTAATCAACCATGGAATAAAACCTTTGGGTCAACAATAAATTCAGTGCAGGTGGTGTTGGCATAATCCACTAATTTTCTGCAATTTGAGTACTCCTCCATCCTACTTCAGGTGACTCTGAAATACAACTCTACTTTGAAATACACTCTGAGATCACTGAGTTACATGTGAGTGGGATAATTAACCGATAGAATTAAAAATAAATTGGAAAGACATAATTTAAGTAATGAGCATGCGCTTAACCGTGAACCAGTCCCTTTAACTTTGCTCCCTGAAAAAGTGGGGCTTAACAGAGAAGGGGTCTTAAAAGACAATTTACGACAACTAGCCTACTTCGTATTACTCAATGGTTTGGATAGCTCCTTACCCTTTCATCATATGCTGTCTGTAGCTTACTGTGATCTGTCTGAACAGTCTTCAGCTTTTGCCGAAACTTCTCTATTTCCTGGATAGGGATTAACAACGAAGTCAGCCTCAAAAAAGCCTTACTGGACTTCATGGTGTCAATGAGCATTGTAAGAGCAAATATAAACTTTCTACAGACACCTTACCCTTGAAAGAGTATAAAACTGATGTGGAATAGGATGATCTAACTACGTGTAAATTATTAAAATAACTACAGTCAACTCTCTCAAAGCAACCACTTCTCGTAAACAACCACTTCACAAATAATCCTTTTGTTTCTCAGTCAAACACTGTTTCAAAAACTCTCTCGTAAGCGGCCACTACCTAAATTTCCAAAGCAACTGCAACCGCTTTTTGGGCCAGAAATTTGATATATTCTTTTGTTTTCCGTTTCTGGTAAGCGACCACCCGGCATGATCACGTATGATTGTAAGAAAACTGTTGCTCAAATGTCACAAAAGTTAATTTTGAATAGTGCTGACCAAGTTTGCTGACAGATTATAGCAGCTGACTTACAAAACAGATGTCTGTAATACATTGTACGATCTCTAGGTAAAAAAGTGGAATGTCACATTCATGCATAATGCTATGTTCAAAGTTTCATCTGTTCCAAGCGCTATTCGAGTTCAAGATTATTAGAAGTTCTCTATTTGCCTCATTTTTGCTTGTAAGATAATAACTTTACGTAATTAAAAATTACGTTAATCAGTTCAATGTGAGTTCTTTTTGTTGCTTTTTTCCTGTAGACAACCACCTCCTGTAAGCAACCACTTTGTCGTGCACCAAGGCTGGTCGCTTACAAGAGAATTGACTGTATATCTGGTATGTTTTGTGATCTACTGTGTGCAGGGTCATAACCAAAGCTGACTTTAGATGAAAAGTTAGGTTAACAAAGTTTGGTATATCTACCAGTATTCAGACTGATAAGAAACAAAATGTTTTACCTTTGCATTTTCAGAGACTTTTCTCCCTAACAACTCATTTTCTCTAAAAAGTTTCTTCTTCTCTTCTTCTCCCTGAGCCAGTTTGACTCCAAGGTTTTCCTTTTCCTTCAAAACATCTTCATACATCTTTGTCACCTTGATATAAACAGCACACAATGCAAATATATTAGTAAGGTGGGTACTGGGAAGGGGTGACAGGCCCTATTAAGAATATTATCGATCTGCTGTTGTCTTGAAAACTGTTTACATGACCAAGTATGTCTTTGCGGGAACAAGTACATATTTTGGTAGTTTCATGTCTTCTCTGCTTGTGGTAGACTGGCTTAGTAAATTTGACAAAACAAGTATATGAACATGTACAAAAATTTAAATTCAAGCTCATTTTACGAGAATTAACTTTGTGTCCACCATACACATATATGCACATGCTTAACTGCCAATATAATAATTCTATCATCTGGCAGTTGAAGATTGTTTCATCCATTGCTTTTTGCAGCTGAATTGAGCTAAAATCTGTGTGGAACAAGATGTCAATTGAAGCCTTTTTATCAGGCATCTCTTATTCATTCTCTACCTCCTTTCACCCATTTCTTGTACATTAAGTACACAACAAATCTAGTTCTTGATCTCCTGCTGTACAATGTATGGTTCAGATTAAAGGCAGACTTACATAGTACAACTCTGTCATATACAACAGGCTTGTGAAAATCTTACGACATGAATTGTGCCATGTAAATCGTACCAACTAAAGTCGCAAGTGAGACATTTTATTTACAGGATACAAAAACCTGCCATAAACTTATCCAAAGCACATTGCATACAAGAAAGTTGTATCATGTAAATCAAAATCAAGAGAGCTGTCTGCCTTGGTTAAAACATCCTGTATTTTTATGTGACTGGGACATTGACTAAAGATCTACTTTTCAAAGGCATCCAAGAACAGAGGTTCGACTGTGTCTTCATGTTTATTGGAGAGCTTTAGATTTGAGGACAAGAATGAGTACGAGTACGAGATTTGACTTACAGATTTTGCACGTGTTCTAAAAAAACGACTTATCGGAAAGCTTCATTTTCCTTTTTTTTCACTGGAAAAGTTAGTAAGGTTATTTATACTGAAAGAGGGTTAAGCCCTCTCCCGATAGCAAAACGATAAAACTTCTTACATTTGATAACTTGTTCCTGCCACTATGACATTCTCACTAAAACCCGTGTAGTATAACAACTACTATCATGTTTTCCCGCCAAAATGACGCGTACTCATCCCCAAATCTAAAGCTCTCTGTTATATAAAGTGCTAATACAATATCCTTCCTAACCTGATCAACTCTCAGTGCCATTTCTTTTTGCAAAGCTGCAATGGCTCTCTTTGCCGCCTGATCATGTGCTTGCAGTTTTTCTTTTGTTTCATCCAGTTCCTTTGATTGATCACAAAGTTTATCTTCCAACTCTTTATTTGTTTCTCTAAGTTTTTCAATTTCCTCACTTCCATCCAGTTGCAATTTTGCTGCCTCTGCTGTTAAGCTGTTTCGTTCTTTTTCAAGTTCATTGTTTGACTCTTTAAGCCTGAGAAAAATGAAAGAAATCAAAAGTTAGCGTTTTTTTAACAACTATTGTAGTAAGATAGGTAGGCAACTTTATTAAAATGACTTGTGGTGCAATTCATTCAGCCATTTGAACAATTAAATACAAAACTGAACTAACTATTGACCAGACAAGCCTAAGGGACTTGTCAGAAATTAGCAGGGGTGGGGGAGAGGGTGGAAATTTTAAATTTGGGTTTGGAAATGAGGTGACCCATCCCTACAATGGGAGTGAAATTTTCTGACCCTCCCCTTGACCTTGGCCTAAAATATCATGACCCTCCCCCTCTTGTATAAATGATAAAATCTAGTTCTTGCAATACACTGGGGTGAGCCAGTTTTATGAAAGCTCAAAATATATTTCTAATCTGTTCTTTTTAGATGACGGCATTAAGCTGAGTCTGACTCTAATTCTGACTGCTGATCACTCGACTCTCCTATTTCTCCCAGATGTTTTTCACAAAATAAAGAACTTCTTTTTTCTTCTGTGGGTGAACCTCTACATGATCACAGACAGATATTTGCATGACCCTCCCCCTTTTAACGGCCCATTTTTCACGACCCCTCCCTTTTCTGCAGTATCAAAAAGTTGTGACCCCCCCTCTGTTTTCAACCCCCTTCCCCCCCTGCTAATTTCTGACAAGTCCCTGATTTATAGTAATACACTAATAACAAAAAAAATTTCAAACAAAAGAAAGCTGCTTTTTTAAGATGCCATGTATGAAAATAATTCAATACTTTGGCCAGATAATGTTGCTCTTAAGTCATCAAACTGTAGTTCTGAAAGAAGGTGGTTCCATATTAAACATGGCTCCACCATAAGAAAAGATTTTATTACAATTACTATTATTATTATTATTATTATTATTATTGTTATTACTATTATTATTATTAATATAACAATTATAATTATTATTATTCACTTTTAACTGTTTTTTGATGACAGACAACAAATGCACAGTTCACTGACTGACTGATGAACTGATTGACTTCAAGAATGGATGGAAATGATGGATTGAAAACCACAGATAGAAGAAAGACGGACTGCATGGATTCAATCTGGTTCTTTATTTACATTAGGGGTAATTTTAATTAAAGAACATAATTTAATATATAAGGTGTTTCCACAATATTTTCAAAACTGTGGAATGTTTCCCTGGACTGAAAGTAATAAGGAAAAGTTTGACCAATTTCTTACAGAAAACCATTTTTCTTCATTTACCCGCTAGGTAAAAGTTTTACTTTTCATAAGTTTTATAGATGCTTGTTTGATTGAAAAGTAACCCACACCGACTTTTTAGAATGTTCATAACATAGGCCACAATGTGATCACACTAGATCCTCAGACAATGAAGGTTGCTAACATTCAAAGCTAATGTGCCGATCAATTCAAAACTTCAACATCCACCCTCCAGAGCAAAACCCAGGGCATCTGACCATTGATTATACCAGGGAAGTAGGGAATTTGGCACGTAAGATGACTTTTGCCTTGGTGAGGTGGCAATTTGAATCAGACGTGATGAGCAAATCCTCTGATTGACCCTTTGTACCATGTAGAGTCAGTAGTTCACCTGAGAAACAGTCAAACTTTTTGTTTAGTTTTCCGAAAAGTTCAAATACTAACACTGCTGGGGTAAATATTTGCATTGTAATTTGACTATTATAGTTGATGCGCCTGTACTTGTACGAACTCGAGGTCTGAGGAAATACTCAGGGTGGTGTGGTCAGGGTCAAGAAACAGGTTACCACTACCTCACAAAGAATATAAAACACTGCATTTTTTAACTATACAGTGTTATGGGGAGTTGTGAACCAATTTCAGATATCTGGAACATTCACTAAAAAAGCCATCCACCAGAAAAAGTTATATGCAAGGTATATTTTTTAATTCATTTTTTTCCTTGGGAGAAGCATTTGAAAAACAAACTTGGCTTTCTGGTAGAGCATTTGACCACTATCTTGACCTAGTGGGACAGGCATTTGAATGGGCCTGTTTTAGAAAGTTCAAACCCCCAGGGGTTTGTCCCGGGCTGGATGCTGAAGAATTGAATTACGATTGATCAGCACAAAAGTCTGAAATATAGGCACCTTCTGAGGGGAGCACAATGAGAGTTATGGTGCACGACTCACAGGCAGGGAAGGGAGCCTACAATATCATGCATACTTAATTTAAGTGACAGTATATTGGACAATCTTTGATCACAATAATAAATTATTGAGGTATCTCGGAAACAAAAACATAATAAAAAAATATCATGCTAAACTAAACAGAGACCAACAATATTAATGGATTCTCTGAAGGAAAACTATTACAGAGACATATTTCCATAAAATCACTGCTGATGAAAACAAAACAGGGGAGAGGTGTTTAGAATTTTGATGTTGTCAGAGGCATAAATACTGTGATCTTCTGATCTCATGACTTAGCAAAAAGGAAATATCAGGTCCTGATAACCACAACAGCCTTGGCCCCATACGATATAACACGTATAAAATGAAAATAAAAAGAAACATCATTCGGGGTAAACATATTTGAATACAAAATATCCCAGGTTCAACATAATATAAACCATGTAAAATAATGACAATATTGTACCAACACCCGATACACGCAAAAATGAAAGTATGCATGTACGAAATCTACATAATCGTTTACCTTTTCAGTTCTTCTCTAGCACACTTTAACTCGTCAAGAACTCTGTCTAAATTTGATCTTAAGTCTCCGTTTATTCGGTTTAAATCAGCCACACTCGAATCCTCTTTAGCATGATAATCCTGTAATTTCTCAGACAAACTCCGTTCGCGTTGAAGCGACAATTTGTACTCCGATTGCAACTTGGAAAGTTCCCTTTTAGTCTGCTCATATTCTGCTACAATAAACTTTAATTCCTGATCCGTCTCCCGTTTGATTCCATTCAGAGGCAAAGACAGATTTGGGCCCCCATTAATCAAGCTTTCTCCTACCAATTCATGATGTTCACCGCCGTTCAAATTTTCGTGTTCAGTACATTCACCTCCATTGACAAGAACAACTTCTTCACGTTCCCTGTATTTTGTTCCTAGGTCCTTTTCCTCTAGATCGCTGGTGATATTCTCATTCCCATCGATTTCTTCTGTTGTGGAAGACATTGGAGATAACTCCTGATGTCTGGCTAGAAGTTGCCAAAAAACGACATAAGCTGTAATAGCCACATAAGATCATTTCGTAAAATCTGAAGATCCATCACTACACGCCATGTTGTTTATTCCACAGCGCCATGCCATCTTCACCCGTAGAGTTCTCATTTATACGCTCACTTCAACCGTATACACAAGATGTCTTGTTTAAAAAAGTTCTTCTTTTAAACTGTCACCCTATACTTGACCCGTTTAAAATCAATGAACAGAAGCATAAGAAATTGAACCTAAAGCGTGTCCCAAGTTCTCCAGGCGGCGATATGCTGCTATATATTTTGAAATTAATCTCTTTCTTGCGCTGAAGAGAAATTTAGCTTGAAACCACTAGGAAGGGAAACGGGACAGCCTAGTACTTGGTTTGAAAAGAAATTTAGGTCAAACGGAGAAGGAGAAGCAGACTTTCATCAATGTTTTGCTCCGGTAAAAAATCCAAAATGGCGACTGCTCTGCTACGTCATCAGTCAACACGTGACCACAGATTTGAGGACGACATGAGACTCTTATCTGCCCTTAGTGCAGCCTGAGCTCCAGTACGTATGGAACCCAGAAAAATTAATAGAAAGAGATACTCACGTCCGGCATGGCATCCATAGTCTTCAAATGACCCCTCTTTGTTTGTCTGATAATGCACTGGCTGAATCTTATTCATATAAGCTTATGCACTTGCTTCAGTAATATGTCCATCAGGGTCTAGTACACACATTTTTATTGAAGTCCTTTCATTACCTAAGTAGTTCTCGCAGTCAAATAAGTAAACTGTTAGGAAAAGCAGATTAGTAAGTCTCATAGGTTCTCGCATGGAGTTTTGAATTGCATTATGAAATATTAAGCCAGCGGTTACTTTTGCAGAAATGCACTAGCCCTATAAAGAAAAAAGGGCTTGATCTGACGAAAACTCTGCTGTGAAATAGAAAGGTGTTTTATAGTATAAGAACCAGATTTAAACCCAGAAAATCTCCAAGCACGACATATTGGCGCTTACATGTTTAGAGTTGGTTTCTGTGAGTTAAAACATCAAAACAACCATGAAGTCTGAAGAGCATGACACGTAGAAGAGAATGACACGACGTACCTTTTGAACAAGTTTGTGGTCTAAACTGTATCAAAGATAAGGGTGAAAATATTAACGAAAGCTGGATTGCTTCTTACAAAAAAAAACACAGCTTTAGTTTGTTTGCGCGGGAGAAGAGAGTTTACAATTTCGCGCCAGAAACAGGGTGTCTCGCTTAGATTCAGTCTTGCATCGTCCAATAGGCCACTTGCATTAAGAGGTCACGTGACCAATGCTTCCTTTAAACAATGAGTTGGCATCTTGCTGATGTCAAAAATTGACAGAGCACGTAAAAATTACCATACACTCGAAATTTGAGAGGAAACGCATTTAAGGGAGATATTTTATGGGACTTTGATTTTTTCAACAAAGTAGTATGATTTGTATTGCCCGCCCTCATGTTGGAGGGCATACTCTTGCCCTCCAACACGGCGGCCAAAACTACTTTTTGCTTATATCTTGTTAAACGTTTGAAAGTTACGCTCAGAATGTGAATGTGTTTAAGTACAAAATCTGTGTTCAGAAAGAGGTAACTCATAATTTTAAAAATCACATTTTCGTCACGTGACAAGTTACGAACTTACTCATTTTAAGAAAATGGTGCGGGTTTGAAAAACCAAATCACTATTATTTTGTTTAAGATATGACCCGCTAATCGTTTTACGAAGGCAAAATCATATGACTTTCATTTTCCTAAAAACGACGTCACATGACCTCTTAGTGCAAATGGCCCATTGTTGACTTTTTCGTCGCTATCATTCCATCCGGTATATTGATCGATCAAGAGGAAAATGGTTCATTCAGGATGAAATTTTTCACTTCGAAAAAGTACATTTTCCAGAACATTTTCAAGTAATTATTAAACAGCAATTACCATGATTACCAGCCTGTGTTCGGTATTATCGTATAAATCTCTTTAAAACAGTATTTAAATACAGCTTTTGAATTTCCTTTTATCAGTTTCGACATAAGTGTTTGAAACGTAGAAGTAATTCGTTGTATATTTACTCTCGTCTTTGACAACATTCAATACGGACTTCATTTTTAATAAGCATCAAAGATGTGGTCACAGCCACCACACTTTTGACTTCATCTTTGACGTGCGTAAAAGGAAAAGTCAAAGTTACCAGCACATAATAATAAGAAGAAGAAGAAGAAGAAGAAGAAGAAGAAGAAGAAGAAGAACTATAACAGCGAACAGACCAGATATCATCGTTAAAGATTCAGTGAATTCCACCTGCAAACTTGATATGACTGTTCCATCAGATAGAAACATCGCACTGGAGGAAACTGAAAAAAAATGCAAATACAAAGACCTAGAACTAGAAATACAGAGAATGTGGCATATGAAAACCGTAGTGATCCCTGTGGTTGTTGGTGCGCTTGGTACAGTGAAGAAGGGTATGGTAGAAAACATCAAGAAAGTATCAGAAAGAGCTAATATGACAGAGATTCAAAAGATCTGCATGCTGGGATCTGCACGAATCCTCAGAAAGGTGCTCAGTGTATGAACAGAATGATTGACTTGAGTGACTGACGCTCTAGGCGCATGGTTTGCGCCCGGCTGATGCACAAAAAGAACACCAGCAAAGACTGTGATAATAGAGACAATAATAATAATAATAATAATAATAATAATAATAATTCCATTAGTACAAACATTAACCACAAGGGACTGCAAAGGACGGCAAACGAAACTGCCGAAGAACGTAGAACCTATAAAGACCTGATCAGCAAAAATAATAATGTAGACATATTAGGGCCATTTACGTATCGGTCAAATCGAAGCTTCAACATGCCCCCGGGCAATCCCCCGGGCATTTGACTTTTTTGAAAATTATTGTTCAAATTCCCCCCTACCCGGGCCAAAATGCCGTTCAAATGCCCCACACTATGGTCCATTCAGGTGATCAACATGCCCCTACCACGGAGACGTTTCACAGGCACAAAACTGACAGAGGGACGGCGGAAACGCCTTCAGTTGCCGAACAAAACCTTTATAAATATAACAAAACTGAGAAACACTGTTAGCGTATTTACTAAGAAGAAAAGTCTCGTGCAAAGCGGCGGAAATCGCTGCTACAAGGTTGCAGTAGGTCAAAGTAGTTGACCTGAGCTTCTTATTTTATTTTATTTTATGTTGTTGTATTGAATCGCCGGTATAGGTATTGTATTTCATTGTATAAAACACAACAATAAAATACATTCATACATTCAAAGCCTGAATCCAGTATTAATAATTTTAAAATTTAAATACTTCAAATACAGCACAAAGCTTGTTTAAGCCCTTTCCTCGAGGAAAGATATTTTCCACGAAAATCCTCTAACACCGCGTCCCCCATCATAGCTCGCCACGCCAAAGATTTTACATGAAATCGAGGGTTCAGTTCAAATTCCCCACCCCCTGGAAGACTCTGATAATCAAATTCCCTCCTCCCCGGGTCGGCAAAGGTGTCAAATGCCCGGGGTATGCCCGGGGGGGGGGACATGTTGAAGCTTCGATTTGACCGATACATTATACGAGGAAAAATAAGACGCGAACTTTCCGTATAAACGGCACATTTCGTCAAAAATATGACGCGGCTTAGCTAAGACGCGTCTTATTAGATAAGACACGCTCGTATAAATGGTACAGTTCCCTATTCCCGTTCCCTATTTAAGACGCGTCTTATTTTTGCTCGTATGAATGGCCCTATTAAAGTTCTGCAAGCAGAATACTGCAATGCTGATCGTTCTACGTGAAAATTACTCTGCAAGACATCAACACGACACCGAAAGAACTCAACACAGAGCGGGAATGTAGCCATACAATCGATGTCTTGCAGAGTTAATTTTCACGTAGAACGATCAGCATTGCAGTATTCTGCTTGCAGAATTAAATATGTCTATTAATATTTCCATTATTTACCCTCGGCAGTATTTATAGCACTAATGCTAGTGGGGCCTAGCAAATGCCTGAAACAAACAATTCAAATTGGACTTAACAGGCTTAAGAATCCCAACTGGCCGGAGGCAAACCGGCTGGCTATTTACAAGCATGGTCGAGGATTTAAACTCGAGGACTACCACATTGCAAGTCCGGCGCTCTAACGCCTTTGACAAGCCTTAAAAGAAAAGCAAAGCGTTAAAACATTTTTCTTCATCTTACTGATCTAAGACGCGCGTCAAAGGTGAAGTCAAGGTTGTTACCCATTTGACTTCGCCTTTACCAAGGTCAAAGGAGTGAGCAAAGAGGCTATATATTTGGTTTAAAAGAAAGGAGAAAAAAATTGCCACGAGAAACAGTTCGGATATTTATAATTTCTGATTCATTTCATTGGTCCACGCGTTGTTCAAGTTCTCAGCACTTCACCATGCATGCCTAAAATCCATTCCATTCCTCTACTTTTCACGGGATCACTTACGGGTCGACAATGGGGATCATTTGCGGTCCATTTTGGGGATCATTTGCGGTACCGTACAGTTGTACACATGTAGTACACATGGACGTGTGTCTCTGTCGCACGCCCCCTTCTTTCCTACGCCCATTACTTCCAAGCGCCTCCTACGCAGGGTACCCACTTGCAGTCGGGGTTCATCGAGAAACGCAAGGCTGGAGATCGAGCTTAAGTTAAACATAATTCTTCCCGCTAATTTCCTTCCATTTACAAGTTAAGTTTCAGCCGAATGACGCTTCCTGGTCCTTAGGCCACGCGCGGAGCTCTTGTTCGCGGGATATTGGGAAACCGGAAAAACTTGATTTTTGTCGAAACTGCGCATAATCAGTAATGAGCTGTGAATTTCTGAACGAGCAGGTATCACCAATGAAGGCGTTATCTGGTCGGGTTCGGGTTCTCAAGAATTCAAAGCAAAAATTTCGTCTTAGTTCAAAGAAAAGGCTTGCAATGAGTTCAGATTTATCTAAAGATAAGAATGAAGCGTTTCTTAGTGGTGTAGTGGAAGGTGAGTACTGTTTTTTTCAGCCTTTTTCGAGGTCCACTATTCTAGATCCTCTTCCTTTGAACGTCTCGGCACCGAATATTCAGCCATAATTGGAAGACTTGCTTTATGATATGGCGATGAAATTTCTTGCTCTCTCTTTTTAAATCGTTAACAGGTTTCTATGGCAGACCGTGGACTTATGACCAAAGAAAAGAGCTCTTTTATAGGTAAAAGCTTTAATAGAATTAAGAAGATGCAACTACAAATTAATTATAGCCATGAAAATCAGGCTATGATTCTACCTTGATTCTCTTCGTTTGACTGTATGTTTTTATTTTAGGTATAATTTATATCTTTCACTCTGTATTTACTTATCTCAAGTGCCTATAGACTTAATGTAAGCCGTCCGCTTTTTCAGTGGACTCTGGCAACTTTTATTACTTCGGCGGAGCGCGAAGTAAAGGTTTCGCGACGCTCAGGAATGTATCAAAGTTACAATTTTTTGACAAGATTGGGCATGCAAAGTCTGTAGGTTTTCGGTTTTATTCGGCTTTTTGACGAAGTGAGAGCCGAATTAATTCGAGATATCTCGAGATCCCTTCGATTTTTTTATTTATTCTTTAACTTTTTCAAGGAAGAAAGAATTATTATTTTGGCCTTCCCGGGGTTTGAACCGACTCACCTGTGTGACCCGTCAGATCAGAGGAGATTCTAAGTTGAGGGATTAGCCGATTGCGCTACTGCGACCCAAGGTAATTTGGGATATGAAAAATAGTTATGAAATGATGTACTAGTTTCGGGACAAGATTGGGCGTGCAAGTTCGTGACTTTTCGGCTTGTTTCAACTATTTCACGAAATGAGACCGGACTACTTCGTGATATCTTGAGATCACTTCGAGTTTAGTCTTTAATTACTCGAGGAATAAATAGAGGATATTTCATGGCCGCGCAGAGACGCAAAATTTCTCTTCGAGTAAAAACATTTCACGAGTGAGCCCTCCTTTCTAACTGTTTTATGATGAATTTAAAGTTACAAAATGCTGCAAAAAGACATTTTATTTTGTCTTTGTTGAGTTTTACGTAGTAAAATTGCTTTCATGCGTTGCGTGACTTTCTCGAACGTTCTCTTCGTTTTTGGATTACCATGAATAATTAATTAGGGCATAGATTTGCATCAGTTACTGAAATCATAAAATATGTCGAAAAGCTACTACTATTCGCCTGTTTGGTATTTTCTAGAACCTTATGTCAAACGGTATACAAGTTCCAAGCGAGTTCTTTTGACGAACTAAGTTTTTTCCCACGAACTGGACTGCTGTGTTTAGTCAAGTGTGACGAAGGTCGATTTTCAGGCTCTGTGTTTACAAGTTCGCGGAAGCCGCAAGATATCCGAAGTTCAAGTGACAGTTTGTTATTATTGGTAGAGGCTGTTTAGTTTTACTTAAAGTTCGGGTCAAGTTTGTGTTGGCGGATGCTGTGTTTTAAAGCTCTGTAAAGGCTATCTTTTCAGAGCTTTAACAACTTCCTTGTGTTAATCCGACATCCCTGCGTGCTGATAGTCAGTGAATAATTATCTTCAAAACATTCGAACTCGTGACTTTGATTTTTAGTTAATTCCAAGCTCAACGTAATTGACTCCTTACCCATGCCTTACATATCTTTATTTAGTACATGAGACTGCTATGCTGTTTTTGAAGCCTGATGTGACTAAGAAAAATAGAGAATTGTTTTTTTTTGAAGGATTTGTATGGAGTCATCAGTGCATAACTGGGCTAATATCTCGGAGACAATTTGTCCCGAAATGCTAGTTTTTGGCAAGTAGGCCTCTTGGATGTTGCTCTTTTCAGAATATCCTGACAAATCCCATAATTTCACAAATTAACACCTTACTCTTACCATATTTGATTTCTTACTATTCCTCCGCATTTACAATTAGTTCCACAACAACGACGCCGAAGTGTACGCTCTGTAGCGTCTTGTTCTTCAACGTTCCAAGCGTAATACGAGAGTTTGTTGCGGGCGACAAGGAGGAGCCCGCAATCCTAATCTCCAGGGCCGGGTTGTTCGAAGCTGGGTTACAAGATGACCCAGGGTTAGTGCGAAATTTGAACTCAGGTATGAGAGCTCAAAAGACAATTAATTCTTGTTGTCTACCATTAGATGATTTGTGACCGTGCACGGGAAAACGTACCTTAACGCTTATCCGTTAGACAAGCAAAAGCGTTAAGCATCCGTTAGTCATCCGTTAGAAAGTTTTCTTAAGAACGTTAGAGGCGTTAGCCCAGCCGTTAGACCTTAGCATGAGGCCGTTAGAACGGACAGTGTAACCGTTAGCAAGAGACATGTATCCGTTAGCCGTTAGCATCGGACCGTTAGACGGGTCAGCATAACCGTTAGCAAAAACTCTGCATCCGTTAATGCGGCTAGAGAAGCCGTTAGGATCCGTTAGAATAAACTAGCATCCGTTCAACGGCCTTCATACTATAATTATTATACACGATCCAAAAACAAACCACGTTTGCGAAAAGTAAAATCATAACAACGATCGACATTATATGAACTGTTTATTTATTCGGCAAAGTCCGGTTGTTTCGAGAGCTTGTATTTTGTACTGTAATTTCTGATGAAAGGAAAGTTAAAAATATCTTATAAATGCCATAAAAGGATAAAACAAACACGGAGAAAGCTCGACCAAAATGGCTATTGCGATGAATAAAGGGTTCAAGTAAACACTGATCACAAGTCATGTCAAGAACTTGTGCTCGTGTTTAAATCACGCAACAATGGTTGTCAAAATGCTAATTTGTGGCGATTGCTACGACCTGCAGGTGGGATCCCAAATGATCAATAACCTTCTTCCGTTTCCTTTAATCGCTATTTGCAATCATTAAAATAATTAAGTGGTCTTTGTCGTTCGAACTGAAGTAGAATAATATTATTTGGTTTCAATTCACAAAGTGCGGGTTCAAAAATTTGCATAAAGTTGTTTACATTTTCCAAGATGTGAGAAACGGCCACATTCCGGCGGAAAGGTTGATGAATATTTTGATAGACTTTTGTCTAACTCTGAATCAGACGAAACTAATTTTAAACTACATGCATGTGACGAAAACAACTTTATCTGGTGAAACCAGCGCCAACACGTCGTCGCTTCGAGACTCGTGACTTCAAAAGGCAGCGCTTTTCGCATGCTCGGTCAAGATAGAAAGCGTAATCTTTCGTGAATCCACGGCTGGCCCAGGTAAAACAGTTACTTTAGAAAAACTCTTGACAGAGTCATGGTGTAAAAATAAGTACAAGCGACAAATCCATTTGAGTAAAACAAAAAATGTTCCCCACGACTGGCGATTAAAATTGTTTACACACAGGTTTAGCGACGTTAGGTTTGCTTCTCACACGATATAAAGGACTCGAATTCTGAGTTTCTCCGTCTCGATGAGAAAGTGAAAGTTTATATCCCTGAGTTTTGCTCTCGATTAATGCTCACCGTGGAAATAATTTTTTTAATGCTTGTCTCATCGACAACTGATGAAATCGGCACTTTATAACTCGTTTTTTTTTAAATCGCGAGTGTAAGACTAGTAATGGTTTTGCACGATCATGTGTTTATAACATCGGACTGAAAGTAACTGTTACGCTATTCGTTTGTCAAAAGTCCTTAGATGTAAACTGTTAGACAAACGTTAAAAGTCCCTAGATGTAGAGCGTTAGACAACCGTTAAACGGCTCCAGTCATCCGTTAGAACAAACTGCGTAACCGTTAGAACATTTTCTTCATCCGTTAGACATACTTAGTTGGCCGTTAGACCGTTAGGAGAAAGCGTTAGAAGGTTTTGATCATCCGTTAGGCACAACTAGATAACCGTTAGAACGTTAGGACAAAACGTTAGAATGCTGTGAAGGCCGTTAACAATCCATTAGCTATCCGTCCGTTAGAGAGCATTTAACGGATAAGCGTTAAGGTACGTTTTCCCGTGCACGGTCACATTTGATACTCTAAAATATATATAGAGAATTATCCGAGAGACTACTTTTGATGAAAAGGAAAAGAAGCCTGGGTTAAAATTTAACCCTGGGTTAGCACCAACCCGCGTTGGAACAACTGGGCCTTGTTGTTCGAAGGCCGATTAGCGCCCAGGGTGTAAGGTAAGCCGGGTTTCTTTTTTTTTTGTTCAAGCAAAAAATTTTTAGATAATTTTCTCTTTTTTTTTTAAGAGTATCCAATCATCAACTTGTTGAGAAAAAGAATTAAAGGGAATTAAACTTTTTAAGCTTTCATATCTGAATTCCACTTTCGCACTAACCTTGGGTCATCTAAACCCATCTTTGAACAACCCAGCCCGGGTTCTTATTGTGCATGCGTCACATGTCTGTAGCCAGTATTCGTTTGGACTTGCAATTTGATCACGTATGTATCGACCTTCTTCCCCTTGTACTCTTATCACGCGTCTTTTGACCATCTGTCAAGTGAAATCTACACAAAGCCCAGGGTTGGAGCAAAAGCATTTGGACCTCCAATCATTGTCATCCACACTCCCTAACCTTTGGTTATGACTAGTATAGGAATTAAACCCATCAACAATAGATGAGCATGGGGAATGGTGCCTGAACAAGGTGGAGGGACAACTACCACGCACTGTCACTGAAAATCAGTAGAAACTAAAATACTTATCATGCCAAGAGGGATGGGCAGGTTGAAGGCAAAATCAATGAAAATTGCAGAGTAGCATTAAACAAACACAGAATGTCCTGATAAAATAAATAGGAGTGGCTTATCAGCAGTTGCCTGTGCCACAGGAATACCAGATTAGGATGCGTTCTGACAAATGAGATGAAGTATAAATATTTTGTGTGAAATGACAATATTATTGTCGCAGTGGTTATTTCAATTTAAGCAATTGCAAATAAAGCTGAAATATATCTTTGGGACTTCAACAGGATTTGAACCCATGGCCTTTGAGTACCGAAAATTTTTTCAGGATTATTTGCAATTGCTTGAATTGTGACAACCACTGTGACAATCATATGTTCATTCAAAGTTTGTGTTTCTGCAGTTCACATTGTCTTCATGTTTCATTCCTTTCACAGTTTTAAGATTAACTCAACCAATTGGCCTGCTCCCAATGTATGGGTCTTCATAGCTCTAACGGTATAGCACTGCAGCGCTAAGGCAGAGGCCATGCGTTCGAGTCCTGTTGATGTCCAGAAAACTTTTTTCGGGTTTATTTGCAATTGCTTAAATTGCAATAACCACTGCAACGATCAGATCATCATTCAAGATTTGTATTTTCGCAGTTCACATCATCTTCAAAGTATTAATATTGTTACTTGGTGTTGTTGTCTTTCGTTCTACGAAGTTTTAGCATGATTTGAGCAGTATAGTATCTTCTTATCTGACAGTATAGAAGTAGAGAGTAGGGAGCACATAATCGCCCAATCAGCCTTCAGACCATCACCTGCTTCGAAAACAGCTCCTTACACCACCTGCATATGTAATTCACAAAATGATGCCTGAAGATCACCTTTCTGCAGTTAGCCTATGTCTAGCTGTATCCTATGTATCCACAAGTTCCCCGTAGTTTTATGTTGATTTAAAATCATTTATTTTAATTTTTATTAAAGGATAAAAAGTCTGGGAATGAATACTTATTTGTATGCTCCCAAAGATGATCTCAAACATCGGGCTTTGTGGAGAGACCTTTATGGTCCCGAAGAAACAGGTAGAGTTGTTTAACTTACAGTTGTAGTTATTAAGGAAAGAACTTCATTTTGTGAAAATTGTAGTTATTATATTCAATAATGATAATTATTTGTATTTAATTCAAATGATGGACACAATGTCTTAGAAACACAGTTTCATCAAGAATGAGAAAGAAGAGTTAAGAATTTAGAATTACACTGTAATTAAAAATTAAGAATTAGACACATTTTAGGCCGTAATGAGAAAATAATTATGGTGCATACAGTGTAAAAGAATACCAAAAAGAAGAATGAAAATCATAGCTGAAAGTTTTTAAAATACATGTATACAGTTGAAATTTTACTTGATTGTTCTTGATTAAAGTTATTTAAATTCACAAAGAGTACAGACATAGAAATAGCAAGATTGTTTGTTTGCTTGTTTTCAGAAAATTTAAAGCAGTTGATAGCATCTTCAAAGGAATGCGGAATAACATTCTATTATGCGTTGTCTCCTGGTCTGGATATTTCATTTTCAAGTTCAAGAGACATTCATTTGCTTCAAAGGAAAATGGATCAGGTATGACATATATAACTACAGGTTTAAAGCTACTTGCGTGCAGCCTTCAGTTGTTATAGAGCAGTTCCTGAAATTGGTTGCCCACTGATTAACTACATTTATGAATAGTAATTGTGGGCGACAAGAGGAGCCCACAGCCTAATCTTGACTTGATCAGCAGCACTTTATTAACTGTATAGCGAGATTTATCTCAATCTATCCACATTCTTGGCATTGCCATGTTCTTCCCACTAACATGCATGGTATGTGGCCGAAAAGGCCCCGGTGTTGAGTTCAAGGTCCGTATGATGTCAAGGTAATCATGTGAATGCAAATGCAAGTGATGCAACACTTGTTATTACATTCGATTCCCAAACACACGTTATTCAGGTACACAAGTACTGTACTAAATGTGAGACTGTACAATTCGCTATGCCAGCCTGGAATCTATTTACCCAGGAAAATGAAAGTAGAGTGTGATCCAGACTTAGTGCGTAACAAGTTTTTGGTAATATACGAGTGTTAGCAAAGTCCAGAAATCGATGTAAGTTTGTTCAGGTTTTACAACAGTACATGGTTTTTACATTTTTATACATTTCCAAGCATTTTACGTTACGTCACTTGTCATCCTAGCGAAAGCTTCAATAAGCTTTAAACTTCCGTGGTAATTTGAGCTGTTTCATTATTTTCTATTGCATATCAACAGCCTTTGGTCATTGGAAATGAATTGAATATTCAATTGAAGTTAAATAAGATTTTGTACAGTCATGACTGTAAACATGCACTTCTATGTCTATGTCTTGTGTCACGCATTACTGTTTTACCAGCGAATACAACCCTCTCCTCAGTCCTCACTATTTGTATAGGTAATAGCATGATTTGTAGTGATATTTGGCATAAATACCACGAGTGATATTTCGAAATTGTTATACGCAATTTCACGAGCCGTTAGGCAAGTGAAATTTGAGACAATTTTGAAATATCACTAGTGGTATTTATGCCAAATATCACGCACAAATCATGCTATTAGTTGTTTATACTACTACCCGCAAGAGGTTTGTAATTTTTGCATGTAGTAGTATAAGCAGGCTAATTGTATCTAAGCAAATGTGAATAAAATCATTGAATAAAATATGAGTCTTGTTTACTGCATTTTTCAATGCAGTTTTCATGATCGGCAGTGATATCCTTTTGTTGACACTGGAACTAAAAGGGCTTACACATTATGAAAGCGGTTTTCATCAGTCACATCTTCACACGCATTTCCTAGCCACCGGCTACTACTACATGTAGTCATAGATTAATGACTCGGTTCAAGTTTTCGTAGCTTTGCCATTGAGCATTATTTGGAAATAGGCTAAAGGTCATGAAAACATTTTTAAAAAGGTATCCTTTCTGTGCTCTCAGCATGGACAGCTTCATATTTTAAAATGTTTTATTCCCTCCCATAAAAAGCCCTATTTTGTCAAAAGATATGTGTATCACGAAAAACTTTCAAAAGCATGGCAACCTCAAGAGTAATCCTGCCTTCTTACATGACACAACATGAGGTTTACAGTGATCAAGAGGCTTTAGCAACAGAAAGATACACTGTATCAGGTTTGTTCTTTCTTTTTTTAATTTATTACTATTTTATTCATCTTTTGTCAGGTTCAGAAGCTTGGATGTGTGGCTTTTGCTTTGTTATTTGATGATATTGATCCTCAGTTACATGGCCCTGATGTTGATGCATTCTCTTCATTTGGAGATGCACAGGTGGAAGTTACCAATAACGTATATAAACATCTGGGGTGTCCAAGCTTTCTCTTTTGCCCAACAGGTAACTTCTCCCCATGTTACTTCAATTACAAGTGGTTTTTGTAAAATTCCGTCTGTATTGTATCGTACAATTTTCCTTAATTTTGTGTTTCATAGGGGTACAAATGTATATCTTAACTCCAACTATTAAATTAGCTTTAAGTGATGTTGTTTTTCTGCAAGATAAAAGCTGGAGACTTAGAGGTTGTTATTGTTGTTGTCCAACACAAAAAGAGAAATTTTGTATCTCCAGCTGATTGTGTAATGTTACTGGTATATATATATTTTTATTTTTAACACCGATGAAACACCAAACTATTTCATTCTAATAACTTCTTGTGGCAAAAGTTGTTAATTTATTATGTAGCCAAAGCAACAGTGATCTTTTCAAGGACAGGTGTATAAGGATAATATGTTATTTTCACAATGTTTTCAGGGAAAGGCGTACCTAGTATTTCATTAATAAAAAAAAAATTTTAAATTTCATCTGAAGATACACGTACATTTACATTTCCCCTACCCTTTTTTTCCAATTTTCACCTTGTTTGTGTATGACGTTATTGGTGTAGTGTAAATAAAAGTGCTCTTGCCAACTTGTAGTGACTGTATTAGTATTATTATTGGCATTTAGAGTACTGTGGCACAAGAGCTGTTCCAACTGTTGAGACATCAGACTACTTGATCACTTTGGGAAATAAACTTGATCCGAAGATCAACATTATGTGGACAGGTAAACTGTTTTGAAATGAAAAGATTTTGTTTGATTTTCATTTTGATTTATCTGTTGATGTGTTTTGGCATTGTTGTCAACATGTACTGTTTCATTTAGCAGTGTTGGTGATGGACATTCCTGATTCTTCTATGCTTGGTTGAAGGTACAGTTACATCTTAGTTTTTCCTTTCCTGCCAGCCGGCCAGCTAGCCAAACAGAATCGTCCAAAAGCTGACATAAATTATTCATGACTTCATGTGTTTCATTTATAACTTCAGTGCATTCTTTAGTTTAAAGTTCCTCTGATGCCAGTATTGGTTTGATCAGAGAAATTTTGAACCAATAAACAACAAAACAAGCTAGGTCATATAACTTATTTAAACAAGATTTTAAAAACTGTGTCAAATTAACCAACTCAAAGAAAGTTTAATTTCCTTTAAAATATAAACTGTAACCCAGAACATGCCTGCTGGATTACATTTCCCTAGCCTCTTGCAGGAGGTTTGACCTCTTCGAAGTCAAATTGCTTTTCAAGCAACTTTTTCTATCAAACGTTGACGGAAGTTATCTGGCACACTTTTCATGAGTAAACAGTGTTCCCTTGTCTATTTGGAAAATTGTAGCACAGTATCTCCAATGAAATAATTATGCCACCTTATTCTGATTTTCTCAAAAACAGGGGAAGTATGTCTTGCAAGCATGTTGATGTGCTAATCAAGTGCGCACAGTATGCATATTCCAGGTTTGGTTATTACTTTGCAGTCTGCCAGTCTTAAAATGCTACCATCCCTTTGTTTCAGGGTTAATTTAACTAATCCCAAAACTGAAAACAAATTTTTGGAACCTCGTTTCCAGTGCGGCTCGCCATTTTGTTTTACAACTCCTTCACTCTCGACTACCGGTAATTTAACTTAAACCAAATAAACTGCACCAATTTTCTCAGAAATA
This sequence comes from Porites lobata, assembly GCA_942486035.1. NCBI lineage: Eukaryota > Metazoa > Cnidaria > Anthozoa > Scleractinia > Poritidae > Porites > Porites lobata. The sequence goes on along the minus strand of CALNXK010000011.1, from coordinate 3,358,520 downwards.
AAGCTCAAGCCTCTCATGGCTTTTCAATGGTCAGTTATGTCAAAAAAGTTTGACTGTCAGTGATGTTTTTTGCAGTTGTTGCAAAATGAGTAGACCAATACTGGTAATTATCAGCGAGACCTACAGTCTGTAAGGACCCAATTTGTTGATGCTTGGCTCAAAGCTGTTTTGTTTTGTTAATCATGAAATAAAATCTTTGGCCTTCTTTTTTGTAACTGCAAATTGACATTATGGCAAATAACATTGAAAGTATAGGCTTCTTTTAACACGCAGAAGGCTATCTTGAGTTTATTAAATGAAACCATTTTGCTGAACAAAATATGAATGGAACGTTGTAACAGTGGGTCTTCATACCCAAACACGTATACTGAGATAAGTATCAACATTATTATGGTGGCAGAAAGGTTTTATGTAGTAACAAAAGATTGGTCCTTCTCTGTGTCATGGAACAGTTGAAACACAATAATATTCAATTTCAGTGTTTGTTTTCCCTTGAAAGCTGGAAACAAAGACAGATCCAGATCTATTTCTCTTTCAAAATTGTGATTGGGTTAGAGTGGCAAAGTCAACCTGAAAGAGACATTTGTTTTCATATACAATGTACATGTAGCTGTAATATATTCCTCCAGAATGGCAGAGAAATGAAAAATTATTCCTCTGTCAGTAAATTTGATTGTAAAAGAAAGAGATTTGCCCACATCTAATCTTCTTTGTTTCCGCTTACAGAAGAACAAAGATTGAATACAATATTATTTTTATTTGCATTTTGCAGCATGGTGCTTTGCATAAATGCTTTTTACATTTTTGTGATGTCTTGTGATTGTCCAGTGTTGTCGTTGTTGTTTTGTGGTCTCTGTGTAGTGTTGATCTGTTTTGTGTGGTAAATGGTTATACAAACCAACCCAGTGACAAATGTTCTAGTTTTCTGGGCTGCAAAATTGCAAGGTTAGTCCCAAATGAAGAGAGTGAAGGCTTTGTTTTGTCTAATGGCCATGTCCATCTAAACTCTCACGTATTTCATGATGGTATTATCTCATAAGCCTAGACTGCATTGTAACTGACCCAACTTTGAATATCAACTGGCCTGCAGCGTGCAAAGGAAGTAGTGTCCGATAGCCTGGAGCTAGTGGATTTTGCTATAGGGCTAGTTATTTTGTTGTTAACTTGCCTGACAAGCAAGTGAAGTTTTTTGAGGAATTCAAGTAACAGAAGAACTTTAAAATCAATTCTGCTCATCAAAATGCTTTGGGGCTAGTTGAAATGACGTTTGGGCTATTATGTGCTAGCTTCAGCTTGCCCGAATGGCAAGCTTTAAAAATGACTTTCTTTGCACCAGTGGCCTGCAAATACAGCCATCTCTCCTCACTCCTCCCTGCTTGGGACTTTTCGTGGGAGTGACTTCTGCACCTCAGCAACAGAAGTACCATACCGATGACATAAATCAGTGTTTTCATAATAATATTAATCTGGTAGTCATGGGGCTCCAAATGTAAATTTATTCAAGTTAATGTTTTTCCTCCTCTATTAACTGTGAATGAGTACCAACTAAATGCAAAATGCTTCTTTTGAAGAGGAGTATACTCCAGGAATATTGACTGTTTGTTGGTAGATTTGTCACATTTACATTCAATTTTGATCATTGTGACCATTTTGTCTTTTGACTGTCATAAGTGAAAATATCAACAAAATATTATTACTACTTAGACCAATCAGAGCTCCTGACCAGATTCTTGACAGGCTTTAGGTCATCAGTATGGCATTTCTGTTGTTGAGGCACAGACATCTCTCCTGTAAACTGTCCCAAGTGGCAAGAAGTGATGAGAGACAGCTGTATTTGAAGGCTAAAGATCAACAAGAGAATTCATTTCACTTGCCTTCAATGCAGGAAACTAAAGCTTGAGCTTGATGGAGGTTGTCACCCTGGTCAGAGAACTTAGTTTTGACCATTTTCCAAAGTCTGTGCTTACTGTAGCTGATAAAAGTAATGATTTGATGAAACTATTAATTGTGATCCACCAGCAACAAACTCCATTGGCTTTATGCTCTACTTTCACTGTTTGCAGGGAATGAATTGAGTTGGTTAGTTTTTTACAATTGCCAATTACCAAGAATTAGTTTTCTGATGTGAAACAAAGTGCTGGCTTAGGGAAAGAAAGACTAGACGTGCCTGTATATAGCAGCCTGTGTGTCTCTCTGTGTGTGTAATCACACATATCACAATATTACTCTTATCATGTTGCTTCACTTATTTTTAGGACCAAAGGTAGTCTCCAAAATAATTAGCACTCAAACTATTGAGACCCTGACAAATGTGCTTAAACGAAGACCTGTCATTTGGGATAATATCCATGCAAATGATTATGATCAAAGACGAGTGTTCTTGGGTCCATATGATGGCAGGCCAGTTGAGCTTTTCCCCATGTTGAATGGTGTGCTGACAAACCCTAATTGCGAGTTTGAAAGTAACTTTATCGCTGTCCACACTCTTGCATCATGGCTGAGGGATGCATCATTAGTTTCTGCAGAGGAACCAATGAACATTGATCCTAAGTCAAGTGGTTCTATGGAACCAATGGAAGAAGATCTGTCTAATGTTGAAGGAAGTGTTAATAGCGTTTCTGGTGAAAAGACTGATCAGGAAGATTCTCAGGATGGTGCTGCTAGTGGAGCAAGTAGTGAGGTCGTTAAAGTTGAAGGTCAAATGGACACAGAAAGTGTTGCTTCATTGGGTAAAAGTGTCTCAAGTCGCACATCTTATGATCCTCAAAGTGCTTTGCAAGAAGCAGTGTCTGCCTGGCTTAAGGAATTTTCTAAAGTAAAGAGTGCTTCCTCCAGAACCTATGCTAAGAGCGGTCCCTATAGTATGACCCCAGAGCCTATGCCTGTGCAAGCACAAGCTCCCATTACAACGAGTACAAAAACTACAAGCACTACAGTTCCTGTGTGTTCCCCTGTGGTAACTCCTTCCCCTATCAAGGTTGCAAAAGAGAATAGCAGAAAAAAACTTAACAGCTCATTGTCTCCAGGTAAGGTAGCATCTTATTGCATGTCAGACTAAGATTTTGATGCTTGGTAATATGGCAGTCACTATGATAGGCCACTGTTTTAGAAAAACCCTGCATACATGAAAGTGTCCTCATGTCACCTACCAGACTTGCGTTCTGAGTATTTTTTAATTAACTTCCCAAGCAAAATGATTTTTAATACAAAATTAAAGATTCAAAGAAGGAGTATTAATATGTACAATCAAACCTCTTTAATACGGACACCAAAGGGACAGAACCAAGTGTCCACTTTACAGAGGTGTCTGTATTTTGGAGGGAGGGAATGTATGATTTTTGGCTTTTCTGGGACCAAACAAACTGTCCGTGATAGAAAAGTTAGAGGTTAGACTGTATTTGACAAACTTGACGCAAAATTCCCTTGATTACCTGAGCACTGTGTCAGGCTTTGGTGATTTCAGTGCGTGTACTCATCAGTCGGTCAGCAGAGATGTTTTGGAAGGACGGGCGCTCTACCATTCAATTTTTTCATTTTCAAAGATTCTGTGACAAATCACTTCATAGGTTCATCTGACATAAATATTTATGTTCAATGTTGAGAAGTGTTTCTCTTTCAAACAGTGGGTTGCGTCATCCATGTGGCATCCCTCTGGTTCTTCATGCTAGAGTTTTTAAGTCTATAATTTTTAGTATGTTTCTGCATTGCATTTCCATGATTTCACCACAACTACACACATGTATGATTTAAGTGGACCCCCCCCCCCTCCTCCTTCCCCCTCCTCCTTGTTACAACCACCTCATTATTGCAACCATATTCTTTCAACCTAAATGTAAAGACCACAGAGTCACTTTCTTTTTATTTTGGAGACCCTGTTAATAGGACCACCTTGTTATTCAACCAGGATTTTATTGCCCAGTGTTGGTAAATTTATAGGGTTCTGTTGTAATACTATGAAAACTATTAAATGTTAAGCCAGTATTAAAACCAATAGATTGGTTTCTGTTTTCACCATACCCTTGCTTTGTAGCGCGACTTAATCTTCTAATATTGTATCGTTCAAAATCACATAGAAAAGAAAGTCGAAGAGAGTGAAAAGAAAGAGCAGGAGATGATGCCAATGGATATAATTGAACAAAAGGACAAGCCTGCGATGACACCACTCAGTGCTGATGACCTTCTGCTGTTGGTAGATTTATTCTACTTACCCTACAACCATGGTCAGAAGGCCAAGCAGATCATAGCTGATTTTAAGTGGCTCAAATTTAATGCTATTAAGGAAGATTCAGAGGAGTTTATGGAACTTACTGAACAAGAGCAGAAAACTAAGGTATGATCCCCAGTATTGCACTTCCAAAATAAATACCCAGGGCAATCAGGGTTGTCAGAAAGTTTTGAAGTAGACGGCTTAGTTGTCAAAGTAAGCAGCCAGACCAGGGATATTTTGTTTAAAAAACATCATCCATAAAGAAATGCTAAGCAGACTAGCTGGCCAATACTAACCAAGCAGCAGCCGGCTACTTTTGACAACCCTGGGCAATATATGTTTTAATAATTTGCAATAACATATCGAGACTTTTAAATTGCATTACTAACCTTTTAAAATTTGCACTGTAGTAGCTTAACACTACTGGCTATACAGGAAAACACTAGCCTCCCCCGCCTCCCCCCCCTCCCCCCCCCCACCCCCATCTCTGAAGAAGACCAATCTTGATATCTGTGGTTTCAAGTTTTCAATACCACTTTAATTGTTATTTGGATCTGAGACAAAGAAAAATTAAAACTAAACCAGTTTGAAAAATGCTAAGTCAAAGAAAGAGTTCCCAGGTTTCAGAGATTACGAAGTTCAAAGGGGAAAGTGCAGACAATATAGTAACATCTGGATGTAATATAACATCTGTAACAGCAGTGATGATTTTCAAATACAATATTTAAAATTGTGATGACAAATATATACGCTAATCTGAGCTGTTGCACATATAATACATTTTGAAGTACATTTTGTAAGTTGCCAATATCTTATTTTGATGAGTACAAGCTATACTTAGATAAAGTCATTGATTACTGAAACATTGTTAAATCTTTCTGTGAACCCTAGTTGACTGAGTGGAATGACAGAGCTGAGAAGTTCCATGAAATCTGTCGGTCAGTTAAAGAAATGTTTGTGCGACTGACAGAGACGTCCAATAGGGCACTGCTGTATGACCTTTATCCATATGTGTGGGATGTCAAGGAAGTCTTGCAGCTGCTGGATACATTTGTTAGTTGGCTGAGCACCAAGAACAGGAGAAGGAAGCAGAAAGAACAAAGCTTTTTCCCTGAGGACCCTGAAGCATGGGTGTTTAGGGGAGGACTGTGTGGAGAGCTGCAGGTATGTGGTGGTTGTGGGCATGAAGAGAGGTAGAATAGCGGAGTAGTTAAGTTGTGCGTAACCCATAAGTTGCATACATGCACACAACTGAAACTTGGTTGTAATTTAATACAACTACTGAACGTGTAGGAGTACAGTGGCTGTATTTGAACACTTGCCTTAGAGACAAACAAAACACAACAGTGTGACCAAAACTTGACCATCATTTATTTTATGTAGGTCAGTGTGCCTGAGATACACTAGAGCATAGTACAGCAATTATGTGTTTCATGATACCATTCAATACCATTTTTGTAGATGTAAGCCATTTTTTTCAAGGATTAAGCAATATTTACAATTCTTGTTTCTTTGTTTACAATGTCGACACCACCCTTTTTCAACTGATAAGGAACATTTAATTGTTCAAACTAAATATGGAGCAGCGAAAAACAATTCCACTTATTTAAATCTTGAAATTTGCCAGAATCAGAGGTCATAGATGTGTGTGCATGTATACAGCTATTTCAAGAAAGGTTGTCAGAAAAAGTGCATGTGACAATCCCGAAAGGTATTATGGGTGGTTTTGAGTTCACTGTTCTTCAAATACATTTGCAAGAATGGCACGAGAGGCCATGGAATTATGTTTGCGATTACTAAAGGAAAGCAACAAAAGTGAGTTTGACAGCTACATCGTCAGGAAAAGTGTATCAATCATATCCCATATTACCTTTTGGGTTTGTCGCATGCACACTTTTTCCGACAACCTTTCTCAAAATAGCTGTATTTGAGATAATACAGTCAGTGGAAGCTTTCATGAGCAGACACCTTCGGGACGTGAAAAAGGTGTCTGTACAGTGATTTTGTTACGTCTGCATCCTGCATCCCTGACGCATAAAAATCCCACAAGACGAGCAATAATTTATGGCATGCGTGCCATAGGACGTAAAGAACGATAGATCGATTTGAAGGTCTTTTGGTAGAATATCCTGTTCATGTGATTTCTGTGGCTGTTGTTTAATGATGCATATTTATTTTAGTCCTTTTTGTGCTTAAAATGTAGACAGACTACATTTTAATCTCAGTAAACTGCAATCAGGAGGTTTGGCATCTGTCTCCAGATTAACTGTCTGGTTACACAAAGGCCCCAAGCATTTTCAATTTAGGACTCTTTTTTCTTATCAACTGGGACTCCCTGGTTATGGACAGGGACTCGTGATTTTTCACAAGATGGGTCCCATGACTCGCCATGACTATTTGCACAAAATGACTGTCTGTAACTGGAGCTGGCCGCTTACAGAATGTAAAAATACAGAATTTGTATTTGAGTTGTCAAAAATAGGGTTTTGTGAAGGCGGCTGTAAGTGGAGCTGTCCGCTTACATGGGTGTCCGTTAGGAGAGCTTCCACTGTAGTAATTTACAATGTACAGTTGTAAATGTGTTTAATTTTTTTTAATTTGTTTACAGCGGCTTTTACCCATTGATGGGGGACATGAAGTATTCAGCTTGAGGGCTCCAGAAGTTCCTACTACATGTATCTCTACTATCAGACCTTACCAACCTAATGACGAGGTACACACCCTTTTGATGCATTTATAATATTGAGTTGAGTGCCTGAAATAAACTCACTGAAAAAACCTTACTGCTTTCTCACTATGAACAAAGCATTTACATGGTGCCTCTTACGGGTGCAGCTGTAGTTGCTTTTCTTTTATTCAAAACACACAGGCCACACACATTGCCTATAGACAATACAAAAAACCTTCAGTCTTGATTGATTTGGATGGTATGATTTCTATGCATATGGGAATGCCATTAACCCTTTAAGCCCTAAGAGTGAGCAGCATCAAATTTCTCCTGGTATCAATGCTTTGTAAAAGAGAGTGGTCATGAGAATTACAGACATTATACCACTACATGACAAATTTCTGCAATTTGATTGGCTTAGAGCAGTGGTATTTCAGCTTAATTTGAAATACCTACATGTGAAAATTACAAACCTTTTGCGGGTAGTGGTATAAACAAATAATAGCATGATTTGTACGTGATATTTGGCATAAATACCACTTGTGATATTTCAAAAACTGTTTCAAATTTCACTCGCCTAACGGCTCGTGAAATTTCGTATAACAATTTCGAAATATCACTCGTGGTATTTATATCAAATATCACTACAAATCCTGCTATTACCTATACTAATCACACAAGATAAATTTGCTTGGTATTTTGTCAACTTCTCCCCGCTACTTCTGTAGGAAATGAATAGGGACAACAAATGAGAGTTCAGATTATGATCTTACGGTTTAAAGGGTTAAGGCTGAGATTGCTCAAGCATTTTGCAGTAACTATTTTCAGTGCCAATCAAGTTGATTATTTTTTTCTTTTCCAAAAATAGTGGTTTACTTGCACAGAAAAAAAGGACTCATGACAAGGGAAAGACCTTTACATTAATGGCAATTTCTTTTCTCCCTTTTTTCAAATCAGAAATCACTGTATGAAATTTGTGTGTCAACTTGTGATGATTGGCAAGATGGACATGATTTATTCCCTTGCAAACAATTCAACATGGCAGGAGACAGGTTGGTGATACAGTGGTGTAAGAATTCATTTGCAGCTCTCTTACTGCAATTTGAATCAGCTTTCTCTGATTCCAAATTTGTTGGTGTATGTCATTTTCTTTCAGTCATGTTTTTGAAACTGAAAAAATATAGAGCCATAAAAAAGGGGTCAGAGGAAAAAAGACAGAAGATCCTTTATGTACATTGCAAAACTGTACTGACTGATTCCAGAGTCTGTTGAAAGGTTTAAACTTTATTCTTTACTACTATTGTGCAGTATGCTCGATTTTCAGCTATTTAAGGGAATTTGATTTGCATTCCCCTTCCAACAATGGGCTAGGCAACCTACATGTAGGTGTGACTCTTTCCTCTTTAGTAACATATTCCTTATTATATAGACACGAGTGTTTTACTGGAAAATATACCAGTCGTAAAATTCATAAAAACTACATCCGGGACCCGAGTGGTGTATTTTCCATAATCTTACACGAGTTTATTGATGACGTAATTTTGGTAATTCCCCTCTATTATTTTATTGATGTCATTTTGTCTATATAATAAAAAGAACATTACACGGCGGCTTGACGATATTAATTTTATTTTCAAGCGGCAAAAATTGTTTTGCCACTCGGAAATAAAATTCATATCTTCGCACCACCATGTGATATCCTCTAAATAAAGTAATATTAACAGTATGTGAAATGTATGAGCTTCAAAGACATAAAACAATGGGTGCATCATCAATTAATTTAAAAGTTATGAGACGTATTTTCGAAAAGAACAGCAAATGTCTCTTTTAGACATCACCTCCTCACTCCCTGCAGTCTTGGTAGGAGCACACCATGCGGCATTTACTAGACCAGGCCCCAGTTGTTCAAAAGTGGAAAGCACTATTCACTGGATAAATCTCTATTCACTGGATAGGGCAAATTGGTTTCCCTAATATTTATCCACTGGATAGTGATTTATTCACTGGATAGTGATTTATCCGGTGGTAGCGCTATCCACCTTTTGAACAACTGGGGCCAGCTAATCAGAGACTTGCCTTCTGGCAGGCAAGTCTCTGATTGGTTAAAGATAACAATAGGCAAGACTAGTAATCCACCCAAGGATGCAGGCACACACAAAATGGCTGGTAATTGGGCCCAATTGTGTAGTTGATTTGCTAAATTATTGGACTTTGTTCTTATTGACAACTAAGCTATGATTTGTTTCTTTGTTTTAGGTTTGTTGGTCCTTATTTGAAGCTCTGCCCTGAGCATGTGTTTGTTGTTGAGGATGGTGATGGCCTTTGTGGTTTTGCAGTTGCAGCATCTGATTCAAAACACTTTTATGAACAGTTTAAAAAACACTGGCTTCCAGAGGTACGTGTATATGTATATATTTATTTATTTTGCAGGGTTAGTTCTGAGGAACTAGCCTACATGTATAAGCACCGTTTCTGGTGTTTTTTTTTAATACATCATTGACAAGAAAAGCAAATGGTCTTTTTGGAAAAGGGTAATAGGACATTTTATAGGTTGATGTCATTTGACTGCAATAGTGTGCTAAGAAGTAGCATGAGTTGTAAGGATGGGAGGCAGCGTGGCCGAGTGGTCAGCACGTCGGACTCGCAATCCGGCGGTCCCGGGTTCGAGTCCCGCTCTGGCCACTTGCTGGATTTGTGCTCGGTCGTCCCGAGTTTAAATTCTCGGCCATGCTTGTAAATAGCCAACTGGTTGCCTTTTGCCAGTTGGGGTTTTTAATCCTGTTATGTTGTATTTGAATTATTTGTTTCTAAATATTTGAGTGGAGTGCCTGTAAATTAGCTGACTAGCTAAGTGCACCTTCCACTATAAACATGCCTTTAACCTTAACCTTAACCTAACCTATGCTTAACCTCTACTGGTACTGTTGGGTAGCCTGTTAGGGTTAGGAACCAGAATTCTTCTAATAATTACCCTTTTATTTCACCAAGATGTCCCTCAACCTTGTAAATACAGTTTTGTGTTAACCCATGGTCACCAATATTCTATAACATTATCCATAATCTTGCCAACAAGGAATGTGAGAGTTGATCTTAGGTTCATTTCTAGGTGTGCAAGAAATACCAAATGCCGGAGGGAAATCCATCAGAGTGGACCTATGCGGAACAACTTGCCAATAGTTTCCACAATCCAAGTATCTTTCTTCCTCCAGACTTGTGTAACAAGTATAGCGCTCATGTTCAAATTTATCTTCTGCCACGTGCACAGGTATGTCACAGTTAATTTGCATTCAGTTAAGCCCCATTATCAACATAAAAATTCTCTACACTGGTCTCCATACGTTTCCTTGAAAAACTAGTTGAGAGAATTTGTTTTAAGGTCAAAGCATTTTCACTCAAGTTATCATTTAATCAATTCTCAACATTTCCAAAGAGTTTTTAAAACGTTTCTTGGCTGATTTACTGTTTGATATGAAATGTTTAATTTACAACATTACAGTGACTTCGATTTCAGTTAACCATTCAAAGCATGACATTTCTATTCCTTCGGTGAAAAGGTGCCGATAAGTGTGGTCAAAGTGCTGGCTGCCACTTTGAACCCTGCTTAAATAAAAAATAAAGAGTCTTTGGAGCAAAAATTTTAATGAAGAAAACGTTGGGCCTCAGTGCGGCTGAGCGGTCAGAGCACTGGAATTGCATTCCAGAGACCCTGAGTTCAATCCCTGCCCTAACCGCTGGCTGGATTTGTTCTCAGATTTGTTCGGTGGACTTGTTCTCGGTAGTCCTGACTCCACTCCTCGACCATGCTTGTAAATACAGTCGACTCTCTCTTAATGGACACCTCTGTAAAACGGACAGCTAGAGTTGATCCCTGCCTTTCTTGACTCCCTTTATTTTGACTCTCTATAAGAGGAACACCTTCGTAAAACGGACAGCTAGAGTTGGTCCCTGCCTTTCTTGACTCCCTTTATTTTGACTCTCTATAAGACGGACACCTCTGTAAAATGGACAGCTAGAGTTGGTCCCTGCCTTTCTTGACTCCCTTTATTTTGACTCTCTATAAGACATACACCTCTGTAAAACGGACACCTAGAGTTGGTCCCTGCCTTTCTTGACTCCCTTTATTTGACTCTTTATAAGACGGACACGTCTGTAAAATGGACAGCCAGAGTTGGTCCCTGCCTTTCTTTACTCCCTCTATTTGACTCTCTATAAGACGGACATCTCTCTAAGACAGACAGCTAGTGCCGGTCCCAAAGGTGTCCTTCTTAAAGAGAGTTGACTGTAGCCAACTTATTTGCCTCCGGCCAGTTGGAAATCTTAGCCTTTTAAAGTTCATTTCGTTTATGTTTCTGTCCTTATTTGTGGTCGACGATGAAAACTACCGTGTTACCAGTAATTTTGCTATCCCTATATAGTCTTTTTTTTTTTAAGTTTGTAAACATTTTTTCATACGGTTCTTTTTTCTTTTTATTCTACAACAGGACCTTGGTCTTGGCAAGCGCCTCTTAGCTTGTGTTCTCTCTGCTCTAAAAGCTGAAGATTGCACTGGTGTCCACTGTGAAATTACACCCACAAACAACAATGCTCTTGACTTCTACAGCAAACTAGGATTTTACAATATTCAGCTCAAAGAGCAGCCACCACCCGACACCATGATCTTTGCCAGAACGCTTTGAAAAATCACATATTTCTGTAGTTAAGTGTTTAATATCTTTTAACATATAAAACACATAAGTACAAATAGAAATGATTAATTTAGAAAATAATGTCCATGGTCACTGTGAGTATTTGTGTCAGGTTTAACAGTGGGGAAAAGCCACGTTAAAAAATTGTTGTTGTGATTGTTCATCTTGTCTAAAGTGTACAGTGTAAAGTGTTGGGTATTGTATGCTAAAAAAAGAAACAGAAAAAGATGAGAGAAAACTTTAAACAATTGACCGTGAGGGACAGGACTTGACGAAAATATGACATGTACGTCATCTTCAAATATATTTTAATTGTAGGTCGGGAGAGACTAAACGACTACAGTGGCGACAGAGAAAAGTGGGAATTTCCCCTAAAATAGTGTACTGTACTGGCTTTTTATATTCTTGAGTACTTAAGGGGTTGAATTCTCTTCTCTCAAAAAATAATATAAATGTTCAATGAATCTTAAAAAAGACCAAAAAGTAAAATTTGATTTTTTGAAGTGATTCATGCCTGCAAAACACAGATGTATATGTTGCAGTTAAATTTTTATTTCAGTTCATTTTTGTTTTCCCTTTGTTTCAAACTCATTAGCATACATTATCATACCTAAAAAGAATGGAACATATATTTGTTTTGAAAGGTATCTTATTTTGTGAAATATAAAGTTGGGGTAGTTCTTCCTCAAGTTGCCCATTGAACACACTACTTCTGTCTACTAGTTTCGTGATGACCTATGCAGGTAACTACAGTGGAGCCTCGATATAACGAAGTGCTAAGGGACTGGCAAAATCTGTTCGCTATGACGAGGTTTCGTTATATCAAGGTTGTTTTTCATATATTTTACGTATTACTGGGAGAAGATCGTTCGTTATACCGACGTTCCACTGTAACCAGTGATTGTTATATTATTGTATGTCTGAATCCGTAGATGGGCAAAATGAGTCAAATCCTGAATTATGATTTTCTACCCTGAGCAGGCAAGCCTCTTGCCTACTCGTGATTTCGCGTGTTGGTCCTGAAAAAAAACACTATTGTGGCGGCACACACTTGAACAGGACTCAATGTGTCTTTTGTTCGTTTTTACATCTTTATTGACCTCGACTTCGTCCCAGTCGGTAAAAATGGTCCAAAAAAAGAACTTGACCAATATCCGGTTCCTTCTGTAGGTACCGTGGCACAGATTACTTACAACATAAGAAACGATTTGAGCTAAACAATATAGCCCTCAGGAGAACTCTATTTTTGGGTTCCTTTATTTCTTTTGTGAGGACGTTACCTGCAGATGACCTGTATCCAGCCATCTTGAGCTCACTCTTGGTCAAAAACAGTTATAGGTTTCTGGGAAACTGCCAACCTACCCCTCCCCAAAGCCAACATTTTGCCTCAGGTGAGATGTAAGTGTTGATGTTGGCTTAGGGGAGGGGTAGGTGGGCAGTTTCCCAGAAACGTATACGGTAATGATCCCGTATCCAAAACACGTATGTCCTGTTCAAGGGTGAGAATTTCCACATTTGCATTGCCCATAATAATTATAGGCTATTTACCCCAAAAGTTTGCATAAGCATGGCTTCAATTTCTCTTAAAACTTTTGTTATGCCTATGTGAAAATTTGAAGTAATAGTCGTGATGTGAGCGGTGCGAAAGTGGCAGATGTTGCAGTAATGGAAATTTTACTATTGTTTTTATATGTGCAACTACCAAAGGGTACATGTTAAACAATAAAGATGGGCTGGGTTTTCCTTAGTGATGACTGTTATTGTTGGGATTAACTGCCTTATCAAAGCGTGTCAAACTAGAGTAGACATTCGGTACCATAATGATAACTAGCAGAAATGATTCCTGTAAAAAATCGTTATAACTTTCCCTTTTCTAGTCACTAAGTATGCTCCTTTTTCCTGTGTCAAGTGATACACCGAGTTAACCAGGGCCCAGATGTTTGAAGGCCGATTAGCACTAACCCGGGGTTAGAACGAGTTTCGTATGACCTTGAAATGAAAACGCGTGAACAAAACAGGAACAACGAACTAATCGAAATAGAGCGATCTGATTGGTTTATCGAACGGATACAAACGCGCGTGGCTTTTGGCTGGTAAAGCGAACGCTCAGGTGAAAAAACTGACGGCCCGAGAACTTTCTTAGAACTCAGTCGATACTTCGCTTTGACGTTATATTGCAGCACGATTGGCCAATCTTGAAAAAGTTGGCCCAACTTTTTCCAAGTCCATGTCGTGAACATCAACTGACGACAGGAAACAGTTTTGAGGCTCGCGGTTCTATTTTGGACCGGCGTAAAGGTTTATAGTTGGGTTTAGATTTAGAGTAATCGAGGTCAAGAGTAGGGCTAGGGTTAGGTTTAAGGATGGAGTTGGGGGCTATACACGTGATACCAGAATGACTGTCATTCTGAAACGAGTTCATTCCATCTCCATGTATTTCTCAGTACCTCGGAAACGACATTTCGTTCCTGTTCAAGTCATTCCGGTTTTCAATCCGAATGGAATTCTCGTTCTTGTACGAAATTTCATTCTGGTATCAGGTGCTGACTGAAAACGAACTTCGTTCCGGATTGAAAATCGCAAATCGTGCAATGTGGGGCGAGTGGCGCACGCGTATCTTTCTCGCTCGAGAACCGTGTTTGATTCGCTGACTTTCCCGAATAATTGCCATAAACGTCTTATCATTCATTACTGCTTATTTTTGTATAAACATTTCATAAGTTACTGAGGCGAACGCGAGCTTGGGATAACCTGAGCCGTCGACTAACTGCAAGTCCTAAATTCATCAGTTCTATTTTTTTCACTTCAGTTAACCAATTGACGCCATTTTTCCTCTTTCTTTTTTTGTTCATTGTGTTTCGCTTCGCTTGGATTCATGTCAGCTATACAATGACAAAAGTAGCTGTGTCACTGAAAAACACTGAGTCCTATCTGGTCACACCGCACCCACTGAATCACATGATCTCAAGGAGCCATCGCTTGGCTGCTCTAGATTCACCATGGATGTTCAACAGCTCTTTACAATTCTTAAGAAGGAAGCTGAATGCCCACTGTGTTTGGGGACAGTCAATAATCCCAAGACTTTGCCATGTATTCACTCATTCTGCCTCGAGTGTCTTGACAAACACGCAAATTTTGCAAGAAAACAGCTACAAGCGACAATCAAATGCCCGGTTTGTCAGACATCTTTCCAAATTCCTGAAGGAGACTCGTTCAAGAATTTGCCTACATCTTATCATCTCAACCGATTGGTGGATGTTCTCGCTCTTAAAGATGGCGGCACACAGACCCAGAAATGCAGCAGCTGTGATGAAAACAATACAGCTTTCTCTTACTGTTTCGTCTGCCAAGTATTCCTCTGCACTGCTTGTTTTGAAGCTCATCAGCGGCTGAAGACCACAAGAGGTCATCACAATGTTGTGATAGAGAAATTAAATGTGCAAGATGTTCAAGAGTTGATCCACAGACCCGTCATGTGTTCGCAGCAATATCACGAAAATCAGCCGCTGGAATTTTATTGCGAAGAATGCAAAGTTCTTATTTGCCACAAATGTAGTGTAGTGGGCCATAATCGACACACCATGACAGATACTCAGAAAACTGCACAAGTACAGAAGATGCAAATGAAGGACGTTTTGGAGAAAGTGAAAGCGGAAACTGTAATTTACGAGAACGAAATAAGGAAACAAACCGAGCTAATGGACAAAACCAAAAATGAGATTTTGTCAGCGGAAAAGAAGATGACAGATGCCGTGGAGGAACGTATCCGTGAATTACGGGAACATGAGAGGGTCATGAAAGCCAAATTTGCTGAAATTTATGAGGCGCAACAAAAACATCACGCGACACGACTAGAAAACTTTGAGTTGGTTTTGACTCAACTGCAAAGCTGCATTGAGCGAGGTGAAAGCGCACTAGAAAGAAACGTCAGCGCCGAGATTCTTCAAACAAATCAGATCATTGTTGGACGCTGTGAAGAACTTTTAAATGTAACAAAACCTGACATTTATAAACCACCGCACGTGCATTATATAATCGAAAATCAACTGTATCAGGATTTGGACCGAATTGTGGTTAGTAATACAGATTCTTTGCTGTCTTTAGCGGAAGTGGACAATCAAGAACTTGTAAGAGAAAAAACAGTGGCAAATTTCATCATTGTAACCAGAGATTCAGGTGGAATGCAGTGTTTTCATGAAGGTGATCAAGTAAAAGTTAACATTTCAACTCCAGAAGGTGATCTACTGGAAACAGAAATAAAAGACACCAAAGACGGCAAATACACAGTAACATACACCCCACAGTGTGTTGGACAACATAGAGTAGAGATCCAAGTTAATGGACAGCCGCTGACTGGTAGTCCCTGGGTTGTACACGTGATTCCGCATCAGTATCAATTTGCGTTTCAGTTTGGATCAGGAGGGGAACAGCAGGGACAGTTTAACGAGCCTTTGGATATTGCTGTGAATGATAATAGTAGAACGCTTGCTGTTGCTGATGTATACAATAAGAGAGTTCAGATGTTTGATTTTGATGGGAATTTCCTGAGAGAGATTGCGCTAGAAGCTGAAACGTATTCGGTGGCTTTTACCGAGTCTGGTGACCTCCTTAGCTTTGTCGCTCGTGTCGACCGTAAACTTCCCCTGTACACTGAGGGTGGTCAATTCATTCAATATATTAGCGATGAACATGCGAAGAAACCGTGGTACATCACTGTGAGGAGTGATGGTCGCATTATCACATGTGACATGGTTGAAAAAACAATCAACGTTCTTAGCCCTGATGGGAAGAACTTACTTGAGTCGTTCAGAGCTCCAGGTTGTGATGGTATGCCATGGTGTGTTGTTTATCACCAGGACAAATTCTTTGTTTGTTACTGTGAAGGTCACCGTGTCGTGATATTTAACAACGAAGGTAAGTATGTGTATGACATTGGCAGCGAGGGATCTGGTGATTTACAGTTAAGGTTTCCCATTGGTCTCGCTATTGACAAGTTTGACCGGTTGATCGTTTGCGATGGGGGAAACTGTAAGCTGCAACTTTTCACTCTTGACGGAAAATATATCACTAAGATAGCCGGAAATTTTTTTCACCATGGTAAGCTTTTACGTTGTGCCCTGTCTAATACTGGAAATTTGTTTATCACAGGAAAAGGGAAAAACTGTATTTATGTTTTCAATTAGCACTACCTTAACTTTACGTTTATATTCTTAAGATCATGTTGTTTTTAATACAAATACGGTGAAAAATGAGTCCCTTAAGCCTGATTTCCACTGACGCGTTTTTGGCTACGCAGGTTAACGCACCTAAATTTTATTAATCACGTAAATAAGATAGAGGCAACATAAAAAGTGTTGAGCTTAAACGAGAAGTTGAGCGAGGTTCAATTCTTAGAGTTAGCGGCCACCTTTCATGCATTGCCTCTATTTTATTTGCGAACGTGAATTTTACGCACGTAAGCACGTAAAAATTACGCGACACTGGAAATCAACCCTAAAGAATGGTTTTCATATGTCGGAGTAATCCCAGACGATCGGGGAAATTACCGTTTCCCGACTGTCCCAGATTTTGCCGACTAATGAAACCTCGAAATCGTAAATACCTCCGATCGCCTGGAGAATCGGGAGCGTTTCTATTTTCCCGACGCGTCCCAGATTTCTGCGATGGTCGGCAATCATTCCCTACAAATGTAAACCCAAATTTGTACCGTCGGGGACGTTGGCGATGGATTTCGCTCATTACTAATCCCCTAAATTGCTGGGCTCCAGTTCCCCTATCACGATTAAACATGGCGTCTCTCTAAAACACGAGTGAGAATCTGGGACAGACTCCTGGCGATTATCCGATATACCGATAGGTGAGGTGACCCGCAAGGCGGGTAGCCCGGTCTCAGCCAAGGTCAAATTTTGCCATGTAAACGTTTCGAGGTGGGGTAACCCGCCTAGCCGCGGTCGGATCATCCTCGGAGACCCAGGAGCAGTCAGTCCGGTCCGGAGAAAGGGCAGGACGAAAGTTTTCAAGTACGGGCGAAAGAGCCCCTGGGTACCGACTCTCACCGAGCTATTTCCAAAAATTCAACCGGATGCCGGCTCCTGATTGGGCACAAAAAGTGCTTTGTATTATTGTGCCCAATCGGCGAACAGTTTCTCCTGAGTTCTTTTCGGGAGTTCGTACACGACGGCTATTGTCTCGATCACGGCTTGTCTGGCTCATGCACCAAAGAATTTGATTTAAAATCCCCATCTGATTTCAAAATACTGTCTGCCCAAAAAATAAAGAGTCCTGACGCTTTTCCAAAAATACAAGCTTGAGCTTACAACAGGTATTCACGCTTGCATCTGTCAAGTCTTGCGTAAATATTAGGAAGTTTTTAAAAGATACCACGACGACTGACAACCATGGAAACGTCGCATGGAAAAGGGAATTCACATGTTTTCAGTTTCTATCGTGATTATTCCAACTCGCTTACTTTGTCAAATGCAAGCGAAATCCTCTGGAGCTGAATTTCTATCAACCATATCCAAGTTCATGAAGAGAATGAATTTTGTCATTGTTTGTTTACGTCCTTCACAAAACATTACTGATTAGGCATTTTCACGGGTAGTCTTGCAGTTGACGGCAAAGAAATGTAGAAAAAAGTGTGACGGATGCACGTGCAAAGTTTTTTTCGCCTTGTCAAGCTATTGCTTTTTTGACTTTCTCGTCGCCGCCGCATCTTAAACTTCCTATTATTTACGATATATTGTAATGAGTCAAAAACGAAATATTCTCGGGGCAAATTGAATTGCTCCTGCTGATAGCATCCCAAACGTTTTTTCGACTCATCGGTAGTTCCTTCGTTTCTGGTTAGGAAAGTAGAAAATAAAAGTTTCCCGTGCACGCACAAGACAATAACCGTCGTGTACGAACTCACGAAAAGAACTCAGAAGAAACTGTTTGCCGATTGGGCACAATAATACAAAGCATTTTTTGTGCCCAATCAGGAGCCGGCATTTGCTTGAATTTTTGGAAATAATTCGATGAGAGTCGGTACCCAAGGGCTCTTTCGCCCGTACTTGAAAACTTTCGTTCCGCCTTTTCTCCCGACCCGACTGACTGCTCCTGGGTCTCCGAGGATGGGGCAACTGTGGCGGGATAATAGCCGTCGTGTACGAACTCAAGAAAAGAACTCTGGAGAAACTGTTCGCCGATTGGGCACAATAATACAAAGCATTTTTTGTGCCCAATCAGGAACCAGCATTCTCTTGACCGTTTGGAAATGGTCCGGTGAGAGTCCGCCCAGGGGTTCTTCCGCCCATGCTTAAAAACTTTTGTCGCGCCTTTTAACCCAGCCCGACTGACTGCCCCTGAGTCTCCCAGGATGGGGTCGGATTCGTGATACATCAAATTCGCGCAAAATTCACTTTGGCGGTGGTTTTGCATCATTAAAGGTAACAAAAGAAAGCAACAGCACTGAAGGTTGCAGCCAGAGCAGCAGTGAGTGTAGAAGAGCATTAATCGAAAAAACACGTGGTTTGCCAGAATTTTTCTTGTTTACGTGCTTAGCGACCATTCAATAATCTTGAGAATGGCGGGGTTGTAAGATTGCTTGTAAATGGTGGTTATTTTTTTACCCCACCTAAGCGGGTAACCTCACCTACCTGGGGTCCCCTACCTCCATGTAAACAGGACCTTAATTTGCATCTAAAATTGTCGGGAAAATATTAAATACTGAAGCCCATGTAATTTCGAAAAGACTCGACTACCCATAGGATGACCGAACAAATTCTATAATGCCGCTGAAAACGCATCTTTTGAGATCTAAAGGTACTCTGGAAAGCCTAAAAAGTGTTTTCAATGTATTTTGGAGGAAACCGTCTTTGGGTGCCCCTGATAACAACAACAACAACATCTTTTATTTAAACACGGTGGGTGTTTCCTTGTTTATACTATATAATTATAAAAATACATGAATAACCATCGGGACTTTACTCAAGAGAACCATAAGGGTTATAAACATTTGTGATCATGCAGCTTATGTTAACAACATGTGAATGTAATAAAACTTTTCTTTCGAAATGAAATTATTGTTGCGATGAAAATCAGTCTGAACCCACTTGCACTCAAAAATATGATCACCCAGAAAATCTCTGGGAATCTAAAATCTGGAGACTCTCTCTTTTTCACTACCCCCTCCCGAATTTCAACGGACCCCTCCAACAAATTCAACCACCCCTCAATGTGAATGGCTTAAGACATTCTCACGTAAAGTACACACTATCGAAATTCGGGATCATCGATTTTTAGGCCAAAATGATCTTTGTCAGTGACTAAATACGTACGTGCAAAATGCACCAGAAACAGTACTACGAATAAAAAAGATTCAAACTTTGTGTTAAAACTTATCTAAATATCACATTAAAGCACAGAAAAGCTCAAAAGACGATTTTATTCAGGAGATTTGGTGACCCGTTACTTCGTAAGGGAGAGTGGAAAATCGGTGCCGTATCCGGGAGACTCCCATACAACCTGGGAGACTTAGCATGTATGGGAAATTAGTTCAGGAAGTACCCATGAAACATGTTTTCTAATATAACGTCATGTTACAGGGGCGTAGCCAGCCTGTAGGCCCGGGCCTACACTTTTCTTTCCGCCCGCCTGACTTTTCACGGTAGTCATGACTTGTAAATTTTGCAAGACACTTTTAAATTTCTTACGAAATACTTTCGAGTCCGTAAATAACAAAGAAGCAGCAAGATTAAATCTCCTAGCGTTAAAGAACCATTGGATTGTAAGGAACATGATGTCCACCGTACAGGAAATTGCGTTTTCATTTTCTTTCTCAGCTAAGAGGCAGCACCAATTTCAGGAGACGTTAAAAGAAACACCTGAAAGTCAGGAGCAAATGGCAAGACGAGCTAGGCTGTGAACAGGTTGCGATACTCGTTGGGGTGCCAGGGCTGATTTGCTCTTATGCATATTCACAAGCATGATGTGTCATTCAGTGCCGAAGACATCAATGACGATTTTGCAGCATCAGGAAACAGAAGGATGGAACTTCTTTTTCAGCTATTCGGATTGACTGTAACAAGTATCGTTGCAGAAAGGGGCTTTTTTATTGTGGTATTGAGATCAATATCTTGAAGTTTAGATACATACTCCAGATTCAACTAACTACGCATGCAATTAACAGTCTTGAGGGTCTGATCTGTCTACTGTTTTATCGGGTTACCTTGCTGACGAGGCTACAACAAATCAAAAAGCTGGCTGCGCCCCTGACGGCAATTGTTTTCAGACATAGGATCCCGTGGACCTTACAGAAAAGAGGCCTTCAATTGCCAGTGGACGAAAAACTGGTCAAGGTTCTTCTCGCAAAAGAAATCCAAGGAGGGGATATTAAAGCCTTGAGACCACGGAGCGATTAATCTGTTTATTCATCTTACCTAGAAATGTAAGGCTGACGCAGAAAATAAAAATTGAACGCACAGAAACACTAAACTAAATCTGAGACTACTACATAGAGAAGATTAAAAAAAGAACAATGATAAATGCTATTTAGAACGGTTTGCTTCCATCAGTGATCCTGAAAGTGAACCTTAATCTTAGGAATATTTTCACCAACAAAATGTTACATAAACAGTGTGAATTGTAAGATTGGAAATGTTATTTATCCTATTAGCTATTTAACTAATTAATAAGTCACCTTGACCCTTCTCTCTTTATTCACCGATTCCTATATAACGTAAACACACATGAAATGTATACCTAAAAGAACTTTTTGCTCTTTACACAGCCTTGATCTGAAAACATTCTCAGTTTCGAGAATATTTTACTTTACCAAAAAAATTTAATTAGAAGTTGGAATTCAAGTTTTTCGCTATTTCTCTTTCACTTTTTTACATACAGTCCATATTATTTTCCAGAAAGTAAGCCTTATGGGGAGACTACATGGCGAATTTCAGTCCGGTTGACCGGTCGAAGGAGACCAATCTTTGATGTAAACACGAAGTTTGCTTCTGAATTCACATTTTGCTGTGCATAGAAACCAAACAAGAGAAAACAGGAAGAATAGGAATCAATAGTCTTTTCTTTAAGTTTCTTGGTCAAGCATCATTGCGCAAAAGCAAAAAAAATGGAACCCTAGCTAGCACTGGAACACACAACGCTAGCCCTACAAAATAGTCCAAAATAAAGATTATAACTCCAAATTCTCATCAAATCTTGACTTATCTCATTCCTTGGTATTTGTTGTATTCTTTCCGAGTATGAATTTCAGTGTTTTGGTCTCCATCCTGACCGCGATCTCAAAACCATGCCCACTTATAACGGCGGTTTGTGAGGAAACAAGCAAGGTGACCCCCTATTTTTTTCAGGTATTTGCTAAGAACAATCTAATAAAAAACATATTTGAAGAAGAAAAAAAGGTTGATATTAGAACATGATGTTTTTGGAAAATAGTTCCGTACTTAATGTATTTGGGCCAAGGCGAGTACTTCAACCTAACCACCGAACCGTCCGAAAAAGTGCAATATCTCCACAACCAGACAATCAAAAACGGCTTAAATAAACAATAAATAAAAGAAGCATTATTGCGTGTTTGAAGTAACGAAGACTTAATTCTGTATGAAGGAGATTCGAATCTTCAAAGCACAACCATCTTTTTTAATGTTCATATCATTAATTCTGATTATGCCAAGTTTTTAAAAAAGTTTGATAGCAGAACGATGTCAAGGAAGTTACCTTAAATGAAAATCAAAGTCATTTAGCACAAGTTTACATCAACTATCAAGGTTCTCCGTGAGGAAGTCGAACTCAGCAACACACGTACTGCTGCTTACGTTATACACGTTGAGTCTCATCTCAGCAAGAAACAACCGCAACCAACAATTGCAATGGCGTGTCTCTTCAGTCAACTTCATTTCAATGTTACTTCAAATGCTCTTTTTCACGGTTGCCATCTTGTTTTTTACAATAACTGAGGGAGTCCTCGCGTGCTGATTGGTCGAGAGCTATGGTCTATGAGACTATAGACCATGGAAATGACGTAACATGTGCGCAGTGCCGGTTGTTTTGTTTTTGGTTTTTCGTAAAAATAAATGTTCTTGTAAGAAACAAATCGACCACAATTTTCCATGCTCTACACTCTTATAGACCATAGAAATGAAGCCATAAAATGTTCTAAACTTTGTAGTGAAACCACTCGCCTGCGCCTGCGGCTCGTGGTTCCACTCAGTGAATTTTGAACAATTTATGGCGTCATATTTATGGTCTATAATAGTGTAGACCATCGAAAGTTATGGTCGATTTGTTAAATGCACAGTAAGAAATACGCAGTCAAAAACCAGCGAATCACGTTAAAGTCATTTTGCAGCGACTAACCCCACCTCCCTGAGCCTAAAGCTAGGGTAAGAGTTAGGGCAAGGGTTTGCTTCAGGTTACTTCGAAGATGGAAGATATTTTGCTACAATACCTTGTTTTTAATATTTTTCTTTAAAGTATTTGACGTTACGCACCTTTGGCATGCAATTTGTTTCAGATTCTCGCCGCTTGCCATTTTTGCAGGAGCAAACCCCAACACCATGCCCAAACCTAAGATTAAGGTTACGGTTACTGCTAGCTCGTGGAAAAACGATAAACATCGAGAACCTGAAGCCCAGTGCAAAAGGTGGGTATTAAGGGAAAGATATTCAAAACGGGTTAAGATAAAAAATCTTCCATTTTTGAAATTACCCTAAACGGACCTAAGCCCTAACCCACCGTAACCCTGGGGTTAGGGTTAGGGCTTTGGTCCGCTTAAGGTAACTTCAAAAATAGAAGATTTCTTATCTTAGACTTTTTCCCTTAAAGTATTTCCGGATACCCACCTTTTGCACCTTGTTTCAGATTCCTAACGATCCTCGTTTTTCTAGGAGCTAACCCTTGGTGTTAGGGTTAGCTCCTAGAAAGACAAGAATCGTTAAGAATCTGAAACAAGGTGCAAAAGGTGGGTATCCAGAAATACGTTAAGGGAAAAATATTAATAACGGGCTAGATAGATAGATAGTTAGATAGCCCGGACTGTTTCGACATCGCATATATAAAAGTATTACTTGTTCTGTTCGTGCAAAGCTTTAGCATATTAAAAGGGCGCTGTCGTCTTAGGTTATAGCGTGAGTTGTCATAGTCTGGTGGAAGGAGCGCTTTCAATTTATGGTTTGGATCACTGACAATGTTATCAAAAAGCCTGCTACATAGTACGTAATAATGCTCCAAAATGGGTGTTAACCCCACCTCCATTGTCGAGTTGCACTATCCTGAGGTTATTATTGATATTGCTCTTTTCTCGAGCCGTACAGGCTCTTTCTTTAAGTTCTGGGGGAGACCGTTGAAAAAGAAAGGTGCTGCATAATGAATAACAGATCTCACGCACGATACGTAGAACAGTGCTAGATCTTGTTTCGAAACTCCAGCTCTCTTTAACTGAGTCAGGAAATAGTCTCTTGCTAGCCTTTTTGGTTATTTCAGCTACATGGTCATTCTATGTTAGATCGTTAGCTATTGTAAGACCTAGTAGCTTTGTGCTAGTGACTAACTCTACCTCCTTTCCTTCTATGATGACGGGATCAAACACTCTTTGCTCTTTAGCAAAAGAAATCCTGAGTTCTTTGCACTTTTCGGCGTTTAGTTGGACCCTGTTCTCGCGAGACCACTCAATTACTCTGTTAGCTAGGATAAAAATCCTACGCTTTTTGAAGTTACCCCAAGCAGACCCTGGGCCTAACCCTAACCCTAGCCCTAGGGTTAGGGTTAGGGTAAGCTCCTAGAAAAACAAGAATAGTTAGGAATCTGAAACAATAGGGCCATTTATACGAGGAAAAATAAGACGCGTCTTAAATAAGACGCGAGCTTTCCATATAAATTAAACGGCACATTTCGTCCAAAATAAGACGCGACTTAGCTAAGACGCGTATTATTTTAAAACAGCCCTTAACACCTGTTCTTAGATAAGACGCGTCTTAGCTAAGACGTGAAAAACTTCCTAAAAATGACCTTCGCGTCTTACATAAGAAGCGAACGCATGGTACGCATGCATTAATTTTTGGTAGGAAAATTTTCGCGCCTTGTTGGTTGCCTTTGCTACGGACAACATTCACATGAAAACGAGTCAAGAACAGAAATAGGACGCGAACCATATGCATTTATATACGAGCTGTTCTCGTCTTAGATAAGACATGCATTATAAATGGTACAGTTCGCGTCTTATTTAAGACGCGTCTTATGTAAGACGCGTCTTATTTTTCCTCGCATAAACGGCCCTAATGTGCAAAAGGAGGGTATCCGGAAATACTTTAAGGGAAAAATTTTAATAACTGGCTAGGATAAAAATCCCTCGATTTTTGAAGTTGAACCAAGCAGACACAAGGCCTAACCCTAACCCTAGCCCTAGGATTAGGGTTAGGGTAAGCTCCTAGAAAAACGAGAATCGTTAGGAAACTGAAACAGAATGCAAAAAGTGAGTATCCTGAAATACTTTAAGGGGAAAAAAGGTTAATAAAGGGCTACAATAAAAATCCCTCAGGTAAATTAAGGCATGGGTCAACAACCATTTTCCTGTAAAAATGAGGGGGGTGGTCTATGATATGAATGGTTTATCATGAAGCAGAAAATACCAAAAAATATTACACAACACCAAAATTGACGCTTTAAACTAGACCAAAATTATGCAAATTAGGTCACGTGACCTTACCGCTCCTCAAAGTTTCAAAATATCTTTAAGAAAAAATGGGCACACTTTTTAGCAAGAGTTATCTTACTTTACTACCCTAAGAAGATACAAAATATTAGCCGCTAAAAAACTGTGCTTGGCAACTTTCAAATATCTATTTTGAAAATAAACGGGTTTTTCGACTAGTACCCAGTCTCCCAATACAAATGTATCATTTTAACGTGCCTTTCCTTTGAAAACTCTTGACATTGCCAAGCGCAGAAATGACATACTTAACGGCCTTATAATTATGAAACTAGTAGAAAAATGAAGAAAACAAGAAAAAGTGTTCCCATTTAAGTTCAAGGGTTTTTTTGGGCGTGGCGTGTCACGTGACCTCATTTGCATAATTGGAGCAAACCAAATAGATAAAAACTAGCCGTTTATGTGTCTGACAAGTTTTCAGCTTGCCACTGCTAATGTATCGAAAGATAGACCACCCCCCTACTTTTTGACTTAACATCTGGGGACCCATGCCTTAATTACCTTGAGCCTTCGATTTTTGAAGTTACCCCAAGCACACCCTAGGCCTAACCCTAACCCTAGCCTTAGGGTTAGGGTTAGGGTGAGCTCCTAGAAAAACGCCAATCCTTAGGAATCTGAAACGAATTGCAAAAGGTGGGTATCGGAAAATACTTTAAGGGAAAAACTTTAATAACGGGCTAGGATAAAAATCCTACGATTTTTGAAGTTACTCCAAGCAGAACCTATACCTAACCCTAACCCTCACCCTAGGATTAGGTTTAGGGTAAGCTGCTAGAAAAGCGAGAATCGTTACGAATCTGAAACAAGATAACTACTTTAAGGGAAAAATATTAATAACGGGCTAGGATAAAAATCCTACGACTTTTGAAGTTACCCCAAGCAGACCCTATACCTAACCCTAACCCTAGGGTTAAGCTTAGGGTTAGCTTCGGGTCACTTCCAGAATAAATATTTTGTTGTCTACACAAGTTTTAGAGATTTTTCCCTCAACGTCTACGACGATACTAATCTTTTGCATTTGGTTTCAGTTTCTCAACGCTTATCGAATTCCCAGGAGTTAACCCCAACCCTAACCCTAGGGTTAAGCTTAGGGTTAGGGTTAGGGTTAGCTTGGGGTCACTTCCAGGATAAAAATGTTTTGTCTACACAAGTTTTAAAGATCTTTCCCTGACCGTCTACGACGATACTGATCTTTTGCATTTGGTTTCAGATTTTCAACGCTTATCGTTTCCCCAGGAGTTAACCCCAACCCTAACCCTAGGGTTACGCTTAGGGTTAGGGTTAAGGTTAGCTTGGGGTCACCTCCAGGATAAAAAATTTTATATCTACACAAGTTTAAAAGACTTTTCCCTGCACGGCTACGACCAAACCCATGTTTTTCATTTGGTATCAAGTTCTCAGCCCTTATCGTTTTCCCAGGAGTTAACCCTAACCCTAACCCTAGGGTTAAGCTTAGGGCTAGGGTGAGGGTTGGCTTGGGGTCACTTCCAGAATAAATATTTTTTCGTCTACCCAAGTTTTAAAGATTTTTCCCTGAACGTCTACGAGGATACTAATCTTTTGTATTTGGTTTCAGATTTACAACGCTTATCGTTTTCCCAGGAGTTAACCCCAACCCTAACCCTAGGGTTAAGCTTAGGTTTAGGGTCAGGGTTAGCTTGGGGTCACTTCCAGGGTAAAAATTTTTTTATCTATACAAGTTTTAAAGATCTTTCCCTGAACGTTTACGACGATACTAATCTTTTGCATTTGGTTTCAGATTCTCAACGCTTATCGTTTTCCCAGGAGGTAACCCCAACCCTAACCCTAGGGTTACGGATAGCGTTAGCTTGGGGTCACTTCTAGGATAAAAATTTTTTCGTCTACACAAGTTTTAAAGATTTTTCCCTGCACGTCTAGGACGATACTAATCTTTTGCATTTGGTTTCAGATTCCCAACGCTTATCCTTTTCCTAGGAGTTAAGCCTAACCCTAACCCTAGGATTAAGCTTAAAGTTAGGGTTAGGGTTAGGGTTAGCTTCGGGTCACTTTTAGGATAAATATTTTTTCGTCTACCCAAGTTTTAAAGATTTTTCCCTGTACGTCTACTAGGATACTAATCTTTTGCCTTTGGTTTCAGATTCCCAACGCTTATCCTTTTCCTAGGAGTTAACCCCAACCCCAACCCTAGGGTTAATCTTAGGGTTAGGGTTAGGGTTAGCTTGGGGTCACTTCCAGAATAAATATTTTTTCGCCTACCCAAGTTTTAAAGATTTTTCCCTGAACGTCTACGAGGATACTAATCTTCTGCATTTGGTTTCAGATTCCCAACGCTTATCCTTTTCCTAGGAGTTAACCTTAACCCTAACCCTAGGGTTAAGCTTAGGGTTAGGGTTAGGGTTAGCTTCGGGTCACTTCCAGAATAAATATTTTGTTGTCTACACAAGTTTTAGAGATTTTTCCCTCAACGTCTACGACGATACTAATCTTTTGCATTTTGTTTCAGTTTCTCAACGCCTATCGAATTCCCAGGAGTTAACCCCAACCCTAACCCTAGGGTTAAGCTTAGGGTTAGGGTTAGGGTTAGCTTGGGGTCACTTCCAGGATAAACATTTTTTTGTCTACACAAGTTTTAATGATCTTTCCCTGAACGTCTACGACGATTCTGATCTTTTGCATTTGGTTTCAGATTTTCAACGCTTATCGTTTCCCCAGGAGTTGACCCCAACCCTAACCCTAGGGTTACGCTTAGGGTTAGGGTTTGGGTTAGCTTGGGGTCACATCCAGGATAAAAAATTTTATATCTACACAAGTTTAAAAGACTTTTCCCTGCACGGCTACGACCAAACCCATGTTTTTCATTTGGTATCAATTCTCAACCCTTATCGTTTTCCCAGAAGTTAACCCTAACCCTAACCCTAGGGTTAAGCTTAGGGTTAGGGTGAGGGTTAGCTTGGGGTCACTTCCAGAATAAATATTTTTTCGTCTACCCAAGTTTTAAAGATTTTTCCCTGAACGTCTACGACGATACTGATCTTTTCCATTTGGTTTCAGATTTACAACGCTTATCGTTTTCCCAGGAGTTAACCCCAACCCTAACGATACGGTTAAGCTTAGGGTTAGGGTAAGGGTTAGCTTGGGGTCACTTCCAGAATAAATATTTTTTCGTCTACCCAAGTTTTAAAGATTTTTCCCTGAACGTCTACGAGGATACTAATCTTCTGCATTTGGTTTCAGATTCCCAACGCTTATCCTTTTCCTAGGAGTTAACCTTAACCCTAACCCTAGGGTTAAGCTTAGGGTTAGGGTTAGGGTTAGCTTCGGGTCACTTCCAGAATAAATATTTTGTTGTCTACACAAGTTTTAGAGATTTTTCCCTCAACGTCTACGATGATACTAATCTTTTGCATTTGGTTTCAGTTTCTCAACGCTTATCGAATTCCCAGGAGTTAACCCCAACCCTAACCCTAGGGTTAAGCTTAAGGTTAGGGTTAGGGTTAGCTTGGGGTCACTTCCAGGATAAACATTTTTTTGTCTACACAAGTTTTAATGATCTTTCCTTGAACGTCTACGACGATACTGATCTTTTGCATTTGGTTTCAGATTTTCAACGCTTATCGTTTCCCCAGGAGTTGACCCCAACCCTAACCCTAGGGTTACGCTTAGGGTTAGGGTTTGGGTTAGCTTGGGGTCACATCCAGGATAAAAAATTTTATATCTACACAAGTTTAAAAGACTTTTCCCTGCACGGCTACGACCAAACCCATGTTTTTCATTTGGTATCAATTCTCAACCCTTATCGTTTTCCCAGAAGTTAACCCTAACCCTAACCCTAGGGTTAAGCTTAGGGTTAGGGTGAGGGTTAGCTTGGGGTCACTTCCAGAATAAATATTTTTTCGTCTACCCAAGTTTTAAAGATTTTTCCCTGAACGTCTACGACGATACTAATCTTTTCCATTTGGTTTCAGATTTACAACGCTTATCGTTTTCCCAGGAGTTAACCCCAACCCTAACGATACGGTTAAGCTTAGGGTTAGGGTGAGGGTTAGCTTGGGGTCACTTCCAGAATAAATATTTTTTCGTCTACCCAAGTTTTAAAGATTTTTCCCTGAACGTCTACTAGGATACTGATCTGTTGCATTTGGTTTCAGATTTTCAACGCTCATCGTTTTCCCAAAAGTTAACCCCAACCCTAACCCTAGGGTTACGCTCAGGGTAAGGGTTAGGGTTAGCTTGGAGTCACTTCCAGGATAAAAATTTATTCGTCTACACCAGTTTTAAAGATTTTTCCCTGAACGTCTACGACGATACTGATCTTTTCCATTTTGTTTCAGATTCTCAACGCTTATCGTTTTCCCAGGAGTTAACCCTAACCCTAACCCTTGGGGTTAGGGTTAGGGTTAGCTTAGGGTCACTTCTAGGATAAATATTTTTTCGTCTACCCAAGTTTTAAAGATTTCTTCCTGAACGTCTACGAGGATACTAATCTTTTTTATTAATCTTTTGGTTTCAGATTCTCAACGCTTATCGTTTTCCCAGGAGTTAACCCCAACCCTAACCCTAACCCTAGGGGTAGGGTTAGGGTAAGCTCCTAGAAAAACGAGAATCGTTAGGAATCTGAAACAAGGTACAAAAGGTGGGTATCCGGAAATTCTTTAAGAGAAAAATATTAATAACGGGCTAGAACAAGAATCGTTCGATTTTTGAAGTTACCCTAAGCAGGCCGTATACCTAAACCTAACCCTAGCCTTAGGGTTAGGGTTAGGTTAAGCTCCTTGAAAAACGAGAATAGTTAGGAATCTGAAACAAGGTGCAAAAGGTGGGTATCTGGAAATACTTTAACGGAAAAATATTAATAACGGGCTAGGATAAAAATTCTTCGATATTTGAAGCTACCCCAAGCAGTCCCTATACCTACCCCTAACCCTAGGCCTAGGGTTAGGTATAGAGTCTGCTTGGGGTAACTTCAAAAATGCAAGGATTTTTATCCTTGCCCGTTGTTAATATTTTTCCCTTAAAGTATTTTCGGATACTCACTTTTTGCACCCTGTTTATGATTCCTAACAATTCTTGTTTTTCTAGGAGCTTA
This sequence comes from Porites lobata, assembly GCA_942486035.1. Lineage (NCBI taxonomy): Eukaryota > Metazoa > Cnidaria > Anthozoa > Scleractinia > Poritidae > Porites > Porites lobata. The sequence goes on along the minus strand of CALNXK010000011.1, from coordinate 3,328,184 downwards.
CCCTAACCCTAACCCTAGGGTTAGTGTTAGGGTTAGGTATAGGGCCTGCTTGGGGTAACTTGAAAAATGCAAGGATTTTTATCCTAGCTTGTTATTAACATTTTTTCCTGAAACTATTTCTGGATACCCACCTTTGGCATCTTGTTTCAGATTCCCAACTATTCTCGTTCTTCTAGGAGCTTACCCTAACCCTAACCCTAGGGCTAGGGTAGGGTTAGGTATAGGGCCAGCTTTGGGTAACTTAAAAAATCTAACGATTCTTATCTTAGCCCGTTATTAATATTTTTTGCTTTAGTATTTCCGGATACCCACATTTTGTACCTTGTTTCCGATTCCTAACGATTCTCGTTTTCCTAGGAGCTTACACTAACCCTAACCCTAGGGCTACGGTTAGGGTTAGCTATAGGGTCTGCTTGGGGTAGCCTCAAAAATCGAAGAATTTTTATCCTAGCCCGTTATTAATATTTTTTTCCTTAAAGTATTTTCGGATACCCACCTTTTGCACCTTGTTTCAGACTCCTATCGATTCTCGTTTTTCAAGGAGCTTAACCTAACCCTACCCCTAGGGCTAGGGTTAGGATTAGGTTTAGGGTCTGCCTGGGGTAACTTTAAAAATTCAGGGATTTTTATCCTAGCCTGTTGTTAATATTTTGCCCTTAAAGTATTTCCGGATACCCACTTTTTGCACCTTGTTTCAGATTCCTAACGATTCTCGTTTTTCTAGGTGCTTACCCCAACCCTAACCCTAGCGCTCGGGTTTGGGTTTTTTAAAGATTCTAGTTAGTAGTTTTCGACGGTACGCAACTTTTGCACTTGGTTTCAGATTTTGAATGCTAATCGTTTTTTTAGGCTTAGAAATGTGAAAAAAGTAAATGTGCCAAATCACAGCTGGCCTCTTGAAAAAGGAGGTCACCACTTAATGTTGAAATATTAATTTATGGCCTACATGATGGTGTAAACGTTGTACAATACCTTGAACATTGTCAGGTTTTATTTGATCATGATAGTACTAGAAAGACATTTAAATTCTTTGGCTAACCCTTTTGAAAAATGCTAATTCTAGTTCAAAAGACCTCGCTATCAATTTAGAACATGACCAAATATTATTTCCAGTCCTGTTTTGACCGTTGAGAAACTTTGAAGATATTTAAAAACATCGGTCAATTCCTTTAAAAAAATCCAAGAAGGGTGCCATAAAAAAATTTAAATTTTTTAAATTTTTTTCCCAGATTAACTAGTAGACACTCTACGACATTATCGGGCATTGTTTCCATTTTGAATTCGACCAATTACAAAACTTAGACGGACCCAAGGCATTTGCATTTATGCCGATCTGTGTGCCACTAAAGCCAGGAGCAAACATACAGCAACCAAAGGCCCTGCGCATAGGAACAGTCATTGAACTTATTCCGTCCTCATTAGTCCTCGTCAGCTTTGGAAAGGCGTTGGACCTATGAACGGAATAATTCGTTTCAAAGATCCTTCACTGCCTTTAAGGCCAGCTCGACGCAACACATGTGGGAAAAAATCGGCAGAAACTGCTGATCCGCCTTCCACGCTCAAGCTGTATAAAAGTGGCTAACAATTCTTAACCAACAGCTCCGACGTGTATTGTGTGGAGCTGGCGCTTGAGGGGACTTAAAAGTCCCCTCGGTAAGTGAGAGCGTAAGATACACTGCCTTGTGCATTGTGGATCTCGTCCTTTGTGAGGTTTTTTTAGTTCGCTAGGTTATTTTTTTGTGAGCAGTGCAAAGTTTAGTGTTGTTTTGCTCTCTCGGTGGGTACGGTACGTTACTGATACGCATTATCTGGCTACCCGTCGCTTCGGCTGATGTTTCTGAATGTCCGTGTACCCTGGTTCTTCAGTCTCCGGCTGAGATTTATCGCTCTACTGGTCAGTCCGTGGTTCTCCCATAGCTCCTCAAGTCTTTGGAACTTTCCAGAGGGTCTCAATGGGGTGGTGGCTTTTACGGTTATCGGCTAAAATTTTGGCTCTTTTACGGCTATCGGTTAATTTTTTTCAGTTACGGTTAACGAGAAAGTTAAAAATTAACTTCTTTTGTTTCAAAAAGTTAAATATTAATTAACCCGTACTTTTTTTGTATCTAAATCCAAATAAAGGTCTTCGGATCATCTCGGGATGAAATAAGCTATTCTTTTCAAAAATTTTAACATTTGATAGATCACACTTTTTATAAAGTATTCTACTTCTAATATTATTTTACACATAGAAATGTCAATAGTCAATTTAAAAATAATCTTTGTGAAAAAGCAAAAGCAGACACGCAAACGCCCAACTCAAGGCTGTGGCGCGACATCTATTATAACAGTAATGGCCGTTTTCACACTAGAGAAGGATTATTCGTGTGAGACGGGTTATCCGTTTGATGATTCGCGTCAGATAGGCAATACGTCTTAATTTGAAAATGGAATAGTTTTAATTTTGAATGAACAATCCGCCTGACTTTTGAAGACGGGATTATTCGTTCAGATAGCCTGTGTACAGCGGCCCCCTCCCCCCAGAAAAAATCGGAGAAGGGGCGTCTGTGGGGAGGGCGCGACTTTACACAGGCTAGTCTCAGACGGATGATCCATTTCTAGTTCTAGTGTGAAAACGGCCAATAACAAAATCCCCGTCGCGGTCCAGTGTTTTTAATGATAGCGAAGGACTGTGCGGAACGACTGTCTGCCCTTGCCTTGTCCGTAGGCCGCATTATTCCGCGCGGCTAATGCGTTTCGGGTCACGTGGTCCGAGCGTGTTCTCCACCGAAATGCCTTGACCGAGATTGCGTGGGAAGACGCCGTACAGGGACTAGGCATAATGTCTACCGTAGCGTCAGAGAAAAACAAGGAAATGTTGTTTATCGGCAACGCGTTTTACAAACAGTGACATCTCTACGTGTTGTTTCACTAGTGTTTCGAGGGCACGACCTCCAGAAAATTGCAAATATTAATCCCCCGCAAGAAGCACACTTTCGCTATGGAAAAATTAGTTCCCCGAGAGAGCGCCAGAAAAGGAGCCTAAGTCTTGGTTAACATCTAAAAGGTGCTTCGCCCAACGTGCGTACGGAGTCACACTAGTCGGGAAATAAAAAACGCGACCATAAGTGAGTTTAGCACCTTCCTTAAAAGTAGCAAATCTAGGTAACAATTTCTTTTACGGTTAACTCTTTTTTATCCTATTTACGGCTAACGGTTAAAATCCGTCAATTTTTACGGCTATCGACTAAATTTTTGGCCGTTTTACGCCCATCGGTTAACCCCATTGAGACCCTCTTTCCAGGGTTCGTTGTGTTCAGTTAATCTGTAATGGTCTTGTTCGTGTAAAGTATAACGACGTTGTCAGTTGTAACGCAGACATGTCTAGCGGTGTTGATTTCCGTGGTTAACGTTTGCCAGTTTCCCCTTTATCAGCTCGTTCTCGGCTCTTTTATGTTCTGTACTTGCCTGCTGAAGTTCCTGATTCGTTTGTTAAAACTGTCCTGTCTTCTTTTGGAACCGCGCATGAAGTGACTGCTATGGAGTACTCCGGTTTCCCGGGTCTCTTGAACGGCACGCGTCTGGTTGAAGTTACTTTGGAAAAGGATACTCGGTTGTCTGGTCGTATTACGTAGATTTGATTGTCATGTGTGGTATCGTGGTCAGCCGCAAGCCTGTGCTGTCTATCATTCTTGCCTTCATCGTGTTATAGAGTGTCCTCTAAATGGTTTATGTCGTCGTTGTCACAAGGCGGGTCATTTTGCGTGTGGCTGCCGCGAACCTCGCCGTCGTTCTTCTGATGTGCATATCTGTTCTAGTTGACTCGTCTGATGTTGAGGATGGTGATGACGACAGTTCTTCAATTTCCGTGAGTGAAGAGGCCTTGTCTCTGGTGAAGAGTATCTTTTCATCTGTTTTGGCTGAAGGGAGTACTCTCGATCTCTCTCCCCTTTGTTTTGTTCCCTTGTCCACTTCTGCATGTGATGTTCATGTGTCTCCTAAAGAGTCATCGAAAGTTGTGCCTCCTGCTGTCAGATCTTCTGCTACTATGTCTTCGGTTGCTAATACGCCCGCTGTGTCTTCTAAAGTCTCCAACAAGTCTACTCCCGTGTTTTCTACGAAGTCAGTTAGTGAGTCTGTTTCTATTGAGGCCTTTCTTGTGCTTGAGCGGAAGTCTATCACTCGTTGCGCGATGGTTTTCAAATATTCTGATAGTAAGTGTGGTGTTTCCCGCCTTGATTTTGGCAGTTTTACCTCAGACATTATTCACGATAAACTGTGTTTTGAGCATGATCTTTTTGTTTATGTGCACCAAGACTGTGAGCGCCCGGACTTGAGTTATTGCAAATAATCATTGCTTCAATGTTTTAGATGTTTAGTTTTTGCTTGTGTATTGTTTTTGAGTCAAAAGTCTTTAACTTTATCTTTTTAGTTATTTTTGCTATTGCTCCAGTTATTTAGCTTTGCTGTTGTATATTGCTTATGGTTAGTACTGCCGCCCGCGTTTCAAAATTGTCACTCTGTTCTTTTTTTGCCTTGATTTTGTTTGTTGTACGATGTGTTCGTGTAAGGGGGAGAGGGCTTCGTTACTTGCGCCAAGTTGGCACGCTTGTGCACTCTTCCTAGGGCAAGCGTGTTAAGTTTGTGTTCTTTCTTGTCAATGGTGGTTCAGCCTTAGTACAAAAAACTCAGGACGACATGCGAGAAGTAGCAGATAGTCCTTGGGTCGATGTATGTTTGGCCCTTGCCTTAACGCACACAATGGATTAAAGTAAGCTGCAGTTACATTAGTTTTTAAGAGCGAAAGGAACACAACATGCGCAAATTTCAATAACGATACCAATACGTTTGCTTTCGCAGCAGATAAGACAATTCCGGCATTTCACTAAAACTCTAAACAACATTTTACTTAATAACCGTGGTTAACTCTGTCAAAAGTGATTCAATTCGATGAAAAGGCTTTTCAAAGTTGACCCTCCCGAAGAAAATTTGAGGGTAAGGGCAGTTTATACTCACTGGGGTTATTTTGTGCTTGACGTGAGGGCATTTTGAACAGGAATCAATTAGGGTCTGGGTTAGGGTTTGGGTTAGCGTTACAGCTAGCGGCTATTGCCCTTCGCTATGTGCGGTAGGAAAAAATGCCCTTACTGGCTGCGAGGTGAAAAAAAAGTTTAAAATAGGGAGACTCGTTATTGCGTTGTGTTTAATTTATTTTTTCGGCTTTTATAATAACCATTTTCACATAGATTATAATGTACCTTGTTTGCCCCCTAAAATTTTGCATAGAGTCGTCCCAGGAGATATCGAAGACAATGGTTATGCAAACTTTTGGGGGGTAAACAAGGTACATCATGGTCTATGTGAAAATGGTGAATTAAGCTAATCAGAGAATTTTACAAAGATGTTGTTTATAGTTTATTTTTTTCAAAGTAGACAGTTAACCACCTTTTGTGTAGAGATCACAGAAGTACCCTACTCAGAAAAATACATAGATAATGCATGCTTGTAAACGGGACCAGAAATTAAATGCTATTTTATTTTCCTGATACATTAACCAAGTCATTTGACTTCACCAGCCTCCTTTCTTCTTCTTGGGTCTCTGTTTCTTCTTCGCTGCCTGGGGCTGCTGTTGTCTGGGTGGCACCACATTGGCGGCGGCACCTCCTGCGGATGGCGTTCCCGGGGGAGACGCGGGTTTAGGACTTCCGGGTGTTTTCGGACTAGATGACCTACAAGGAATACAAAAATAAGAATCGTAGACAGTCACATAAAAGCAATGATGAGATGTCCGCAAATTTGTTAATAGAAGATGTTTTTTTACTGAACTGACAGACGACGAATAACTTCGCGACTTAATTGACCAATCAGATCAATAACTAGAGTTTAATACCATCGACTGACGTGATACAACTCACTTTGACTCTGAAGATGACTACTGCATAGGTTGTCGAAACGTCAGTCACTGTCAGCAACAGTCCTATTCAGGACTACGTTCACCAGTATGATCAAACTCAACCCACTTATTGAATGACTCCTGGGTTTAAACCTTTTACGGAAGATATTCTTCAAAAGGTGACTTTGGCTTTCCTGTTACAGTATAATGTTGTTCTTGAGTGAGAAAGAATTGACCATACTTTAAATCTTACCACGACATTGTAGCCAAAGATGTATGACTCTTATGCCAAGAAGGATTGTGATTAGAGATCACCCGACGATTGCAAAAATTAAAGCTCGTTGATCAGTTTGAGATGGTCACAATTTTGTAATATCGGGGGAGCGATGATACCAAAACCTGGTTATCTACCTGCGGTGCCAACATTGAGAACTATTTCCAATACTAGCATTAAGAAGCAACCTCTGAGTACTCTGAGGGAGAGATGAGGAAAGAATCCAATGCCGTTTGTCTGAACTTCGACAGCAAGTGGTCATATACATTAAAATGTTATTAGCCCCACAAAATATATCTAAAAAGGTTTGGCTTTGAAAAAAGAACTTACGATTCTGTGGGTGCAGCGGCACCTTGCGTTCCTTTACCTGTAAAAAGAAAGATAAGGCAACTTAAAACACGTTAGCGTATCGTAATTGGTGGACCAACTATTAAACAGCGGACGGGAGCCATTGGTTTAGCACCCTTACTGAAGAGCGTCGTCAGTCACGACTGTATCGAGACAACCAAGTAAGATTGGAGTGTTAGGCGAACTGTCCTTATAGACACCTCTATAATACGGACACCTCTCAATGACGGACAGTTCCAAAGGACAGCTTCACAAAAAACATAGGCACATGACTCTTTGTTGTCCGTATTAAGGGGTTTGCATTTACGGAGCTAGTGTAGGGGGTAACCATAGAAATCTAAGTTCCATCAACAATCATGCTGCGGTGTTAGCGGTTCTGGTGTACTGAATTTCGCTGTGCGTAAATTATTGCATAAATATGAGGGCGAAGGCCAACTAGATATTAAATAAATAAATAAACAAATGAAGACTTTTAAGGGTGACATATCTACATTTGGTGGTTCTTTAACCACATTAGTACCATTCCTGATCGAGTAGGAATTTGCTGGAAATGTTGGTTTTCAAGGGCAGGCGAAAACCGGAGTTCCTGGAAAAAAACCGCTCGGAGAAAAGAAAACCAACCACAAACTCGACCAACATATGGGGTCTTTTTTTGAAGAAGGAGTTACAAGGAAAGAAAGAGGGCATAACCGGTATCAACTATACTACTACGTACCGAACGCTGACATGACAACAGTTCAAACAACACCTCCACAATACAAGGAAGCCTGATAAATACACTGTATACTTGAGTCCATGATGTACGGGTGTAGGTTACTGAATATCAGGGACCTTTAGATTTTACGACGAGGAAGTCTTCAGTATGAGATTTTCTCAATACCGAGTAGCGCGCGTGAATCAGAATCATTTTGGCGCGAAAACACGATGGCCTTTATCATTCTACTACGAGTTGCAGAGAGAATGTATAGACCTCATTTTTGTAGAAGTAATATTAAGCACTTTGGTATCCTTTATAGAGGACCACCAATCAGGAATTCGTTGCCAATTTCACTAACCAGCTCTTCTTCCATATTTGTTTTTTTTAAAACATCTGAAAAATTAGCTCATTGATAGTCGTTCTGTCGCTTAAGTTTTAGGTTTTCTGTACGCTCTCCACGATAGTAAGTAATTAGCAATCTAGCTTAAGGAAGCCTTTTAATATAAGCTCCCAGCTTCTTTAGGCTTCCTTGTCACATTAACTTAAATTTTAATCAACACCTTTTGTAACACCTTTTTGTTTTGTTATGTGACTGGCTAAAAAACAAACAAACAAACAAATAAATAAATAAAGAGTTATCAAATGTTATAAATCTCATCTTTCTAGTCGTCCTCGTCCTCGTCCTCGAATCTAAAGGTCTCTATTAGTCTCAACTTGTCACCTACCTACAGACGCGCCCTTCTTTTGTCTTTTTCCCTTGTAGTAAGTTCTTTCTCTTTTAGGTATCCATCGCTCGGGGTCCGGATCAACCTCGGAATTGTAGTTTTTCGGTAGCTTTCCTGCGAAAAGATAGGAACATTTTCATAGATTTGAACCCCTTTACTCCCCAAGTCAGTAGGTCCGTTCTGAGTTCAAAGCGAATTCTGGGCCCGGTTATATAAGGCAAATAACGATTATATTAGAACCTTTTTCTCTAGCCGTTCCCTGTTTTCCGAAGAAAGTTTTCGTGCTGTCTTTGCGCATCCTAACGTTGTTAGTCCACCCTTCGCCGAATTATCGGCAATACCATGCAAGACATTTTCCCGGAAAAAGGAATTGGTTGCAGAATTTGTTTCACTCAAGATGCAACCCGTCCCTGGTGCTCATCCATAACTTTTCATCCGCACTGGCGTAAATTTCACTTATGTTCACATGAATAAGGCCTTGCTTTAATAGCGAGGACGAGGGCAAATCAGTAATGAGCTAGCACGCTGACATATAGTGTAGTTATAACTTCGGGGTCAATGAACCTTATGGTGTGACCATTGAAATACACTTCTTTAATCTAAACTTCTTTAATCATTATTCTATGACATGGGGATCAAACCTTTTCCTTAAATATGATTCATGAAACTCTCAAAAGTGAACAAGCAAGATAAACAGGGTAAGATAGTTAAGCTTAGTTTCCATATAATGATAGATGGTGTAACCTGTAACGCCCTGCAATACGATCGGAAGCTGCTTGAGTTGGACGTGTTCAAAAGATCCCAGACAGCAAAGTCAAATGTCGCTATTTAGAAACTCCGAAGATTCTAATCTTCCAACTCTTCGCGTGTTTCGTATCTCGATAAGCGCACAGCTGAAGCATGAACCTATTGTTCCATACCGACGAGGTAGTTAATTTTGTGATGCTAAGCTTCATCGCATTGCTCATTTTTCCTTGAGAAAACCACTTCAATAAGCTTCAACGATCTCATATCGGATTGGAGGTCAACGCTAACTGAAGGACTTATCTAAGACATGACTAAGTCATGTCGCCGATTGTTTACCAAATCGTAAGGAAACAGGCTTTATATAGCGTACATACCTCTCTTTCGCTTTCTTTTTCTTCTTTTCACGATGATATCGTGCCTGTTACACCAAACAAATATCTTATTACACTTTTATTCCAATACCACTGTAAACATCTCACTGAAACTACCGTAAATGATCGTATTTCATTTTCCCTGTTATAGGTGCGGGCGCTTATAAGAGAGCGGCGCTTATTTCAACTACGAGTAAAACACTGAGGGGAATATAGAGAGAATTAAGTGAGGCGCGTACTAGGTATGCACAATTGAATATAAAATATGTACACCTCGAACTGTTATATGAATCCCGTTTCAAGGGTTTCCAACTTGAGAACTCACGAGTTGGTCGAGGTCTTATTTCTTCAGTATATCAAGCGCCGTAACAAAGATGGCGCGTTAATTTGTAAATACCCAAATTAGCGCCGCGGAACTTATTCGAGTAGCGGCGCTTAATCGATCATTTAGGGTAAAAAAATTTAGGTTTCTGGGAAACCTACTCCCTTCGAACACGAAAAAGATGCTTCAAACAAACAAGGAAATCGATTGCACCAGTTTTTTTCAACATCGAAGAATCCATGACAACACGGTGAAGCCATTATTATTATTACATTTCCTCAGTTTATTAGAAATCTAGACATCCGTGTTTTCCAATTGCTACTTTGTTGAAACTCAATCTTTTGTGATAATGGAGATTAGCCAACCGGTCTAAAAGCTGAGTCCGCGGTCTTCACAAAACCCACCTTAGTTCCTCCATTTCTGTATCACGGCCTTCCTGCTTAACCCTGGATCGACCATACCGAGACCCAAAGGCATTGTGGGACATCTCTAACTTATCAACGTCAAGCGCTGCATCAGTGGAACTCGCATCCAGAGGTGTCAGCTTTTCACTGTAACTGTTTCATAACAGCGGTTAAGGAGCTTTAGCTTTCTTTCATTTTCTCATTTGAGAATACATAAAAACCACAGTAATAGAAAGTTTAGAGGAACACCAAGACTAAAAGGCCCCTTATAGACTGAGAAAACAGTCGACATTTTGCGACATCATCTCTGGTTTCCCCGTGAAATGACGTCTGAGGAACGAGCGCAGCAATTCCATACCAATGGCTTGCCCAGATTTGGGTAGTGCCACTTATTGGTGAAAACAAGTTTCCCTCAAGGCACGACCAATCAGAAGCACTACTCAGATCTTGGTAGTGACGCGTCATCAGTATGGAATTTCTACGCTTGTTTCTCAGACGTCATTACGCAGAGAAACCAGTCGTAGCGTCGCAAAAACGTCGGCTGTTTTCTCAGGTTAGACTCCTAACAGACGCATCATATTCCTAAAAAAAGGATACTGTTCTGCTTTCTTTGGATTCACTCGGGAATACGCCTTGATGAGCTGAGCTAATGTCTTCACATCTCTTGGATCTTCCCTTTAATGAAGCAAAAAAAAAATAAAAATAAAAAAAAATAAAATAAAGGTAAACGGTGAAAGACTCGATTTACAAAAAAAGTTAATAGTTACGCCCAGTCAAAGACGTAGGTTTCTTCCTGAAGAACGGTGAGGATAAGGTCTCAAGATTAAAACGTATGTATTGAACGTTATCACAGCCATTCTATTTAATATTCCAACCTGCTACAGAAGAGGTAAATTAACTTTTACCCCCGCCCCCCAAAATGTATTACCATCACAGTCACCTGCCCCCTGAGAAATAGCCCGTTTGTTCATATTCCTCTTCATAAAGCAAAGACCTTTTCGAAATATTCCAAATATCAACGGTGCGGACGCAGCAACCCATTCAGAAAAAAAATTGAAAGCCCCCCCCCACCTCGGAAAGTCTCACCTTTGGGGTGTTGGGTGGGGTTTGGATAGTAAATGGAATGGCCGTCAATTAACCAGCTGCAGTTTCAAAATAGTGACACCTCAACTGATAAAGAATTACGTCGTTCTTACTTGTGTAACTTCTCTAACATATCTGCAGCTTCTTTCGCTTTGCCATGATGTAACTTGTACGCTACATTCTCCCTCATCAGTGTGAGAACTTCGGACTGACGCATCGTGTGCTGGAAAATAAAAAACTTTCATGTAGTACGTACGAAAAGGTCTGCTGCTCGTTCTTGAATTTTAGTCCACAAGCCATGACCCCCTTTGGTGGTATCGCGAATAATCACGCGCGAGTGGCACGCTCGAGCGATCCGCGAGAGATTGTAATGGGGTATCTCGCGTGTTCTACCTGGGCCGTACTCTACGCTTAGACAGCTTTTCCCTCCATACAGTAGTATTTATAAAAAATCGTAAGGGTTGCCATGACAGAGATAGGTGGACTACTCAGGAACATTCTTCCTTGCTTACCTTGTTCTTCTGCGCAAACTCCACAGCATCGTCAAGGACAGCAACAGCAGCGTTGACGTCGCCAAGATGGGAATACATTGTCACTAGAGAAGATACCTTGTTATAAAAGAACAAAACAAGTCAGCTGAACTTGACACACTCTATGTGTGGGTTTGTTAGATAAGAATCATTACGATAAGGAACAAGATGATCAACAGGGCGCAAACCTTGCGTCTTTTTCACCATCTTTACTAAATAATCTCCTCTTGCTTGTTTGTTTTTCAAAGCAAATGACCATGAAGTAAAAATTGTGTTCAAAGGTCTTTGGGCCAGCTTTTTGTTTATCATTATTTATTTGGGTGGCAACTGTCTCCGACGCGTCCCTTCTTTAAACATCTAAATATTTGTGATTGTCTTGAAGCAAAAGGCTGGCATTTTGTGGTATTTGAGAGGACGCAAAGAAAGTGTAATGACTTACCACTCCTGGTTTGTGAGCAATGTCTTTGATTGAACGTAGCGTTGTACAGGCATCCTGAACGTTTCCTGAGAGTTCAAAAGATCACAACTTCAGAATGAATCAAAAAGTAATGGAGACTGATTCTGCGCAGATTGACTGAGCAATATTCTGATCACTAAGTAGGTAGAGCATGATCATCCGGGTGATCGTTTTTCTGAATAACACTGTTATTGACACAGTGACAGAAGTTTCGACAAACCTTTGCGTAGACTGGAAGCAGTGTCTCTTTTTCTTCAGATTTAGTAAGGGGAATGCACGCGCGCGCGAGGGTTGAGCGCAGAAGCCGCGAGACGCGAGAAAGGAGGGCGCCTCGTCTCGCGCCTTCAGTCACGCGCGTGGTCATTTACGCGTCTCGGGCGTTTTGCTCGACGGACCAAGAAAAAAGAGAGACTGCTCGTTGTCTAAGCTTTGCAGTAGTGAGTCATCTTCAGAGTTAAAGTGAGTTAATAATTAACTACCAACAAAATATCTAGGACATTCCTTACAAAGCAACGATTCAGAAAATTTCTATATCTCTGTGACTGCTCAAAACACACAAATTTGCATGAACTATAAACAAAAACACTTCAAAAGAAGTAGGAAACAATATTAGATGGCCTACTGTTATATAAAACAGTTACAGAAAGACCTGACACCGAAGAAGAAGAAGAATAGAAAGAAAGAATAGGAAAAAAGGGACTCCAGTAACCTTGTGCTAGACAAAGCTGCACCAATGTAAGCTTAACACTCATTGAAGTATCTTCATGATCCGCTGCATACTTCTGCCAAAAAAAAAAACAAAAAGCAAAAAAACAAACAAACAAACAAACGATCAGATCTGCAGGAAGCTAAGACAAATGAAGTATAATCAATGGGGCTATTAACATAAAAGGATCTCCAAGGGAAGTCCGTGAAATTTGCCGCTAACTATACATTACGCGAATCCCTAACCTTGGAAAGCCATGGGAGTATAAAAAAGAGCAACACCAATGGATTTGCTTTGAGGGTAAGAGTAAACGTCTCATGGAAATCTCATGAATGTATATATAACTGATAAATCGTTCTAATGGCATGCATTTGTAAAGCCACATTGATGTGCAGGTTCAAAGGAAGTCAGAGTTTCTGTCCCAAATGAAGTAAGTGTTGAGAGATTAGGGCTGTCGAGCGTTTGGTAACGTAAGCATGAAAGGTTCTTTGATGATAACAAGTACCTGTACAGAGTTTATTGTACCTTAAGCAGCTCCACAGCTTTGTCCGAGTGTTTCTCTCGATGAAGAAGAGAAGCTTTCATAAGGCAAGGAAAGTCGCTATCAGCGTAATTTGCCTCAAGAGTCGATATCAGGTTACGGCAAGCTTCAAGCTGTTTAGAAAGAGAAGTAAACGTGATTTCGATTGTTATATTTTGTTAACAATGAAACCCAGCCCTTAAACAAAAGAGATGCGACATACAGGGGTCCCAAGAAATTATAAGTTTTAAAAAAGTGCGAGGATACTGAGGGTATTGGGCATCGCTTTCTACAGGGCTTTCACATGAAGAAGTTGCAAACTCATGAAATGACTGTCTATACATGTATGTTTTTCCGTACTTCATGCAAACCTTGCTTCTAAAATATAAAATGTTCTAGACATTCCAAAGATAAGAAACAACACTGAATGCCTAGTTTTTTTGTGTGGACATTTCGTTATTAATGCCATTAAAATATACACTACGAGTAGTCCCCCATTTTACCGTGGGTTGATTTTCACGCGCGCTCGCGTTGCACGTCGAACAGCTCTCCCGTGAAGAGTGCCTTTAAGACATGTTCTTAGGTGGCGTATCGGGACTGGGGAGGTCAAAATTTAAACCGAGGAAGACTTTTTCTCACCTGATTCGAGTAAAAGGACAAAAGACATCGGTTAAACAGTAAAGATTTTTGTTGAGCTGCTGTCAGTTTGTGTTCAAGACCATCAGCAGAAGTTGCCTTGACTTTCTTCTTTGAGTCAAATACATCACGGTCCTAAAACATAGTCAAAAAAAGAAAAACTTTCCATTTTTGGTACAATGGTGTGTTTGCTGGCTAAAACGTATTTCATTGAAAAAAGGTGGTAAATGTTAAGCTTAGTAATGAAAATGAGAAAGATGAATACAGTTATCCTTCTATTACACTTCAAGCCTTCGTTAACCAGCCACATGTCTCTGGGTTGCTTTCTCAAAGTTTGTGGCTTAACCTTTTCAATCCCAGAGGGAATGATGAATTCTTGTACGGTGGCAGGGGCGGATCCAGGATTTTTCTTAGGAGGGGTGCACCACTAAAGACCTACCATTTTAACTACCACTTTTACGGCGTTTAACCAAAATTCTTCAACCTCATCTCATGTCTTACCTCAAAACCAATAAACCACAAACAAAGTCTTTTTTTGCAGAATAACAATTGTATTAGAAAGCCGCAGTTCATCTTAAGAGGTAGAGGGGTGGTTCTAAATTTTGAGTCTGTGGAGGAAATCCCATTGTGTGACCACTTAAACTTTCACTGTTCTCCATAAGATGAAATTTGGAACTTTTGTCTTGTTTGGACTTTGGTCACTTCCAAATGTTTAATAGAAATATTTAATAGAGGGTTGACTATATATGTTACAGGTCAAAATTAAATTCATGTTGAATTTTTTTAACGTAAGCGGGCTGATTCTCAATATTTTCTTTGTCTCTTAGCCCTAATACTGAATTTCAAATGGGTTTCCAATCCCCCATGCAAAAAACAACAACAACAACAACAACAACAAATCACTTGTTTGTCATTTCTCATGGAGGTATTATTAGTTTTGGAAACTGAGTTGATGACAACATTCTTATGAAAATGTTGTGTACATAGCTAACCTTGTTCAGTGTGATGATATTGTTGGATGCAACAGCAGCTAAGGCAAGGTCATTGGGTCTGTCACAAGTGAAAAGTAACAAAAAAATAATGTAATAGCTACTGCTACTCAAAGAAGAGTTCTGGGAAGTGCTACGGATGGCTGCAATATTTAAATTATAGGTATGAAAATACTCAAGAATGAATGATGTCCATACTTTGACTTGAGAACTTGATTGTAGAGCTTCTGAGCTTCATCATTTTTTCCTTGTACTTGGTAAGCATAAGCTAGCTGTGTCCTGATAACATGACATAAACAATATCGTAAGTAAAAGAGTGCAACGGTATGAAACATAACTCTGATGACTGGGCTGTGCTTTATAAGGAAGACAGTTGGTCTTCAATGTTCGTTGTTTTCTAGGCTCATTATTTTTCCTACAGTCATTGGCCAAGTGTCTAAACCACACTTACAATCCACTATAAGCAGCTACTAAACTTATAATCAACCAACAAAGTGCAACTTTATAAAGTAAGAACAGTATACTGGTGTTCTGCCTCTAGATCTACATGTAGTACTATGTGCATGTACCATAGTTGGAAGAAAACTACATTGCATTCTTAGGCTAAAACAAAACTTCAAGCCATGAGGGATTTGGAATTAAAAGACAAAAAACACACCTGACAACCCCCATCTCAGCTTCTATCTCTTCTTCTGCTATATCCTGAAGAAGTTATTAAAACAAAGTATACCTTTATACACTGCGGTTTAGGAAATCTTTGGACCTTCAGATCTCTTCCTTAGTGGGTCATTTTAAGACGACAAAATCCTTTTCTAGTCTACGCCATATATATGCTTTCATGAAACTCTTTACAATAAATGGTGCTTACAGCAAAGCGATCAGCAAACAAATCAGTGAGAATGGGGTTTTGTTAAACACTGGCTAAACTCCATTTAAATAACTGGCCCTCAATTTCTGGCAAATTGTGAAGAACAATGCCTGCAATGTACTCTCAATTGACTGTTATTCAGTTGTTGGCCAACACTGTCAGATGTGGAGAGTTATTAATTTTTTCACAACAATTTACCAAATTTCGTATTAAAAATACAACCATCCCATTAATGTGCTTGTAATTCTATCAAATATCCACATATAGAACAAAATTTACACTATATTGATAATTTTACGCAGTGTGGTCAGGGTATTTATTGACTTATACATAGTTTCAAAACTCAGATTATGGGTATTTTAGAATTTTTGTTGCCTTTTCATTTTTTTACTTCCTGGAGACTGTAGAAAGGTTGTCAAAAGTTTGTACCCTTTTTTATCGCTTTAAGCCAAAGGATGACTTAATTATTATTTTTTTCTTATCAACATTTTTCAAAGGTACAATTCACTTAAAAACAGTGAATACAGTATTATTACAGGTACACTGTATTTACAAAACTTACAGGGTCATCTTGAAGACTTGTCTTACACAACTCTAGAAAATACAAAAAAGTTTTAATAATAATTATGACTCAGCAATTTTCAAAGGATAATATGGTGACATACATTGTCACATACACTGTAAATGGCTGACCTGTGGATGATCTGTAATATCTAACCTAGGTTAGCATTTAAGTGGTGGTTCAAATCTAATTATGCAAAATTTCTGTGTCTGTGTCTGTGTCTCATGTTCCTTGCCTTGATTTGAAACAAAGGAAAACAAATGTTTGTACACTACTTCAAAGAAATCACCAGAAAGCAGAAAATATGAAATGTGATGTTTGTTAACTACTTGCTGACCACTTTTGGGAAACTGATAATCCATCAGACTCTTGTGTTTGAGAATCAAGTAACACAGTCAAGGGGGTAAAAATTACGGAGCCAATCCAGGAAAAAGTGTTACGGGCCTAGCAAACCCTTTTTGCAATCAGAACTTTGTTTAAGGGCTTATGGCAAATATTTCTACAAATAACCAAATTGGGCAATGATAGAATGATTAATTTCATTGAAAATTGACAAGCATGTTAATTTCATAGTGTACTGCTGATTCCCTTTTAATATTACGATATGTGATTGGTGCCAGGTGTCAACAAAACTAGGAATGGACTGGATCGGATCAGCCCCTGTAACTCACTAAATGGCAAAAGGTTGGGGTTAGTGTTATGGGGTATCCCTGTCCTATTCGGGATTTGTCTGTGGCCATTACTTTGTCTATGAAACCAAACACCCACTACACAGGGAAGCTGACCCTTCTAAATTAAGGCTCATTTTCTAAACTATGCTATAAAGTAAAATGGCCTGTAGATAATTTTCAGAAATTGTCTTCCACACCTTCTGCTTTCTTTAATTTTACTTGAGCAGCTTCTACATCATTCTGTCCCAAGGAAAGACAGGCTGAATTGTAACACAGCTCATATGTATCTTCCCGCAAACCTGGGTCATCCTAGTAAACACAAACAATCAATTAACACACTGCAAACAAGAAAAAATCTTGAAGTGTGAAGGTATACCCTGTAGATGTAGTGGTATTTAGACTTGGACTGATTGTGGATTAGGCTAAACAACCAGGGCTTCTGACATCAAATTTGAGCATAATAAACAAATCCACTCAAAAATCACTTTGAGGAGACAGATAAAGCACTTCATTATGTGAACAGACTATTTTACAAGAGATAATATTTAACATGACTTATCAAAATGCTATCTAGAAGTTGCTTAGTGACAAATAAAAGTAATCGATGGTATGCATTTGTATGTCCATTTTTTATTACCACTTTCAATCCACCCCACTGAGCGGCGGCAGAAATAACAGCAGCTAGGTTAGTTTCTCTTTCATCGCCATAGTCGTCCTGCAAACCAAAAATTACCAACTCAATCTTAAACATATGTAGGAACACAGGACAAACACACTGGAAAAAGGCTGTCACTAAGGGCCGGGGGAAAGGGGATTTCCCCTGGCTGCTATGAGCTTGAGCTCTGCCTACTTTAATAAGAAAAAAATGGAAAATAGAACCAAAAGAACTTCCTTGCTGGACAATTCCCGTTCTACTGATTGTATATACTCGCCTGGCAACTTGAAATTTTCGTGACAGCCCTGCTGGAAACATGCAATAACAAGTGCTATACAAAGATAAAATGAAGCAAAGTATTGAAAAGGAAAATAAAAGGTAATTTTCAGCAATTACCTGAGAATTTTTTATCAAGTCCTTGTACAATTCTAAACATGCCCTGTAGTCTTCAAGTCGGTATAGCTAAAATAAAAACAAGAAAGAACATGTGAGATAAATTAATGAGAAAACTAGAGAATTCAGATGATAGACTGTTGGAGATATTATTATTTCGTTGTGGATTGAACTTAGCCCCTCAACAGTTCAAAGCTTAGTGATTTGATAATTTGGAATCAGGTTAAGTCTCAGATAATATTATCATGAGTTATATAACACAGATTGCTCAAATTAATAGATAGCAGCTATAACAAAAACAAATCAAAAAAATTTTAAGTAATGTTATAAAAAATAGATAAAGAAAAAGAGAAAAGTGAGAAGACAGAAGAAAATGGTTTTGATAAAACTATAATTTTGTGGACTGAGCTACACCATAGGAACATCCTAATAGTATGTGGATTGGTTACAAGTAAAATAATGTAAAATTTTATCTGGAAGAAAAGAAACATGATATTTTCAGGCATCACATGCATTGTACTGGTATGACCCCATCTCATTCCCAGGTTCCTTTCCTACTCATCCCCCAGAGTGAGTTAGAGATGACGAGTAGAAGAGGAGTCAGGGAACAAGGTTGATCAATGACCTTTGGATTATAATCTATCTTGTGTTGTATGTTGTACATATTGATGTTGTTTATAGGTCAAAATTAAATTCAGGATAAAAACCTAGGGTTGACTGTTTGCTAGCCCTAAGTATTCATAACCTAGAGCCAGGAGATAAAGGACATTGAGAATCAAGCAAGACTAAAACAAATTAACCTAAATTTTATTTTAATCACTCACATGGCCAGCATCAATGCAAATTCATTCCAGAACAAATGAAAGTGTTTATATATGAAAAAGTTCAACTACCACAAGACTTGCTCGGAACACCAACATGGCTGGCACGTCATTCTTGTTGAACATCAATATGTGGCTTAACATCATGAAAAAATTCTCTATATGACTGTGCAAGTAAGAGTTACAAGAGGTGTCCTTTCAGGGAATCACCATTTTTATAAAAAAATTAAAACATCCATACCACTTGTGCTTTGAGTTCTTTCTCCTGCTGTGTAGGCTCATCGATAGCATTCAATATATCCAAAGCCTCCTGGGTTTTGTTAAGGCGATAAAGGCTGTAAGCTTTCTCAAAGCGGAGTTCAATGTTTATCCTGTTAAAGGATAAACAAAAAAGGTTTGAATTTTACAGAGATCAATAGACTTTAAGTATCTCCAGAATGAAGTTTTTCGTGTCTTGTTATACTATGTTGATGAATAACGATCTTTGTGTAAGATGCTTAATATAAATACCAGTTTCGTTTCAAGACTTAATATCTATTAGATAATAGGGACCTTTAGATGATGGCGATGGCAGGTAAAACTTTGTTGAATGTATAAAAACTCTCCTGGATTTGAATTCCTAAGAGCCTTATCCAAAGTAAGAAAGAGAAAGAAAATTATTTTTGGCATTGCTCATTTATGCCCTCTATAAAACATGAAATTAGGTATTCTCAAGTTGTAGTCGTGCAAAAATGGTAAAGAAATGTACTAAAAAGCATGATGCACGTGCAAAGTTGTTGTTCTGGCCCCAGTTGTTCAAACGTTGGATAGCGCTATCCACCAGATAAATCACTATCCAGCGGATGAGTATTAGGGAAACCAATTACGCTATCTGCTGGATAGTGATTTATCCGGTGGATAGCGCTATCCAACGTTTGAGCAACTGGGGCCTGCTTATTAAACCTATCACTGTCTTTTTTTGACATTCTCATTGGCATTGCCGTCATCTGATCTTAAGGTCCCTAATAACTTCTTGGCGACCGTTATCAGCCTTGGTGGATAGCAATCTCCCTGAACTGCATTCAGTTTGTTGTATCATTAAATCTCGTTGTTGAGTAGGTGACAAATAATCCATTGTTAGAATTAAAATTGCTGGCTACTGGCTAATTTTGTCTGGGCTGTGTCATACACATACATGGAAACCAGCCTTGTTGTATATATTGTAGCTAATTTTTTATCTCAGGTAATTTTTATTTTTCCTTTGCTTTTGGGTATGATGATGTATGCTAATGATTTGAAACACAGGAAAAACAAAAATTACCTGGAATAAAAAATTAACTGCAACATAAACATACAATTGCTACCCAGAAAGACAAAAGTTCTGCCTGTGTCACAGGCATTCAAGTGGAAGGAAAACACAAAAATCGGTATGCGCAAGCAAAGGAGGAGGGAAACCTGTGTTGCTTGAAATTATATGACCAGGGCTAAACATGAAAGTGATACTTGTATTTAATTTTGTAATAACCCCTGAAGTCAAATTAAATCAGGTGTCTGTTAGCCAGCAAATAAAGCCATCTCTCGTCAATCCTCAGATATCTCTACGCGTCAATGACAGAAATACCAGACTGATAAAGTAACTCAATGATTGCATAATTGATCTTGTAGTCATGGGGTTCCAAATATAAATTTCCTTTGAGTTTATTGGTGTAATATATTCCAAGAATATTGACTTTTTTGTCATAAATTCATTGTCTTTACATTTAACCTTTGCAACTACTCCCTCAACCAATCGAAGGTGCTGACCAGATTCCAGACAGATTTTAGGCTTTTGGTAAGGAATTTCTGTTGTCGAAGTGTAGATGTCTCTCCCGCAAAATGTCTCTCGCGGTCAAGGTTTTAGCCAGAAGGGAGTAAAGGCCTTCTTATGGACACCCATTTTTGGAAGAAATACAAGGAAAATCCACTTAACTCTTATAATTTTATGGGAAAACATGCCTCCTGGACGGCCAGTTTTCAATGTCTGATTAAAAGCCTGCTCACAGTAAGGGGTGGATTTGTACGTAGATACATGTAGATGACTGTGTGCATAAAGTTTTAAGTTTTCTCAAATTTCTATTACATACTTTTAATTTTTAAAATACCCAGTGGCTATTTGTATGGGCCCTGTACACCAACTTGTATTTGTGACTCATATAGGATTCTGACTATGCTGATTAGGGTAAAGCACTGACCATACTGATTAGGGTTAATAAGTGACTCATAATGGTTAGCTTCTATCTAGGGTTAGGGTTGTTGCTATGTAAATGATGAAATCAAAGACTTACTTAGTAGCGAATGCTCAGTGGTATAGTGATTTAGGTAGTCGGCTGCAGATGCTACGGCCCGTGTTCGATTCTCAATCTTGCCACACTGAAGTTTTTTCCTTAAGAATTGCCACTGATTTTTTTCCTTAAAAATCGAGGAAACTTACACTTTCATGAACATTTGTTGGGCAGAAAGTTCAAGAGACTTAGAAATTTCATACATATTTCAAGAGGAGACTTAATCCTGAATGAATAGGAAATACAAATCGGTGCACGGTTCCTGTACAAATAGCCACTGGCTTTTAAAATATAAGCTTGGGTTTATTACTAAGCTTATAAATTATTTTCAAAAGGGTTAGTACATTAAACTACGTCTTGTTTATGAAAAAGTACTGAAAAAAAGGCTAAACATGTACATACCCCTTTTTGGGCGCGGAATTGATGACATCCACAGCTTCTCGGAAACAAGACTGATGAATCAGCGACACAACTTTACAATGAAATGCTTCCTTATCATCTGGTTTTTCTTGTAAAACTATGAAACAAAGAAATAGGATCAATAAAAATGAGAAAATAATCTATGGTGGACTAGAAAAGTTACCCTTACTTTTATTAGCAATTTTCTGGGCCTTTTCGAAATTTCCATCCTTTCCAAATCGATCTAGTTCAGTAAAAAGTTGAGGTATTGAAGGAGACGATGCCGCCATCTTTGAATAAGAGCTTCAATCGAGCCGACAGTGTGCTGTCAGCGGTGAGCTTGCATAGTGAAAAAATCCTGGGACGGGGGTTGATTTTGTCACGTGTATCCATCGCGCGAAATGCATGCTGCGTATTTCAAACCTTCGCAGCGAGTATTCTCAACTTCAACTCTATGATTCACGGAGTGGCTTTCGCCCTGACGCTTGTCAAAATGGTAAGTTTTCGGTGGTAGGTTTAGTGCTTTGGTTGCTTCCTAGTTTCTGTTTGTTGCTAGGCTTTCCTTTGGTGTAGAGATTGAAAAAGTCTTGGAGAAATTCGGCAAGTGCGGACCTGGTTGGTCGTTGCGCATGCATGGTGAGCTTGACACGACCTTAAATTTTAAGTTTAAGTCGAATATGTTCTCCTACAAGGCTGATTTTTAGCTTTTGAAATATCATAGAAAAGTGACACGATCGCGAGTTTACCCACAGGGAACCCACACAATAGGTTTGTGTAGCCGATTGTTATTTTATAGTAAATGTACTGGATTTACCGTTTGCTTCACCTATAGCGATATATCGCTAACTATGTATATAAATCAATGATAAATAAACGTTGAATTACCTTACCTGTGGTGTATAGTCGTCCTTTTGCCTCAAAAGCGGTTTTTTGAGCGATTTTGAATGAATTTGAGTTCGCCGTTGACTGTTCCATATAATAGAAGGACAAGGGAGGAATCCTTGTTTGAAAAGGGTTCCAGCGCTGGGCGATTTTTCACCCCAAAATCGCATCGCTCGCTTTCAAACTTCGCAGCATAAAGGTCAAAAGATTCACGATTCTTCTCGTACCTTCAATCGAAAATCCATCCAAGCGGCCGGAGCTAGCCCTCGAAGAAAATCAAAATCCCACAGTATTGACGACTGGAATTAGTAGCAAGATCCATACGTGCCAACCAGAAACCGTCCCGCTGATTGCCTCTTTTGATTGGATGTCGTTTAACAAATGGTTAAATAATAACTGATGAAGAAGACTTGGTAAGCGTTTGTTGTTTAACGACATCCAATCAAAAAGAGGCAATCAGCGGACGATTTCTGGCTGGCACGTATGGATCTTGCTACGAATTCCAGTCGTCAATACTGTGGGATTTTGATTTTCTTCGAGGGCTAGCTCGGGCCGTTTGGATGGATTTTCGATTGGAAGGTACGAGAAGAATCGTGAATCTTTTGACCTTTATGCTGCGAAGTTTGAAAGCGGAGCGATGCGATTTTGGGGGTGAAAATCGCTCCGGCGCTGGAACCCTTTCAAAACAAGGATTCCTCCCTTGTCCTTCTATTATATGGAACAGTCAACGGCGAACTCAAATTCATTCAAAATCGCTCAAAAAACCGCTTTTGAGGCAAAAGGACGACTATACACCACAGGTAAGGTAATTCAACGTTTATTTATCATTGATTTATATACATAGTTAGCGATATATCGCTATAGGTGAAGCAAACGGTAAATCCAGTACATTTACTATAAAATAACAATCGGCTACACAAACCTATTGTGTGGGCGCCCTGTGGTTTACCATATCTCAAATTGACCAAGCTTTATGTGCCCATCCCTAAAATAACTTAAATCTTGATTATCAAGATAAGCTTAAATGAAGTGATGAAATTGCAATAACCGAATCATTTTCTGCGTTTTCGTGAGATGTTACTGTAATACAAGTGGAACCGAAATTGTATTCTTTTAGCAGTAAATGAATTTAAATTTCCTCAGTATTTTGTCGTGGTATTCCTTGTCAATTTGATAATGTAATAACACTGCCTTAGGTTGGTAATAATTTTATTATGGTTAATGGTAATCTTGTATTGACAATTCTTTGTGTTACCGAGCTTCAGCTCCTACTTTTAATTTGTTTATTTATTTTTAATTCTCAGAAATTAAACATTTTATCAACCAGTCAATGTAAATTCTGAACGTGGACAAAGACTTGTGAAAGAAAGATAAATTTCTCTCTCCTAGCTTGGCAAATGTTTTCGTGTAGTGTCCCTGCCCTATTATTGCTTCATTGAAGACTCTTTGGGTTTCATTTTGTACTTAAATTGTTGCTTTTCATGGGAAAAAGAAATGTTGTTTCATTACTTTGTTTGTACCTTTTGGAAAAGGATCAGATCAGATCAGATCAGTGATCCGTCTACAAATTTATTTCAGAGTTCTGTGACTCACCAGTCCATTCATGAATCATTGCTAAACCCAATCAACGAGTCCCCTATTGAAGTTTGGATTACCACGTGACATGTCATTTTTTTCTTTTTGTGTTCTGTGCAACCATTGCAGGACATGCAGTATTCCTTTTTATCAAACACCAGCCATGAAAAGACTTAAACCATAGATTTATGTTCTTCAGAATGAAATGGGAATGCCAAGTGAAAAAGATAATTTTCCCACAATGATTAGTAAAATTAAAGAGAGTCCACAGCAAGACACAGTTTTTACTTGTGTTTGGGATGCATGTGACTGATATCCTTCCAGCCATCAACTTGGTTGTCTATTAAGTTGGGGGTAGTAGCATCCGTGGGAGCAGGTCCAACCACTGCTTTGCCTTTCTTGGACTTTCTTGCTGTCTTTTGCACCATTGGCGGCTTGTTGTATTTATGTATCAACTTTATCTAAAGAGGGTAACGTTAAAAAGTAAACTGACAAACCTGCGGCCCTCATTATTTAACAGTTAACAATTACAATTAAAAATATGCAAATTCCCAGTGGAGCAAGTGGACCATAGACACATATCCTTCTCAGCATGGGAATTCGTTGACAGAGCTTATTACAGAGTTTGTCAATATGGTCATCAAAGGAGAGTTTAAGTTCAGTGGCATTTGCTGGCTATTCATTCTTTTCTCAGTCCATTTATTGGTAGCGAGCATTGCTTTCGTCTTTGTTTTATTGAGAATCACTTTGTTGTTATTTGGCCATTTCTGCGATCTATCCAAATCTGATTGGAGACCATCACTGGTAGCCTGAGGTGCTACTCAGTAATCAGTGGGATAGCTAATTGTAGTATCATCAGCATTTATGAATACAAGAAACAGTACCGGGCCCGGGATGCTACCCTGTGGTACACCCAGTTATGTCTCTTGTACTGGAATGAGATTCATCAACGTTTACATATTGATTACGACCTCTTGTGTAATCAGTAAATAATGGCAAAAAATCCTTTCTAATGCCTACCAGCTCAAGCTTTGAGAATAGCAAGTTATGGTTGCTGACATCAAATGCCTTTTTGTAATCAACAAAGACAGGCCCAGTACTTTGTCAATGTTGAGATCAAACAGAATCTGATCCATTAGCTGTATTAGTGCTGTTGGAAATTGGAAATTGGAAATCGTGAAGTATAAAAGCGTTGTCCCTCAGAATCTTACAAGTAATCACAGGCATGCCTCTCCAAAAGTTTTGACATAATTTGTTGGTTGGTCTGTGGCTTCTGCTTGTTTGTTAGTTGCCTGGTCTGAACTGCCCTGTTCTTTATGTTTGTACTTTCTGTGAAAATTAACGGCAAAACATTTTTGACTTCTGAAATAGCCACTAAAGCAACCGGGCCAAGTTTATGGCGGTTTTGTGTACATGCTGGCTTGTTGTTAGGCAACTGCAGATGCCCAAGGGATAGAAAAAAAGAGATATTCATGGCCAAAGCAGGGTCACAGTTCTCTTAGCGATTCTCATGTGAGTTACATATGATGTGAATTCCGACAAGAAAATAAGTCTCGCTAACTCAATGGCTTTACAGCTAGCTGTCGCTTTGCAAGGAAAAATAATAATGTTAATAATAATAATAGAAATAGTAATAATAATGGTTCAGTGGTAACTTCTCTACAGTGTAGCTCTACATTTACCAATATTTAGTCAAACCATGCATCAAAAACTATGCAATATACTATATGCTACACACTATACTATACTCAATACTAGCCTAGATAAATAATCGAGGAGGAAAATACTGACTTGCAAATTGAGCAAATTAACATACCGAAATCTTAGTAGAAAGGGCTTTGCTTCCCTACTTAAAATGTTATAATAGCCTGATCTCAGGAAGCATTTGTTATTTGCAGGATTTCTACTTGAATACCACTGGTTGGTGTACAGCTAAGTTCAAATACTCAGGCCAAAAGAGGCTGTTAAGAGCTCTGAGTGCTAATTGAAGTAAGCTCAACTGTCTTTGCTATCACCCTGCTACTAAACTGGTGGCTGCCTTTTGTATACAAGGAATGGGTTTCTTGAGATATTCTGGGAGGCCGCGATAAATTATGTTGTTGTTCACCAGCTTTGATATCACAGGTGACTGGACAATGGTTTTGCCCAAATTAAGCGAAGCTTGGGTTTGAGCTTTCTGAGTATTGCTAAAAGTAGCGAAGCATAATTAGACAGCTGCCTTTATTGTCCTCCTACTTCAGGTGCTGATGAAGGTGGTGACCAAGGAGCTTGGGCTTGGCCTTTTGATGTGCTAGACTTAGAGACTTTTGTTTCTTCTGCACATGGTAGTACATGTATGTGTAGGAGATGCGTTGTGGGTTATTTGAAACTACAGTGTATGTGAGCAATGAAAGTTTTACTGGCTAGCATGACTCTTGTTGGTTTTTGTACATGTTGGCTCTGATTAAACGTACTTCGTAAACCATACTTCATATCTCTATATACAATGTTAGCAACACTACAGATGTAGAACAAAAAAATATTAAACTTTAAGCTAAAACGGCTGTTTCACCAAATGTCTCACGTCATGAACAGTCATTGATGTACTGTAGATTCCCTGCTGTAACGTTGTTAATTTTATGTATGTTGCTGTGCTCAGGGCACAAATTCTAGGTTTCTGTAAGTTGCTTGGTGCTTCATTTGTATGCCCAACAACAGCAGAAATTTAAACAATTTGTTTATCCTTCTCTGACCTGAGTTGTTTCTGCTGGTAACATTACACCTGTCATCTTGCCCACTTTTTTAGCTTGCCCCTATAGTGGCAATCTGTGGATATGGAGGGCAATTCAGCATCTCTGTCACTAGAAATCAGAGATATTTTTGGGCCCACTCTCTTAGACAAAGTGGTATTTTTAAAATGTGTGTTAAGCACTGCTACAAATAAGCCAAACACTGTTCCCTATAGACATTTTGTCCTCGTGGAAGACTTATGATTATTTTCCTTGACTGGAACAATTTGTTGTCAAAACAAGTTTGAAAGATCAAGGTGCAAAACAGTTAAGATTTATAATGATAATAATAAATAAAATTGTTACATTGATAATAGCTGGTATGAATCCATTATATCAGGTTTATATTGATATTGTGTTACTTGTACTGTTGAAATTTATGGCTTAAAGCATTCGTTGAGCTCCAAAACAGCCGCTAAAACACACCGTCTAAGTTTGTTGCTGCACAGATCCAGTGTAATTTATCGTCCAGCCCTTGAGATTGTTTTTGTCTAGAGGTCATTGTCTTGAAGAGTCATGGTTTGACTAGATTGAGAAGCTGTTCAGTTATCTTGAGGTGCTGAGGTAGAATTGCTGCTGAAACTCAAAGATGTAGTGTCAACAGGCAGAGGCATGGTTGATGGGCTGTTGTTGTCTCATCATTAAAACCAAATTTACATGCTACAAAGAAAAGATGCTGATGCATAGGCTAAAACGCTGTTGCTTAATATGTAAAGGAAGAAGAGAACAGCCAGAAGAGACGCGAAAACAGTGGCTTTACTCCATGCTAACACGGCCACCAAAAAGCCTCACAAGAAAATAAAAACTCAGTGATTCTAGATGTGTCAAAGTAACGTCGTTCCATGTGAGCCTACCCTATTTAACTTGACCTCACACCAGCAGACTCCTAAGCTTGTGGTCGATAACTTTGTCAAATCTTTCATTTAAATAAAATAATACAATACAAGAGGTTACAGATTGTAATGATAATGCTGCAAGCAGTTGCTGGACAGTAGAACATAACGGAAGCGGTACATGTATAGAGATTTCATAAATATATTTATTGGGTCAATTTCCATCATTTTAGGAATTACATTAGAACTTTGTAATTGTGAAGTGAAAAATACAAATATTTTGAATAGTAGCTAAATCAAAATTATAGGCTGAGATATAGTCTTCTTGCTGTAAATGGTTAGTAACACATCTCTTAGCAATGTGTGATAATTTCTGAAAATAAGTAAAAAAAATTACAACATAATAATAATCTAGGTAATGTTGATGTTGTGATGCATATTGTTAATAGAGTCATACTGAATGTTTACGAATGTACAGAACCATATGATAATAATAATATTTAAACATAAGTAAACCTAAGGAAATTAGGAAAGTATAAAATCTTGTAGCCTGTGTGTGGTTAAAAGTAATCTGATATATCTACTTTGTAGCGTTGGTCCAACATGGTCGGTCGCTCGCAACGTTGTCGTATCCGTTTTTTCTTAAATGTGGTATTTATTTAAGGATTCTATTCTTGAATGCATCATGACTCAGTTCCAACAAATTTTCACTTAGGAATATGGGAGTGACTATTTCTGAAGAGTAGTAGGAATAGACTACTTTAATATAAACAAGCGACACTGCTCTATCCTCAGTGCAATCGCCCTAAAAAAACCAACAATTCATGTGGCAGACCAGTCTCTTGTGCCTCTGTGACATCATCTTTTGTCTTTGTAAAGGTAACTGTGCTGAATGTAGTGGAGCCCATGCTCCTGTGTACTTTGCTCAACTTTTGAGCTCTAAAATGTTTGAGCTGGCAGGAAGTGCAGCCCATCAGAACAAGATGGAAATGATCATTCCTTGTCTGCGTTAGTTAGCTGTGGGAAATGAGAAAGATTTAAATTTCTTGCTGTTAACACCATTACGTCCTCTCAGTGTTTCTGCTATTCTTCTTTCTCACATGTACTAATCTTTAATGTCATCTTCAAGTGCACTGATCATTCTTTCAAAGTGTTCAAGTTTTATCCTATTTCTCTAAGGCATTTCACAGTAACCCAAATGTAATGATTTTGCAGTATGCAAGGCTGTGCTCTAAGGAAAATTGAAGGGAGCCCAGTGCTCTGAAACTGTAAAATCTAGGGCGGCCAGCATATGATTTGTATGAAAGAACTAAGATTTCCTAGTCGCCCAAGGGCAAAAGTTAGGCGCCAGGGGCCACCGGGCTCTGCTAGAGCACAGCCCCGAGTATGGCACTCCTGTAGGCATGCAGGGTATCAGTTGAAAAGTGAACACTTCAAAGTATTTGTATTCATGTCCAAATTGTTTTGTACCATACCACAGGGAATCTGAATGCTGTATTAGCTAAACTCAGTTACCTACCTGTGTTCCTGAGTCTTGCTGAGTCGTTTTGGAAGGGATTTGAATTAGATCAAAGAGAGCATCTTACCAATAACATCTCAGGATATCACCCTTGTCTTTATCACCAACCTCCAATCTTGTCTGCAAATGTGTTCCTTTGGGGAGTAAGATTTTAAATTCATCGTACCTTACAAAATAAGAGTGTTTGAATTACTTGCATGTAGTTCTTACTTGGGGCAGGAATCATTTGAACCGTCCTAATAACATCTCTCCACACACCCTGATTGAGCATTGCATCTCTTATTTCTTTGGTATTGTCCAGTCCAGTGTTGGCCCTGATGTCTTGTCTTGTCTTCTTGGTCTACCTCGCTTTGGGTTAGCTTGTTAGGGTTTCCAAAGCAGCACTTTTGAAGCAGTTTCTTCATTGTGATGAGCACAATGGCCAGCTAATCATATTCTCCTGTGGGTTGTATAGCTCTTGATTCATAATATGTTGTTGCCAGTGCACATTCAGGGCCATTCATAGCATTCTGGTGTAGCATCCATTGACACTTTTCTCCAGGTTTTTGGAGCGAGAGGATAGTGATGCGTGGCAAGACCCAACAGGTCGGTTCTAATCTGTGATAGCAGGCATGTGAAAAGGACCACTTATAACTTTAACATCAGGCTGAATTTCCTAACCATCAACCCGCAAGTCTGATGGTGAAACAGCCATCAATGATGTACCAAGGGTGAGGCAAACAGAAACAAAGTTAAGTCCACGGTTTAGTTTGGAGCTTGTAAAAGGAATACCAGGTGATGGGGCTCCTGTGAGCAAACAAGTTACTCCAGCATGGGTGTTGTCCCTTTGGTATAAGCCACCTCAGATTGGACTGTCAAGGAAGCAGGCAATTTTGAAAGACATGCTGGGATGACGAAAGAGGATACTGGGATCACCATGATCCACCAAGGCTTGTGTAGAGTGCAAATGGTTTTCTCCAAATAGGATAGGCCAGGACTGACGTGGAACTACAAGCATCTGAAAGGTTGTTTCTCTATCATTTCTCCACTGTATGGGAATTTCCGTAGTGCCAACAGCCTTTAACTGAGAATTTGCATCCCGACAGTAACTGTAACAGGTGTTTCAAGTGACTGGTACTTTACGTGTGGACATTTGGAAGCAACATAATCAGCATGAGAGCGACTGACAAGAAAAACTGAGCAACAACTTTCAAGAGGTAGTGGACGTTTCTCCCCAGCAGAGACAACAGGTGTCCAAAGGATGTGACGTTCTTTGAGTTTTCCGGCAGTGATTGTAACAGCTGGTAGGCCAAACACAACATTTTCTTGATTTTCGGTGGTTGTTTTCTCAGCAGCTGGTTCGTTTGAGGTTATGTTCTGGCGTCCATTGTTGTCATTGATGACACGAGGGAAGCAGTGTCTGTTCCACTTCGTTCACCACGCACACGAGGCTCATCTAGTACCTTTAGTTCACTATTTTCTTCATTCTCTGAAGTTGAAGTACTTGATGAAGCGGTAAAGTCTAAATCAGCTATACGCTCTCCACTTTGATTGAGAATTTTTCTCTTCTTGGTTGCCTCTTGTTCTTGTCGCTCGATCACACTCTTCCTTCGGGCTTTTGCCCCATCACTTCACTCTGCAGCGGCCTTCAGTGTCAGAACCCAGTCGACATTAAACCTGTCCCAGTTTGCTGCTGGCCTGCCAGAGACAAAGTGACGAGAGCAAACACGCTCAGTCTGCAAAACACTTTTTGCTTTCAGGTCGGCATGGTCTATCGC
>CALNXK010000011.1:3065000-3292500 GCA_942486035.1 Porites lobata | reverse complement strand
TCAGACGCAGTAAAGACTCATCAGATTCAGGACGTGCTGTGGCAATTACATAAGCAAATCTGTACACAAGATTAGTCTTTCCTTGAGACTGCAGTAACTTCATTGCTTTTGCTGATAGTGCAGCAAAGTTTCCTGGGTTTGTGTCTATACCAGCTCTCAATGCAAGCTCAAGGAAAGAGGCATCTGCAATTTTCTCTACTTTTACTGGGAAGGTCTTGCAATATTTGGGACAATTTTATGCACAGCAAGGAACACTGGCAGGCAACGACTGGTGGATTCTGCTGTGGGTTTGTCGCTGACTGCTGTTGCAATTGGACTGCATTATTATTCCTTCTTTGTTTAGGATGACCCACTGTTACCTTAGCTAGGGCGTCACTGAGTGTTAGGTTATATGTTTCCTCTGCTGCCTCTAAAGATCTAAACCTCCCTTTGAGATACGTACACACTCGTCCTCTAACTCTGTTGTCTGTGAAAAGAAAACATTTAAAAATACACTACCTAAGTATATGTACCACACAACAGCTAAATTTGTGCATAACTTCAATTACAAAAAAATGAAACTGTCTAGGAATTTTCTTCACATTTATTTTTTCTTGGTTCAATATCGGTGAAGATTCAGTTACACAGTAATCACAATAAAGCTAAAATACATTGGTTGTGAGTTGTTGATCTGGGATAGTGCATCCATTTACAAACGACCCTGTCCATGTACTTGATCCATGCAACTACTCTTTGCTTAAGTTACTTATTGACTAACAATAATAATAATATTAGCGGAGCTCCATGCGCGCGTGGGCGGAGCCCCATAGCTAAGGCAATCCACCCATCTCAGAAAATTTGGTAATTACGTGACCGACCGGCCGTCCGTCCGCACCACAGGCATACCAATGTTTGCTCTCACACTTTCTAGCTACTTTGGTAGCCCAGGAGGAAGCTGATTGCACATCAATGTTGTCATCAATTGACAGCTGTCAAAACAGGGTATCCGCTGACCAGTATCACCTGACCGTATTGCGGGCTCAGGTGTCGACCCAGCAAGGTCGAGTATTCTTTGAAGTTATCCGCTGACAACTTATTCGTTTTCAAATGATTGCAGGCTCACGTTTACTTTTTTTAAATTCATATCAATATGTTGTGTTTATGTCAGTATCGCCCCGCACTATTACGATTTTGATTTCAAACTGACCTCAGACGCAAAAATTCAGGCAGTTTTTTTAAAATACAGACAGGGAAGACCTTTTCTTACCATGGTCACGTGTTGGTCACGCTCCACGTCCAATTTTTATGCTCTGATTGATTAAAATTTGACGGGTGAGTTCATGCATAAGATTTATGCAGCATCTTGAAAGTTGTTTACTTTGACAGCTGAAGCTGACAGAGTTTTGAGTCAAGTTGTGATGTTTTTAACTGTCTTTTTCCACTGGATGTACAAAATGAAATACAGCTGCTATCAAGAGTGTTCTCTTATTCATGGCTGGTTTGTTTATTGGGTTTTTAGTTGTGAAACGTCGCTTGTCAAAGCTGCTAATCCGATTTCGGATGACATCGTTTTTGTTTTTCACCTTACTGGATGCGTGCAAGAATTATAAAGGCTCAAGCGATCCTTGCCTTACTTGATAGCTTTCAGGAGCTGCATCTCGAAATATGGTAAGCCTGAGTAATTATTGTATTTATATCTAATTTCATGAAGTCCAGCTGCGCAGTTTATGAAGCTAGTTTTTGCACGTTTGTATTAAGATTTGACTGAGACACTGATCTGACCTAGTATGAGTTTTGATATAAGCTTAAGCTTACAGAACTTTAGTCGATATTAATTCACCGTAAATAGAAAGAAAAGACTTTCCGAAGAATATTTAGATATAATTTTAGCTGTAGAAAGAAAGCTTTGAGCGAACTTTGAAAACAGCAAACAGGCCGGGAAACCGGCGGCTTAAAACATAAACTTAATCTTTAAGCTTACTAGTAAAGACTTGAGGATTCTTAGAGACACTTAAATACTCATTTGTTTTCGTGAATGAAAATTGTTGTCTCTGTAAATTTTCTACCGAATTATATTTCTTTATTGATTGTTGGTAGTCTCAAAAGTGTAATTTTCGTCGCTTTGCCGTTTGTTTTCAGCCGTTCATAAATATCGCTTGCAAGAGTACTCAAAATGCCGAGCGTATCAAACGCTTCTTAAGGTTACACATCGTTATAAAACCATGAATAAAAAATAGACTCAATAAATTTTTTATCATGTTGAAGCGTAACTCTTTTAAAATTTCTTCGCAAATTTGTTGCTTGTCAAAATTTAGAACCGGCTGGCCGTAATAGGTGATTTTGGAAATTTTTTGAACGGTTTCGCTAATTAAAAGTCCACACGTGCTTCGATGGTCCTGAATATTGAATGAATGCAATTTGTCTTGAAAAATTGTGAAATACTGCATTTTGTACGATGTCTGTATGATATAAACAGCGCCTCATAGTACTCTTTCTCCTCAGATCTGGTTTTTTTTTTTTTTTTTAAATAAAAGATTGGTTTGCACACACCCAGATTTATTGGCAAGAATTTGTAAACTTGTCGATCGCAAAAAATTCGGCCGGATTTGTTTTCCGCGCCTTATCTACTGTGATGAAGAGCCATTATTGCTCTTAAATTTGACCGTACACCTTTTTGGGTGTACATATAAGGCTATATCAACTCGATACAAGATTTGTTTCCCTCCAAAATCACTTAACTTTTCAATGGGAGCTTCGCTTTTAGCTGTGGCTAAGTCTATATATTATTAATAATTAATAACTGCAAACAATAATAATAATAGTTATGTTAGATAGGACAATTTCAAACATACGTAAGAGAAGAAAATTGGCAGAGGTGCTTTCCTGGATTTGTCTTGCTGCTTCACTCCAAAAGAAATGGCCTTCTCTAAAACCTGGCCACTCTGTTGATGTGTCACTGTACTTGGGGTCCATTCTTGACAGACCAACAAACTCAACTAGTGCTCTCTCCTCTTGAAAAGTCCATTTGTGTTTTTTTCACAGGTGACTTACGCAAAGGACTGACTACATGACATTTTGGTTTTACATCTGTTTGGATACCTAGATTAAGAAAAAAATACTGATCTTTTCTATGCGTCCTATTAAATAACCAATGTAGAATTGAATTGAATTGAATTGGCCATGAATTTACCTTCACTTTTCTGTAGTTTCGATATTAAACGCCGTGGCCGGCCAGTGACTATTCCCACTACTTGTCAATCCTTACCCTACCCGTGATTGTTTGCGCGTTAACAATCCGATAAAGTGAAGAACGAGAAAATTTCACCACATCCACGTTAATTCTCGATATCGCAGCCCTTTTATTACGTCGTCACGTAATTCGAATTGGTCCTGTAATTCGGTCGTGAATAAGTCAATGTCACTTCCACCACCGTTAACATAATTATGTCACTGATTCCTTTAATTTCAGTTAAAATCAGGGTCATACACTGCTCAGCTTGTGTGCAGTAGCACAATTTTGGATTCAGACAATGAGGGACAAAAGTGTTGACACACCTCTATAAAATGGCCCCTTTTGGCGTAGTGGATATACTTATCCCCTTCCCCTGTCTACCCCAACCCCTTACCCCCAAAATCAATGTTGAATTTTGGATCCTCAAGTCTTTTCGTACTTCAGACAACATTGATTCAGGGGGTGGGGGGATTTACGACGTTTAGAAAGAATGAAATAATAAATGAATTTAATGTTTGTTAAAAGCACCCGTTTTAAACAAGTTTGTCAGCTACTTTTGTCCCTGATTGTAGCTGTCTTTTTAACACTTAAATATTGTATAACCTCGAGTATAAATGTAGTTGGTTTGTTAGAATAATGCAAAGAGTAGTTCTCAAAGTTAAAGTAACAATTATTCCTCGAGCCCAAATGGGCTTTGAGTCAATAGCCCATGAGGCCGAAGTCCGTATGGGCTATTGACTCAGAGGCTATGAGGGCGAGAGGAATAATTGTTTTAGTAAAATCCAACTAGTTGGTCAAAAATGTCGAGAATAGAAGAATTTTAGCTAGTGAAAGCTAGACTTTAATCCGTTTTTGCCACCAAAAAGCCCGCGCTTTTCGCTACTAGTGGGCTATAACGTATAGCCTAGTAGTAGCTCAACCAATCAGACGGTAGCATAGATAATAGACCAGTAGTTGGATTTTACTAAAATATATTATACCACTGCCAGTTTGGATTTCCTAAAAACTATTCAACGTCCTATGCTCTAATCCATCTGATAAATAGAATCTGTTCCGCAATTGACGAGCGTGAAACTACTGTAGGTGTTTCCCTAGATCTCTCCAAAGCTTTTGACACTCTTGATTATCAAATCTAATTTACCAAGCTGGAGCACTATAGTATCCTTGATGTGGCTCTGCAGTGGATAAAAAGCTACTTTTCTTGCCTTCAGTAATGCGTCCAAATTAATCAAACTTGTTCCTTACTGCAGACTATTAGGTATGGAGTTCCTCAAGGATCTATCTTAGGCCCTTCATTCTTCATACTGGACATAAATGATCTTACTAAAGCCTCCAAAATAACGGAGCTTCTAGTTTTGCTGACGAAACGAGAATCTTTTTTCACACTCTAATCCCAACTACTCAGAGAATGTGCTTAATAATGAGTTACCAAATATTGATGATTGGTTAAGCAATAAGCTCTCAGTTAACACCAAAAATACGAATTATGTTGCCTTTAGTCTGAGTCAGAGGAAACTCAATTACAGTTTTTCTCTCTCTTTTGGAGGTCAATCTCTAATTCAAAGCAATGTAACTAAAGTTCTTGGGGTGTACCTAGAGTAACATATTACTTGGAAATATAACATAAACTTTGTCTGTAAACAAATCACTAAATGAACCGGTATTTTATCTAGGATGCGTTTCTACTTATCTTGCAAGACCAAACTCGTGCTGTACTACACATTTATTTAACCTTATATTATTATAATTCCACGTGGTCGTCTACTAACGTATTTAATTTAAACAGAATTTACTAGAGCGACTTTCGTATAACCTTAAAATAAAAACGCGTGAACAAAACGCATGTTGCTTTTGGTTGGTTAAGCGAACGCTTCGGTAAAGTTCAATACTGAAAATAATTTTCCAAAACTTCAGGCAACAAAAGCTTGATAAAGTGTTAAAACTGGGCAGATGTTAGGATGCCAGACTGGAAGGTTGCTGTGTACCCTATCCAAAAAAGGTACCATATCTTGGCAGATTATTCAACAAGGGGAAGTTCTGTGGCCAGTGCACAAGAAAACCGCATCTGTCACTACAGCACACGTGAAATTTGTGAAAGGTTTATCACGACTGGTGATTGTCAAGCTGGAGCAAGAGCGAGGCCAGCTAGCAATATGCAACCTTCTATGGCTGCCTATCTGGAGGCTATGATTTTCGTGAACCCTTTTTTATACTTGGAAGAAATGCAAGGCAGACTGAGAGCTGACCTGAACTTGTTACCAGTCGGTACCGGTTATTTGCAGGACACTGCATGATCTCAATTTAATGAAGCACAAGTCAACTAAAGTCCACCAAGAGCGATTTACACCGTACAAGTTGGAAAGAAGACAAGCTTACTTCCAGTGGTGGAACCGAAAAGATCCAACAAAACTGTTTTTCAGAGACAAGATGGCCTTTAACAAGGTCACTGATGTACGAACTTCCGGTTGGTGCAGTATTGGTGACGTTCTTCTGACTGTAGAGCCAAAGCGAGACCTAAGAGAAAAAATATCGGCATTTGCAGTGGTAGGATACAACGAAGGAGTTCTTAATTGCTATCCAGTTCCCAGTAGCTTTAATGCAGTTTCCATGACAATTGCCGTCGGGTGTCACTTCCTACCCTACTTACCTGAGATAGTTTTCTGGTTCTTGACAACGCCTCAATACACAATGACGTTGCTCTACAGAATGCTTTGGCGCGCAAGAAGAGAACGTCAAAATGCTTACTTACTCCTTTGACTTAAATCCCACTGAAAGCGTTTTTAGCATTGTGAAAGGCAATCCACTGAAGTCTCCAGGTTCCATTCGTGCTAAGAGAATGGCGAGTGTCGTGAATGCTTTGGTAGGAGTAAGAGTTCCAGTGGTACAGTTATTTTATTCAACCTTTATTCAAAAATTTGTAGTTCTGCAACAGGGTTACCATCACACAAGACGTCTTACTAAATAAAATGAAAGTAATGACGTTCAAAAATTTTCTACAAAAGATAAAATGGATAAAAAATTCCACAGCGTCAGTCATTATGCAATATTAAAATTCATCATTGACTAAAATACTCAAATAAGACTTTTTTTGAAACGATCTGCGATCTTAATGTTAACAATTTCGCTTGGTAACGCATTCCAGTCCTTGACAGTTCTACAAAAATAACTATTCTCATAAGTCTCAGGATTTGGCAGTAGTTCAATAAACTTATTCTGGCTAGAGTTCCTTAAATGTCTTCTGCGCTTCATAGCATAGTCTGTTAAGGCCAGGCTGCCATCACCATGAATTGATCATATTTGGACACCTCGATTCTCCTGTTTTACTGTTTCCCTAAACAACAGTATAGATATATACACAATAAATTTAATATATTGTTAAATTTAGACCGAATCACATCAGTTCAATTAACTTGTCATGTGTTCTTTTTTTCGTGTTGACTGGCCATCAACTGCAGTTGCGCAGCAAGGCACTTGGCCTTTACTGCTTTCTTTAGGTCTTTTGTCTTCTTCCTTAGCTTCCATTCTTGGTCTGCAATCAGGGTCTCCTTTGAAAACCTATTTCCACACGTTTCGACGCCATTATGGTACCACTTGGCTGCGCTCTATATGCCATTATGCTGTTTGGAGATGCTTTTTGCTTACTACAACCGAGTACCCTGAACTGAGGAGCCGTTCTGTTAACTGCTCTGGGAGTTTCGTAATGGCTGGCCATTTTGGATTTCAGACTGCAAAGCATTGAGTAAGTATACTTAGATATACATGTAAGGATTTGAAGAAAATATAGAAATTGGATAGTTTTGTCTTGCATTTAAAGCAGATTTTTCCTCTCCTTGCTTTTTGCTGCCTGGACTATCGACGTAGAAAGGGTGGTGACACAATTACTTTGATTGCGCTAGTTTGTTTTGAAATTACGGTAAAGAGAGTGGGTTTTTTTTGCACGAGTTAGCTATGCTAACACAAGTCTATACAGGGTGTATAACGGCTAAAATGCTTTCTATCAAATTGTGGCTGGAGAAAGTGTACCGAAAACAATTGATTCCCTCTGCTATAAGAAAAGATTGGTTACAAATAGACGGACTATATAGTAGGATATGGAAGCTAAGATATGAATTGTACGATTTGGAAAAGAGGACAGACTTGAATTGTGTCACTTGGCGGTGTTTTGGCGTGTAAGGATGAAGGGCAGGGATTGAAGCTGGAGGAGAAAGAAAAATGGTATTTGATAGATGAGGTGGAGAGGCCAAAAGCAATGATAGAAGCAATAGTGGAGACCAGGACAAGATTGATAGAAGTAGAATTCAAACAATGGAAGAAACTAAGATGCAGGGATAATTTATCTTAGCAAAGAATGAGGAGGCAATTTAGAGGCGGCCTGCTGATAGTGTCTTAGATTAAGGAGACTGTGACGCTATTCAAGAGACTTGGGAACGAACAGGATATGCTGCACGAAAAGGACTATATAGGTGCAGTAACTAAGGCAAGGGAAGATGCAGACCTTTTGGCATTACAAGGAGTGCCAGAGGGACTCAACAATTTGCATCATTTCACATCAAGAGGGGTTTCCTTGGAGATACTGAATTGCGGTAGAAGATATGGCAGTACGGGTGCAAGGGAGAAGCACGGCGGCTGCTGTACAGCTGAAAAAGCCTCCTTCTTTCTTCGATCAACTGCTGAGCTTGAGAAGAGCCGACAGAGCTCTCTGGAAGCCACATTTGTTCGCCTTTCTCCATCAGCGAACTGTCTGCAATTTTCTTTGAGGTGGACGCAGTCCCCTAAAGTCTCTACACCCAGACGCATCAGACAGCTGTCTGACATCGCCAGAATAACGTGTGGGTCGAAAATCTCATCTGCAAATCGCTTGGAAAGCGTTGAAAGCCCAACTTTTTGAAGGATGGACTCCATTTTGTTCTAAAATGGCGGGATCAAAGAAAACGAAGGAGCTTGAAAACTAACATTTCTGCGATGCATTGTGGGTACATCATCAGAAAGTTTGGTCATCAAACTTTTGGTACTGCTCATAACATTGCTGCTGGAGGTCAATGCTGCGTTAAGGTCCACAAGTAGTCAACCGTAGTGAACGTAATGCCAAACGATAAGAAAATGAACCACATATAACGAAGTTTTGACAACACATAATAAAACGTGCACTGTACATATCGACAAAAGCACGCGATATAATGAAAAAAGCACTACGTACATCACAGTAGGTACATAATATATTTGTTAATGGACTCCGTATATAAGGAAGATATGTCAATATATTCATTGATGGACCGCTCATAAAGGTATGAGTGCTAGATATAATGGTGTCCCGAATGCATATAATACTCGTCAGAAGACATGTGACAGTGTTGGCGCTCCATAAATAAGAGAATTGAGAGAAAAAGTTGTTGGTTTTTTGGGCATTCAAAGATTTTTTCTTGTATCTCAGATATCTCTAGGAAGGTCGTTGAAATCTGCCCTTCCGTAGTTATACGCTTTTCGCCTCACACACATTGATCGCCTCAATTTCAGTCGAAAAAAGAAGCCCACCATGTAGTGATGAGAGGAAAATTTGCATTGCTAAGGAGCAGTTGTTTGAATTAAGTCTATAACTTCATAAAAGTTACATAAAAGTAGATCAAGTTTTGTTTCCAGCAGTATGTGTGGGACCTTTGATAAATTGTCCTCCATAATATCACAAAATGCTACGTCCTCTACTGTTCCACCTATGTTAGTGGAGGTAGATTCACTCCAGCGACCATTTAATTGATGGTAAATTGAAATCACTGACCAAGACAGTGCAGGCTGTTTCAGGATTTAGTTGAAGAGAATGGTTAAGCACATTCAGATCACCCTGGAGGAAACGAGTTTTGGAAAAGGATGGTCAGCTAGTGGACTCGCTATGAAAGATAAACTTTCAATTTCCATTTTTTCAGGGTCCAGCTGTTGCGGTAGCCCATTGTTTGGTCAAAAATGTCATAATACGGAAAGTTCTCCTTGATTTTATTTTGGCCCTCTTCGCCGGTTTAACTAGCCTTAGCTTAGCTGTGTTGTATTCATACATAAATTTTGTTGCCCCTTTTTTTACCACTGGCAATCTAAAGCTCACTGTGTTCAAATCTACTCTTAAAGTCCTGGAAAATTTCATTCCAAATAGCTGTGCTTACTTTGTTGGAGGCTCATCATACTGGACAGCCCGCGCATGTAGGTGTTTAAACTACTGCTCGGACCAGTCTGCAGCTTTGGGTTTTGCCGTTTCCTGTCCTTTCTCTTTTGGCGCTGATTCCTTAGCTGTGTTGTATAAAAAAAGCTGGCAAGGTAAGCTGTACTTGTTGATAAAAGTGCTGGGGTATGAAAAAATGACCAAGTAGAAACTGTTGGTTTTGAAGAACTGCATTTCGATTCTGGTGAAATGAATACCGATGGTTTAGGTTTTCTCTGAAAATAATATTCGTATGTTTCAAAGTTGTTTCGTCCCGATCTCTAGTTGATATGCATATAGTCAAGTGAGTAAAGATTTAGCAAGTTTTTTCTACTGCTGTCGTCGCCATTATGCTTTTCGTTGAGTCAGATTACTAAGATGTATTTTTGTTTTTGTTTTTGTTTTTGTTTTTTGTTTTTTGTTTTTTAGAAAAGACAGCCATATGCTTGACTGATCGCTAAGCTGAAATTCTCTCTGATATTGGCCAGTCAGGTAAATTACTTCAGGGTAAGTATTTTTTAGAAGCGAAAGGTTTCTTTTTCATTTCCTGTTATCTTTGATCAAGTCGAGTAGTTAGTATAACAAACGTTTTTTTTGTGGGACATCGGACAACCATGACCATTGTTTTTTGATTTTATAGTTTATAACCTTTATCTTAAGAGGCTGACACCATTCAAAGGCTTTCTTTTTGTAGTGATTACGACCTCCTCCGTGTGCTGTTACCTTGTCGTGGTGGGGGAGCTTGTGTGCCTTAATGACGCTGTGAACTATACCGGCCGAGGCTAAACCTCAACATAGCCTGGCGGGTTACAGGGGAGAGGACAGACTAAAAGCAGCACCTGGCCCTCCAGGTTGGGGGTTGGGAGTAGGGCTAAAAACCCCACCCCGTAAAACAGCAACTTGTTACCAAGACGGTTACAACACTATCCACAGAAACGCTGGTAGCATGGCAGCTTAAAATGAATAGACTAGAAAGCCTGTTCATGAATTAGAGCTCTCTAGGAATCAGCTCTGGACATGGGAATGCGCACAAAATGCACACCAATGCATGTTATGAATAATTGCAGAACTACCCTCACCTCCTCTTGTAAGCGAGTGTAGATGGACTGAGTCTGAATGTACAGTGAAACAATGGCACAACTATCGTTTTCTCAGGCAGACAATGGACTCTCCAGTGGTATAGCCCTTATTGCAAACAGACAAGCAGCCATATCTCTGATGGAATGGGAACCTATCTGTGATATACTAACCAGGGCATGATTCGTCTAAGGATACTGCAGTTTGGCCATCTTGCAG
Organism: Porites lobata; assembly: GCA_942486035.1. NCBI lineage: Eukaryota > Metazoa > Cnidaria > Anthozoa > Scleractinia > Poritidae > Porites > Porites lobata. The sequence continues at coordinate 3,281,809 of CALNXK010000011.1, read as the reverse complement.
TGTTATGCTCCTACCAACAAGGCTGAGAAAGGGGACAAAGATGATTCTCATCAGCAACTGCAACGTGCATCCTCCAAAACAAGCAAGAACAACCAATGGTCAAGTCAAGATTTTGAGGGACGAAAAACCATGCGAAAACTAAAACTTTAAGGTTTGATGCAAGAGCGTTACAATTACGCGGACACTATTTATAGTGAAATAACAATTGCGGAAACAAGTGTAAGTAATTAATTTACCTTTTATAGTTGAAGTATAGAACTGTCACACCAAAGGTAAGGCCAGACACGATCGGGTTGTCATAGTTTCAAGCGGTACATGCGCAGTCTGGAGTATTAATGTTTACAGTCAGAAGAAATTGTTTGAATAACAATTTCTGTATAGGGTGTAGTTAGCGTAAATATTAAGTAGCAGAATATAATAACGTAAATAGCAGTCACAGATCCAAGAGCAGTCAAAACATCAAACACGAATTCCTAGAATCCGAATGAGTAAAGAGAGGGCATGCCCATCAAGAAGGGAATGCGAAATAAAGAAGATCAGTTTATAAAGCCATCCTACCAGCCTTCAATGCATAGAGAATGCAAGCCTCATATATAAAGGATTTCATGGACGAATTGCTGAGAGGAGGAGACGCGGAAGAAACGCCAGCACGTTCTTAGGAAGATGGAAACAGCAACAAAAAGAACCAAAACAAATGATGTAATGGGCTTCCAGAGTTATTGGAAGATATTTGGATGAATGACAGTGGTGAAAACCGGCAGGTAACCACTGACAGGAAGTCCCGAGCACCAAATCCAAGACCAGGATAAGTTTTTGGAATGTGAGGACAACGTTTGAGACCGGTAAGCAAGCTCAAGTGACATCGGAGATGAGGTGCTAAGAATTTGCATACCCTGGGAATTAGTGGGAGTAGATGAACCGGATCTGGAAGACTCAGAACTAGTACAGGGAGACGGGGTTATATTAGGGACCTTAAGCAGCTTCGTCGAGGACGAAAACGAGAACGAAATTATGACGTGGCATGCTCTAGGACACTGGGACGAGAACATCGTTTTCGGCGCGAAAATTGAAAGTTAAGCACCCGCGTCTTGTACAAAGACGAAGACGTCAACAAGTGAGGCTCAACAAGTGGTGGTTTTAGTTATGTCGTCGTTTAAAGACATCAGGGATTTTGTTTTTGTTGGATATGCCCACGACATGTTTGATGACGAAGAATTCTGCCTTCTCTATGACTTTTATCAGTCGAAGAACCGGATTTTCCTTACAACTCGTGACGCTGGGCGTCGTTCGATTTGGGGGAAATGGATCCTGCTGAGTGTTATACCGAAGTTTGAGTCGAGAAATGGCACATTCCCTTGCTGGCAGACAGGCTACAGATTCCCCAACATTCCAGTGCCCACAGCGTTCCCGCTTATGATGGCATAGAAGGGCTATGTATGCTACTGAAGCGACTGGCTTACCCCTGTCGATACAGTGATATGGTGCACAGATTTGCAAGGCCAGTTCCGGTCTTAAGCATGATAACAAATACTGTTCTCGATTATGTCTATGACAGGCATGGCCACAGACTAACTCAGTGGAACAATCAAGTTATGGACCCCAACCATTTACAGCAATATGCAGACGTAATTTCAGCTAAAGGCTCTCCCTTAGACAACTGTTTTGGTTTTGTCGATGGTACGGTTCGACCAATAAGTCGCCCAGGACAGCACCAGAGGGCTGTATACAACGGACACAAGAGAGTCCATGCATTAAAATTTCAATCTGTTGCTCTACCGAATGGGTTAATAGGAAACCTATATGGCCCAATAGGTAATAATAATTATAATAATGTATGGAATTATTTATGCATGGTAGTCACTTCAGTTTAAAATTGTTAATTAAAAATAACCCTGAAAAATAAATAGAAAGATGAAGAAAATAAAAAAACTTAAGATGGCAAAAAATTCAAAAGCCGGTTCCTGAAAGGTGGAACAACACTATCCAGGGATAAAACTGTCTTATTACAGTCATAACTTTGTCCTGGGATAAAGTTATGACTGGAATAAGGCAGACTTATCCCTGGAATAGAGTTATTCCACCTTTCAGGAACCGTCCCCTGAAAAAAGGTCAAAAAGGGTAAAAATCAGGAATCAAGTACTGAAAAAGTCCCATCAAGTGGAGGTGATTGATCTCTTCAGAGATATAATTTTGCAGATTAGAATACTGAATGAATTCTTTTGCAAAGAACTTAAATTTCCATCAGGTTCTCTACTGAGTATGCACCACAAGGTCACAACCATTGTCCACGCATCTAATTGTTTTCTAAACCTTTCATTTTCAGAAGGTAGAAGACATGATGCAGCTATGTTAGCTGAATCAGGCTTGCTGCAAGATCTCCAGCACCATGCAGTTTCCCCCCATGGCCACCTAATGTGCTTATATGGTGATCCAGCTTACCCGCACAGAGTGCAACTCCAACAACCATTCAGAAATGCTGTTTTAACACCCCAGATGCAAGAGTACAATGCCAGAATGAGTTCTGTGAGGGAATCCGTTGAATGGCTATTTGGGGACATAGTGAACTACTTTAAATTCATAGACTTGAAAAAAAATCTTAAAATAGGCTTGAGTAGTATTGGCAAGATGTATATTGTCTGTGCAATTCTGAGAAATGCACTTACATGCCTGTATGGAAATGAAACTTCCAAGTTTTTTGAATTAGACCCACCCTCACTTCATGATTATTTTGCCTGAATGTCACAAATGTACAGAAGCCAGTCAGACTAAACAAATTTAATAATGTTTTTTTACAGCATCACAACATGATGTGACGTAACTAACACAAGTATATAGGCAACAGCAGGCCATTAGCATTTTGTTTACATTAAATAAGAAAGTACCTAATGTCAGAAGTACACTGTAACAAAAACTACCAAACAAATTGTAAATAAACAATGCCTTACAAAGTGATATAATTATGAAGGCTTTTGAATGACAACAAGTTGGGACAAGGAAAAAACCCTTGTCACCTTTACTTCTTAACAACTTTTTCTAGGAGAGCCAACATAGCTTGTGTTTGCTGTGTTTGCTGGCTTACAAACATAGCCTGCAAATTCTGAAGTTGCTGCTGTTGCTGTCTCATCATAGCAGTCATTGCTTCTTGCTCACTCCTTCTTAAATTTAGTTCTTCTTGTTTCATTTGGTGGTCCCTCTCAGATTTGTTCTCCAGAAATTCAAGCATCTCATGTGAGCTGCGCCTTGTTTTTTTCTTCTTTGAAGAAGTTTCTCCCACATCACTTTCCCTGGTTTTAGTCTGAGACATCCTTTCCATTGCCAGTCTTCTAATGTTGTCAGCACTTGCCTTGTCTTGCTCTGCTTTTCTCTTTTTGGTATCTCCAGACTCAATCTCAGCTCTAGCAGCTTTCTCTTTCTCCAAAATTTCTTCCAATAACAAGTCAATTTCTGTTGGTGTAACTTCTATCCCTGAAGCTTTCTCCTCCTCTCTTAACTGCTCTGCTTTTCTGGTTGTCAGAAGTGTGTAGCGATCACGTACGGATCTAGTTGTAACTCTCAACTTTGGAGCTTGGATGCTATTTAAACTGGAGGCAATCTGCTCCCAGGCTTTTGCTCTTTCAACACTTCTAACTTTGTGGGCGTATGGCTCAGTAACCAAAAGCTCTCTACAAAACAAGATGTCATGGTCCTTTGTCCAGACAAAGTTGGTTCTATGAAAAACAACACAAGCCAAAAATTACTTTGACAGCTTCAGTGGTAGATCCATTATTTTTAGACCATTACTACAAAGGATTTACCAGGAATGGAAAAAAATTAAAGGGGGGTGATTCCTATAAGGATATACAGGGAAATTCGAGGTAAATGAGGGTGGCCAGCAAACAAATTCACACACTCTGAATCAACTCTGGAGATTTTGCCAAAAATTCCTTCCATGATCTTTCTATTGAAAATATATTTTTTAGCATCCTGTTTATCACTTAATTACTTATTATTTTGTGTAATATTGTTGAATTTGTCTATCCTCTACCCCCACCCCTCTACCTCTGACACACTTCTAGCATCTCCCCACTGATGCTATGATATTCCCAGTTTTTTATCATTTTCACTCTTTTTTACCCCCTTGCTCACACAAACCCTCCCAACAAGGAAAACAGGTGTACAAAATAAGGTTACATGTACATCTGAGAAGGGTGATGGGAAGAATAAAGTAATTCAGGTGAATTAAGGCTTACAAATAAACAGACTCCTCAATAGTGGTGTCTGTGACAGAGTATTTTAACAGGGTTCAAAAGTTTAGAGATGGAGAGACACTCACTATTAGGCAGGTACTTTTTAAGTTTATCGAAGGCTGAGGTTTCAATTATATTATTATACCAATATAATTTGTACCTTAGAACTAATGTCAATCTTATGCTGTAGTAATATTGTAGACTAATATTTATGTTTATTTATTACTGATACCCTCCAAGATTAGCTAATGCTACACGCGGGTTGTGTAAATTGTATTTCATATATCCGGTGGAAATAAATAAAAAGTAAAAGGTATGAAACACTTCTTTTCGCTAAAAAGGTTCGCTTTTATATCGTGATCAAAAGAAGCCGAACAAAGTGTGATTTGCGATGTGCGGATCTGGTGATTTCTGGTAAGAATGAGACAAATGAGGGCTCAGTTGAATGAGGGATAATATTCCATATCTAGCTAAATTCTAAAGCACAGATTTGTCAAAAGACCAAAACAACTTGAGCTTACGTGTTTTTTCCCGCGCTTGCTGGTTGCTGTACGTCTATTGCATTCATCTACAAGTGTCAAATAAACAACATTTTAGAGAATTATCAAAACCTTGAACAAAATATACAAAGAATATTGCTTGAGAATTAGTTCCTTGTTCGGAAGAATGAGAAAGATCGTCACTTAACGGCAAAATGAAAGATACTTTACTTACGTTCTCACCACAACGAAAAACACTGACACTTGCCGTCCTTGACAACGCCACAAAAACGAAATTTCAGACATGCGCACTCCGAAGAAAAGGTGAAATATGACTTCCGGTCGTTCTCGTCTTCGTCCGCGACGAAGCTGCTTAAGGTCTCTATTAAGGAGGAGGTGACAACTAACACCAGGAGGATGTGGCCGTCATTCTCGGGAAGGGTACAGAGAAATGCTTGATGGAGTGGAAACCTGCCAACAGCAGACTCATCAAGATCAGGCAGTTAATGAAACAGATCAATACGACGATCATACGGTTTTATGCATCCACAAATAACAACGATAAAGAAATGAAAAGACAGATCAGTTTCTTATTGAGTTAGAGGAAATACCAAGACATGATATGACGATTATGATAGGGGATGTGAATGCTAAGGCTGAAAGAGATACCCAACTACAAGAGAGCCATGTGAAGATAGGGTTGCGGCACCATTGATGAGAATGGAGCGAGACTGGTGGAACTCTGAACAATTATGACCTCATCATTGAAGTGACACTCTTCACATTTATCCACAGGTGATCTGGTACTCCCAACAAAAGAGATGAAAACCAGATACACCACTTCGTGATTGGTGATACCTACTGACAGTCACTCATGGACGTCAGAATAAAGAGGGGAGCTGATGTTAGCAGTTTCATCGTATGGTTGTGGCAACATCGAGAGTGAAGCTGAGGAAAACAGGGGGCAAGAGACCCAGGAGGCAGTGGTTTGACGTGGAGAAACTGCAAAACCTCAAGGTCAGTAGTACCTTTGTTCTGCATCTGAAGAAGAATATTCAAGCCCTGGCAGATTTGGAGGACTACCTGCAGTCTGACAAGGAAGATGTCAACGTCAAGTAGGAGCAAGGGCAAACAGCGTATTTCCAGGCCAGTAAAACCTGCTTGGCTTCAAGACAAAGGAAGAAGAAGGAATAGACCACAGCAGAAACTTGATAACCCATTAACACCACGAGAGACGTGAAAAAACAGTGCGTTGAGGCCAAGTCCAAGAGGCTGAAAGAAAGGCGCAAGTAGTAGTACCAAGAGGCAGACAGAAAGGTGAATAAATTGGCAAGAACAGTAAAATGAGCATTAAAGGATGACTTTGGAAGCCAGGCAGAAGTTGCATCCAGCATAGGAGAGCAAGGGAAGGTGTACAAGGTCACCAAGGTAGTCTTTGGCAAGTTTTGTGGATTAACTGATGCTCTTGTTGGAGACAAAGAGGGAGGATTGCCAATATCAGAAGAGATTGACGCTCATTGGGCAGAACACTTCGGTGAAGTCCGGGACAGACTGCTACCAACAGCAGAAGTTGACAACAAGGAAGCAGGGCATGATCTTCAAGTCAACACTGCACCACCAGAGAAAGAAGAGATCATCTCGGCCATCAAGTCCCTTAAAGACAGAAATGCCCCCTGGGCAGGACAATCTTAATGCAGAATTGTTCAAGGCAGCCCTAGGGTTTGCAGCCGAGATAAATTCTTCCACTCTTTACAACCACACGGGAAAGAAAAGGAGAAACGAATGGAGTGGACCGAGGGCATCGTTGTAAAGATCCTCAAGAAGGAAGCTCTTAACAGTTGCAATGATTGGTAGGGACTGACACTTTTATCAAAGATTATCATCCAGATACAAGCGGGCTTCTGGAAGGGTAGAGCTTATATAGACCAAATCTTCACATTGGGAACATCATTTAGCAGTGCTTGGAATGGCAGAGAGAACTGTGCAGCAACTTTATGGACTTCAAGACGGACTTTTGGCATACTTAATATTTAATACCACAAGAAATTGCCCTTCTCATCAAGAGCTTTTTCAACAATTTCACATGTAAGGTAGGGAACAGCAACCACAGTGGTTTGCAAGTGAAGACACGTGAGGCTGTGTGATGTCGGCTCGCTTGTTCAACATAAACATTTGGTGATGTAAGGAACAATGGAAGACAGATGAAAGGCATACAATGGACCATCTTAACAGTACGTGAAAACATGGACTTTGCTCATGATCTGGTTCTAGTCTCCTACACTTAACAACACATCCAGTAGAAGACACCCCGCCTTAACAAATACACTCAGCAGATAGGCCTGAAGATCAGCCAGAAGACAGAGGTGGACATTGAACATCCCAAACCCCTCACTGGTCTAGGTGAATGGAGATATACCAATAGCATAGGAGTTTACTTACTTCGGCAGGGCTTGCTCGCATTTGCTACTAATTTTTCTCCCTTTGCGACTAAAGTTTGTTCAGCAGTAGCAACTTTGCGACCATTCTTCACCTAAATTGGTAAAGAAATAAAAATAAAATTTTGTGTCCTACTTGTTGTGGAGATTTAAAAAGTAGAGGCAAAATCCTGCTTAAGTTCCAAACAACACAACACACAAAAAACGTTTCACGATTAGCTCGATGAGACGCCATTACAGCGGTTCTGTTGTAATAGGTCGGTACTTCATGTAAGGGGACTGATTTCTACAACACAAAAAGTGAACGCCATTTTTTGACTGTGTCAGAAAAAAATTATAACAGTAGTACTGTGCAACAAAATTGCGAGCCCGAAAACTAGATAGATAACAATTATAAAGGATGTCAGAAATTTAATATGTTTGGCGAAAACTGTGCACATACGCCTGGAAAAAATCCTGAGAATCTTGTGGCCCAACATCCTTGTCATAAAGACAGCGAGGAAGTGGAGATGGATTGGGCACATGCTTAAGGAAGAACCAAGTAACATCACCCGCATAACCCTACTCTGGACACCAGAAGGCAAGGGCAAGAGAGGCAGACAAAAAACACTGGGTGGTAAACAGTAGAGGATGCGATGAAGACCCTGAACCACACCTAGGGTAGCACTTAGAAGCTGGAGGACTTTTGTTGCTGCCTTTCATGCCAGCATGCGTAGCGGGCAGTAAACATACCTCCAAATGTTGTCCATAAACAAAGGGAATACAAGGTCAGCGTCGTATTTGACTGCTTAGCAAGATTCAAGATTCATCCATTAGATGGACCTGACCTATATAACAATTGACAGGTAAGTACAACTTACAGATATCTTTATGTTAAAACTTGCAGTGTGAAGTAGATGTTTCATCAGTTTAAAGTAAGTGTAGCCGACAAGTAATATTTGCGATTACGTTGGTGGCCTAATAATGATGTTAAGTAACAGTTCAAGGAGAACAGGATAAAGGTGCATATGTTTGGGGCAAGGTCCTTTCTGGCTTGTGCCGGGTACAGCTTTTTACATACGGCTAGTGAAGAGAAATAAGCATAGTCATCATCCATCATCTTAACAAATACATTGCAAATGATCACAAACTACTTAAATCAGTACCAGATAAAGAGAACATGAGACATCATCTTGGTTCTGTCATCACAAAGACTTCCCATGCACAGAGCCCTTGGTATGCTGTGGTCTGTAGGGTTAGACTGCTTTGGTTTTCCTAGCGTGCTAAAGGACCAGTCCTTAACTACAAGGAGGGCATTTACAATGGTTTTCTTGTCCCCGTGGTCTTTAGAGCAAAGAAAGTATTACTGGCAACCTTTAGAAGAGATGTCGGCTGGTATGAACCTCAACCTGAAGAGATTTTGCCAAGGTGAGAGTGATAGGAACGTGATAATCTATGCCTGAAACATTTACAAATTCCAAGATGCTTTGAGGCAAAGATGATGAGCCACAAGAAGACCCATGAATTTCACATTTTTGCTGATGCAAGCACGTTTGGATGCATACAATGTTTCCACCTTACAGTGCAAAATGAAGACGAAAACATGCATACGTTATTAGTGATGGGAGTTCTGGTGTCGCTTCATTAAAGATAACTACTGAACCAAGATGTGAGGTCACATGCAGTTGTTTCCAATCTAGAACGGTACCTTTTGAATGACTGTAAAGTAGTACTTGGTCACGTAGACAAAGGTAAAACATTTCTTTCGTTTGTCGAAGACACGGTTTAGATAGATAATCAGATTTAAAACTGACACCAAGCAATGCTGATACATCAACACCAAGATCCCAGAAAGCCATGCGTCCAGAGATTTAACTAATGAAGAACTAATGAAGTCCAACAGCTTCAGTGAATCTGAATTCCTTTAGGAGAAACAAATCCCAACAAGTAAATAAGAGAGTCCTGATATTCGAATTAGAGAACCAGAAGTTAAGGCCGCTGTACACACGACTGTGGTCAAGGAGTCCTTCAACCCAATTGTCTGCATGTCAAGATTCACTAATTGCACCAGGACAGTTAGAGTGAGGTAGGGACTGAGGAGGTATACAGTGATATTGCCTCGCATGATTCCCCAAGCAGTACACATAGAGTATTTAGACGACTTGACAACCAATGCTTTCATCCGTGCCTTAAGATGCTTGACAGATCTAACCAACACTCAAAGCTTGTAGGAGAAAGAGACGAACTTGCAAATTCTATGCGGAAGTTGGCAATGACGGGATCTAATCATATTTGAGGACTAATTGCTGCAAATTCGTTCATGAATGTCCCTTATTTCAGTCACTGGGGATGATTATGATAAAGACAAATTAAGATTACTAGATTCATTGTCCTTAATGATTACAAGGGAAGAGTCAACTTGTCCTCACTGCTCGCCTTCTGGCATGAAGTCGTTTCTATAATCAACAGTCTGCCATTGACCAGTCAATACCTGAATGATCCAAAGAATGTAGAGGCTCTATCTCATTATCATGTTTTCTTACGAAGAGGGACAGTCAGACACTTCCATTTCCAGGAAATTTCGCCAAAGAAGTTTATGCCCAGAAACGATTGCGATAAATTCAGTTTCTGGCATAAACCTTTTAGAGTAGTTGGCGAGCAGAGTACCTCATCAACTTGAATTTGAAACAAACGGTTTCAAGCCAAGAGAAGGCTGAAAATCGGGGTCTTCATAATTGTTCAAGGAGACTTCCCACCAAACAAGTGTCCTCCTGGCAAGATTATGGAGACTTCAAAAAGGTCTCACTGCTTCCGCGAAGATAAAGCAGGGATCCAGAAACGCTCAGAAGAAAGGAAAAGACCAAAAAAAAAAACACATGCAACAGTATTCGTTCTTTTGGAAGACAAACAGCTTTGTTTGATGTTCAGATGGAAACTATTCACTATTAGCTGCATGTTTAACTCCATTTATGTGGTTGTCTGAAAGCTTATGTTTTTTGATTGCCTTCACATGCGCACAAGTGTCATTTGTAGATCTTGCTGGAAAATTCTTTAATGTTACAAGGGAAAGTCATACGCAAAAGCGCTACAGAATCTAGTTGCTTAAAAGTTTCAGTCCTTTCTGTTGCATTCGGCTTAAACCTTTTTTGGCCAACTCAAATGGGCAGTAAGTGTTTCAAAGTTTTGCTTGCTTTAGCGATTGTCACAGCAGAGAGGTTAATATTTTCATGCTACATTTGTTTATTTAATTCTATCTTCGTTAGATCAATGTTATTGTTTATGTATAGTGAATTCAAGATCTAAAACTTTAGGCAAAGTTTAGGTTACACACGTCATCGTTTTAACGTTATTTGTAGATCTTAAGTCTTAACCTTTCTTTTTTGTTATTGATTGGTACCTAATTTATTTTAGTTTTCCCGCTATTTCTTAGAAGTTTAAAAAGTTTTGGATAGACATAAATATGGGAACATGCGGAACAATAGTAAGAACTTGATGTACCCATAGTAAAGTCAATTCAAGACCAAGGTCAAAAAGTGTGACTAAAAAGACATCCTCTTGCGCAAAGGAAATAGTGTTATTCCTGTGAACCTTGAGATTCTCGGTTATGCGCACTTGTTAGTTTTAGACAAGGAGGTTTATTTTTACTTAATCAGCGCCTTTTTCTGTTAGTGTTTTTGTGATATGATTTTATCTAAGAAACTAGTAAGCAAGAACAGGAAAGATATTCAAGTTATGCGTGACCTGGGGAAAACATACGAGGAATGTCAGAAACAACTCTGTGAACAAATGAAGCAGAAAACGTTGTACAAGGAACAGATACGGACTGAACCGCCTCAGGGAGTTAAGTTAGCATTCAATGAGAACATTGCTAATGATAGTTTGCAGAATTGCAAGAACCGGCAGAAAGTGCTAACCTCGGAGTTTAGGTGACTACACCGCTACATCTACCGCTTTAAACAGCGTGTCTGCATAGTCTCCTTCAGTTAACTTTATTTATTCATCGACTCCAATTGTTTCCCAGACATCACTGTCTTACAAGCCTCCAATGTTGGAGTATCCCCTTCACATTCAGCAGCCTCCCTTGGATGCACAGATTAACACAGCCCAGGCAATGTTGGGTCAACCCTCTGCCATACGTTTTCGAATGTGCCTTCAATGGGTTATATTTACCAGCAGCTCAAAAGGCATTCCAGCCTGTATCATGTGGTAGCCAAGTACCCTTTTTGACCCCTGCTGTTAGTCAGCCATTAAGTTCCACCAGATCAGTATTGACTCCTCTAAAGCCCTGAAAAGAGTAAGCATTGCCAAATTTTCTGTAATAAGAATATGAATTACTCATGTTTTGACTAAGCCAAAGCGTTACCAGATTACAAGTTGTTACGGTTACGGGAGTACCCTCCGGGTGAAGCCGTTATAGTCATTAAAAGTCTGGGACACTCCTCAGCATCATAAGTCTCAACTAGAACGGAAGTATGGGGGAAAACGCAGAGCACTCACATTATGACTTGAAGAATTAGACGCCTTTAAGCAGATTCGAGAGGGAAATGAAAAAGGCCTTGAGGAGTGGTGAACCTAACAGATGCCAACTAAGAAGCAGAACTTGGAATTGGGTCACGTTACTTTACCTTTCAATGCAAGTTCATCAAGAACCTTCTGGGTAAGTATAAGCAAATAGGTCTGTGACAACTCCAGAACTGAGAATGTAAAGACATTAAGGGAGGTCATGGAAGGAGAATCAGAGTTGATGACCACAGCCTCAGAGACAATATCAGGTGTCCTCAGTGAATCCAGAAATGAAAGGGCCTTCCTAGCTAAAGAAGAACCATGCCTTGTGGACCTGTGAGAAATTTAAGTTGTCAGTACTAGATAACAGTAGATGAACATAGCTAAAGAACATAAACGGTTTTCAGATGTGGTATAAAGTGGTGTCATTCTCATTATCACCAGATGCTTCTCAAAGATCCAAAGAAATAACAGCAAGCTGAGGTAGTAAATGAAGCAGATTAGTCAAATGCAGCAAGGGGTAATGCCACCACAGAAGGGGAGCCAAGTGAGAGAACCCACACAGCCATTACTGGAGCAGAACCTGTAGCCGTGGTAGAGTTTATAGCTCTTAGAACAGTCCCTGTCTTATGTGAAAACGAGGAATCAAAGTAAATGCTCTTCTTGACAATTCCAGCAGTAGAACGTACTTAGACAGGTACATTGCAGCAGAACTCGGATTTGAGGGCAACCCGCACGAACGTACAGTTAGTGTACTGGATGACAATCATGTAAAGTTGGACAGTACAGTTGTTGAGTTCATGATTAGCAGTTCTGATGGAAAAGTTTCTAAAGTAGCCTCTGCCTATACAGCTGAGAGAGTCATAGGAAACATGCAATTAGTTGATTGGAGTAAACACAAGCATAAGTGGGTGCACCTAAAGGGCCTCAAGTTCGCTCATGTAGGACCTAGATCCGTAGTGCCATACTATACCTGCTCATTGGTGTAGACCAAGCTGACTTAGTATACTTGTTGGAAGATGTGAGAGGACGACCTGGTATACCCATAGCTAGACGTGCTCCCTTGGGGTGGACTGCATTGGTAACCTGGAGCTGGCCATAGAGAGATATCAGACCAATTTCATTCATTCCTGAGTGATACACATGAGTTAGCCAATCTTGTTCCTTTTTATTGGTATACAGAAGAACCTAAAGAGACTCTGATGGTCAATCCACATGACAAGTTAGCAAGTGACACTGTTGCTAAGTCCTTGAAGTTCGTTGATGGACACTGTGTTGTTGGCATGCCTTGGAAAAGTGGCAGAACTTTATTACTTGACAATTACAGTTTGGCGTTGCAGCGTCTACAGAGTACTTTGGGAAAACTAAAAGCAGTCCCCGAAACGTGGTGAAGCTTACAAAGAAGTATTGCAGACCTACCAAGATAAAAGGGTACATCAGCTAAGTTCCACCTGGAGAAGATAAGCCTGAACAAGCCTGGTACCTGCCCCACTTTCCATTGCCGAGGCCAGATAAAGCGACGAGCAAGTTTTAAACTCTTCTCCAAAGTGTAATGGGCTGTCCTTAAATGACATTGTGCTACAAGGCCTAAGCTACAGAGCGACTTGTTCGCGGTGCTTCTCAGATTTCGCCATAAACCTGGGGCTTTGATGTGTGACATCAAAGAGGTGTAACTACAAATTAATTTGAAACCTGAAGATCAACCTTATAAACATTTCTTGCGGCGGAACTTGGAGAGACAGGGAGCCTGATGTGTTTCAGATTGACCATGTTGTATTTGGAGTGAAATCGTCTACTTTTGAAGCTCAGTTTGTGGCTGAAGAAGATGCCAGGAGACCTCAGTCAGACGTGCCCTTAGCAGGTGAGGCAATTTTTAAGAGTAGGTACATGGATGACAGCGTGGATTGCGTACCTGATGTAAAGACTGGGGTGGAGTTGATTAGTCAGCTGTGACAGCTCTGGGGCTTTGCTGAAATAAATGTTAGAAAGTGGTTGTCAAATGAACCTGAAAGAATTTGTAATCTTTTTGTAATTTGTTTACCCCACGAAGCAAGTAGGAATTCTTATGAACTTGTTTAAACATGTCTGTGTGTTCCAGATCGAATTGGAATTTGGAAGTGTTGGGTTTTGAGGAGAGGGGAAAACCGGAATGCACGGAGAAAAATCTCTCGTAGCAAGAGATTGAACCAACAACAAACTCAACCCATATATGGCTTTGAAGCTGGGATTTGAACCTGGGCCATATTGGTGAAAGGTGAGTGTTCTCAACAACGAGGCCACCCTTCCTTGTTAAAGTGCATCCCGAGGGAAGTTGATCTTGACCTTGGTGAACTACTGCCTGTTAAAACCTTGGGAGTCCTGGTGCCCCATGGAAGTCATGTTTGATGTTCAAATTAATCAGCGTCCTTAGAAGCAAGATCACACAAAACGCATCTTCCTGAAGAAGTTAGCGACCCTGTTTGATCCTCTTGGCTTGTTAACTACGTACACTATGGGTGCAAAGATTCTTTTACAAGAGATGTGGGCAAGCAGCGTGGACTGGGATCAGCCTATAAATGACAACCTTTCACTTAAAGCTGCTAGGTGGTTTCAAGAGTTACCCGCAGTGGTTAACATTCTTATTTCCTAATGCCTAAGGAGAACAGCCGCTGTCAAAAAAATGACCTTGCACACCTTTGTGGATGTGTCCCAACAAGCGTACGGTGCAGCTAGTTACACCAGACATTTCTATGAGTATGGAACTGTTAGGTATTACCTTGTGGCGTCGAGATCACGTGTTCACCATTGCAAGCTGTCAGAAAGAACATTGGATGTTTTGGTCCGACAGCATGGACGTAATTTACTGGGTTCATGGACAGAACAAAAGTTTCAAACCGTTTGTAGGAAATCGTGTTGGTGAAATCCAAGCCTTGACACGTTTTGACAAAAGAGAATCCAGCTAATTTGCTGACGAGGGGACTTAGTGTCTAAGCTGTCACTGAAAAAGAAGTGTGGTGGGAAGGGCGACCATTCTGAAGCATAACCTGTCTGACTGGCCAAGGATGGAAATGTAAGTTGAAAGAGACAGACGGCAACGTCCAGAAACTGTAGCAAGAACAGATGTCTATTTGCGCAACTATGGAGCAACGCTTAGACCCTCACAGATATTCAAGCTCAGAAGAGCAGCCGCCTGGGTTACCCATTTTGTACAAAACTGCCGTTTGCCAGTTAACATTCACAGGAAAGAAACTATACAACCTGGTGAAATCACCTCTGCAGGCACACGATTTATCCGTCAGGCTCAGCAGGAATTGCATGAAGAACGCAGAGTAGTACAGGCCGGAAAGAACTGCCAAAAACGGAAGTAGATTACAGCCCCGGCCCTAAATCCTGTATAATTGAGGATGGAATTGTCTTATGTGATGGATGGCTTCGCTATGTAGTATTTTTGCCATGGGAGACTTTATTCAATCATACTACCGCGCCACCACTGGGTTATGAGACTCATAATCAAGTATATGCACGAACAGGATCATCATGGTGGATCCAATCAGGTGTTAGCAGACCTTTCTGCTCATTATTGTATAATCTCGGCGAGAGAGGCAATTAAAGAATGGGAAAGAGATTGTATGCATTGCAAAAGAAGAAAGGCCGCTCCAGCCAAAAACATATTGGCCCCTTTACCAGAACTGCGAATCTGGATATAGTTACAAGCTTTCAGCCACATATCTGCTGGACCCTTTATTACCAAACAAGGAAGACGAAAGACCCATCAGAAGAGATATCGTTGACTATTAACTTGCCTTACGACATGAGCTGTTCATCTCGATGTACCATTTAGCCTTAATACTGACTTATTTCTAAATGTATTCATCCCGAATGGTGTCCTGGCATGGTCTACCAAAAGACATTTTATGCGAAATGAGTTGAAGGAATTGGAAGCCTTGGACCAAAAGAAGATTCAGAACTCTACAGTTTAGGAGTAACTTGGCACGTTAAACCTCCTCTTGACCCCTACTTCAGCAGTGTACATGAGATTGCGATCAAGGCTGCGAAGAAAGCTACCGTAAATTTCCGAAAATGAACCAATCCATGTATAAGCCCCTCCAAATATAAGGCCCCCAAACCAGTAATGCAAATAAAAAACAAAGCAAAAATGGTAAATTTACTTCCAACTGTAAGGCTAGCCCAATCGATTTTGAAACGCAAACTTCCCTCCGTAGATAAGCCCCTCAAAAAGGGCTTTTCAAAAATGTAAGCCCCGGGGCTTATTTTCGGAATTTTACGTATTTATTCTATCCTTAGCTCTGCAGATATCACGGATGAGGAAATCCAGAGTGCAGGTGTAGGAGCAGAAGAGTTAATTAGGTAGGCCTACAACGTACTAGTCAAGTGACCCAACGGATCTGACCCCTCTTACCCCTAATCATTTCTTGCAAGAACAGTTGGGAGGTAGATTTGCACCTAATAATGTTTACACTGGAACACTTAACCCAACAAAGAGATGGCGTGGTGTCCAAGAATTTGTTTGCTACTTCTGGCACAGGTGGTTACATGAATGGATCCCCTGTTTAAGTGCAAGGAGCAAAAGGCCTATGGATCAAGTAGACTTGAAGATCAGAGACAGTCATCGTCTCCGTTGGGAAGGATTGTGAAAGTGTACTCTTGAAAGGATAGCAAAGTGCGCGTACAGAAGGTTCAGGCTCCAGGACAAGAAATTTGCCAGAAGATGGGTGCGTTATACATTAACAAGAACTCGGAACATCAACTGAAACAGTCTGACGATTGTCATGCTGTGTGACGTAAGTAGATCCATTATCTCAGGTCAATCAAGGGTCAGTAAGTCCATAAGAGTATCTTCACTAATCGAGCTAAGGAAAGCCGATGCTATTGCGGAGTTGGTTGCAAAGGAAGCTAAACTTAACGCTCCTCGATAAGAAGCAAAACGTTGGAAGGGAATTGCGAAGATCGAGGCACAACTCAGGGCCGAAACTATGAGGATCGAATAAGAAGTGACACAGGAAAACTTAAGAAAGAACAGATAGATGGAAGTGAAGAAGCAACGGCGAGGCTGAAGGTGTACCAAGTAGCTCGAAAATGAGAAGGATCCTGTCAGACAAGTTTAGCCAACCCTAGCATCCTTGCTTCTGCTACAGGTGCCTAGGCATATAACATCGGATGTAACCGTTTGAAATTCAGCAACACAGCCCACTCAGCAGCTTCAGCACGTACATAAGCCCCCTAACAAAGGTTAACCAACCCGAGACAGCAGGCAGTCCCAAGCATTGTATGGTTGTAGTCAGAGAAGTTCAAGGACTGGTAGATAATGTGCATCAGCTTGATTGTAATGGGTTGCCGCTGACACCTATTTGAGCCTTGGTGGCGTTTGATACCTCGCGCAACACACGCTGTAACTGAAGGCAATCAACCAGTGGAGAAGGCAGACCCTCCTCGATGTGAAGGGACCGGATTGCCGAAAGGTAAACCTTTATTGACGAATAGTAGAGAGTATCGGCAAGATGACAGCAGAAATGAATAAGCACGTCTTTACTGGCTGGAAGAGCTGATCCCAAAGGAGATGGGCTACTGTCCTGAGTACAGAAATCCAAGAAGCAGTGTTGGGCAAAAGCATAAACTTTCCTAGTAGAAGGGCCAAGACCCTGAGTCAAGTAGAAGTGGCATTTATCTGACAGCAAAGTTTTAAGTCCGAGAGGTGCTGCTGCGGAATCTGGTTCGGAATGGAGTCTGCATGAAGGGCTAGCCGACAAAAACGCTGAAACTGAAAGTGAGACAGGGAGTCGGCGATCGGGTTAGACTTACTTCTAACTGAGGAGGCAGTGAAAGAGACGGATTGACGAGCTGCCAAAAGGAACAGATACCGAACCAAGGACACGATGGTAGGGGCTCTTGAAGTACCAGACAGCAGGATTTTCACCACTGAGCAGTTATGTGATAGGAAGTTGACCCGTTTGGAGGCCCATAGGGGACCCCAGAGGTAAGCTGCCACAACAATAAGGAAAAGTTCCTTGTACTCGATTGACTGAGAGACCTGTGTTGGGAGCCATGCGCCTGAAAACCAGTGACCCTGGAAGACTACTCCGTGAGCAAGAGTCCGAGAGGCATCTGAAGAAACCTCGAAGTCGGGGAGTGGAGCCAACTGGGGGTACTGAAGGAAGCTGCAACCATTCTAAGACTGGAAATACTCTCGCCACCAGGCTAGGTCAACAAAAATCTCCTGATTGAGACGAATTAGGTGGTCATCGTGTCGAAAAGCGCATAGCAGGTTGATCATTTGGCGCAAGAACGAGCGACCTTGGGGTACGACCTTCCAGGCACGCTGAAGGTGACCTATTAGAGAATCCACTTCCTTGCCTCTACACTAATGCTTCTAAGACCAATCCTCCAAGAAGGCAGTTATCCTCAACGGCCCTTCTAGTTTGTCTGGATGGAGGGGGATGCCAAGCTTAGAAAAACCGTCAATAGACCTGCCCAGATTGTGATGACAGACCAAGGAGCTAGGAGGGCCAAGAGTGTGGAAGTCACCAAGGTAATGCATCAGGAAGGTGACATCATAGTGTTGCTTGGCCACTCACTCCACTAAATCTGCTATAAATGTGAACATATATGAAGCTGACGTGACACCGAAAGGTTGGACCATATCGACATAAAAGGCACCCTGCCATTTCATACCCAGCAACTGGCGATCTTCTGTATGGACTGGGACAATGCGGTATGCATTGTGCACATCAATTTTTGCCGTAAGGGAACCCCGCCCCAGCCACATTATGCCCACAATGTCGTGTACTTTCATTTACTGCAGAGGATAATTCTCGCCTGCAATCCTGTCGTTGACACTGTGGCCAGCAGGGCTAGACAGGTCCAGGATATTTCCCCGGTTTGGGGATGACACCTAAACGGCTCACATGGAGGACAGGGGGGGGGGGAGGCTGAGGAAAGGGGCCCGCCACCTTGCCTGTGTGATTGCAAGTAATTTTCGACGACCTGAGGGTTTAGGAGTGCAGAAGCCATATTCCCTGTTGCTGACTTCAAGGAAGTACTGTAATTGAAGCCTAGGTGAAAACCAGCGCGAAGGCCTTGGACCACGTGTGCAACTTTGTCTGACTTCATGCTGGAATCTGTCCACGCTAATAGGATTAAGCTGAGAAACCGGTCTTAAAGGAGAGACGGCTGAAGAACACAACGAATAACTGGAACTTGGCAGACCGTGCTGCTGAGAAGGTAAAACAAGAGGAGAACGCAACTCTACTGCTGAAAAGTTACCATGGGAACCAAAGAGAACAGAATCAAAACTATGTACAGCTGAATTGGCTAGAGGTGGCCTAGTGATGGCGGTGACCCCCTTTTGACTGAGAAGGGGAGCGGGATTGTTCTCTCCGTGCAGAGCGGTGAGGGCAGTGGATGTGAGGGTGGTCCCCGAGTTACTTTTCACAGGAGTGACGAAACTGGCAGAAACTGGAGCGGGGGCATCTGATTTTTGTTTTCTTCTTAGAGTGTACACTCCCAACTTGGTACCCGCGTGTAATGGCTTGCATTTGTGCCTTTGTGCTTTCCTCCGTTTTAGCTAGGTCATAGACTTGTTGAAAAGTGAAAGAGTTTCCTTTCGATATGGCGTCCTTCCTACCTTTGTCTGATCTCAGTCCGAATACCAACGTGTCCCAAAGGGTTTCCTCGTTGAATGCAGGGTCATAGCCGCTGTCGTCATTGAGTGTTCTGGCTTTAGTCAGAAGTTCTTCTAAGACATGTCTTCTCGTTTCAGCCATCGCAGCTGGTACCTTGATAAAATTTGACTGATCTGGGGTTTTGTGTATGCTTCAAATTTGTCGGAGATGGGTTCTCGTTGAGTTGGTCCTCGTCACTTGACCATGTAGCTTTCTTATAAATCTCTAAGCCTTTATCGCCGGCCCAAAGCAGCAGTAATCTCGCCTTTTCATCCTCCGCTTTATTTCCTAAGGGGCCGTCGAAGATGAGGTTGCATTTTTGTTTGAATATTCTAAACCTGTTGTGCAGGTCTCCGGGAGTCGTCCAGTCCATCGAGGAAGCCGTAAATTTTTGGCCATGGCTGACATTTGAAGTTAAGAAATGAAAACCAAATTCAATAGCGAAGTGAAGCTGTAGGTAAGGTTTGTTGATATCGCTAGGCTTGTGTTTGAACTTCACGAGTAGTATGTAGATTTGGCGGGAACGAACGGGTCTATCGAGTTGAATTCGAGCTGAATTGACTTGAAAGGTGTCTGTATCCTGTATCCTGGGTAGAAAGTTGTGGGCCCAGGTTCTCGCGGCCGATGCTATGACAAGAGGAATTCGCAATGCTGTCCTTGTCGCGACTGAAACTTTGGATCAAAGTTCCTGACTGCTAAGAAGAATCGTTGAAACCTTTCCAGACAAAAGAGGTTTTGTTCGCCTTCTGAACGTTTACATTTAGTCAGCTGTGTTCAAAAACCCCGTTGATAAGCTATGCCTTATGGTTAAAGGAGGCTGTTCCAGAAAAGGAAACATGGACAAATAAGACATGAGGACATTTAATTGACATTTTTGAGGCTATCATTAGCTTGCATAGTTTACTATTCCTGTGATCTTTTTAGGTCTGTTTGCATTTTGGTGAATCTTAAGTGATTCAGTTAGGGGCCGGCATTTTGTATCTAACGCGTAAAGAACAGTATAGTAAGTAATCAGCTCCCCTAGGAATCTCGCGTGCGTTTAGCTGATGATTAGAGTTTTTTGCTTTGAGCCGCCTTAAATGCATTTTCAGCATAATTTTATTTCAACGTTGTTTTTACGAGTAGACCACTTCATGTATTTTACCTGTACAGAGTATCTCGAGCATTTACGACCAGTGCCGGGTTGTTCGAAGCTGGGTTAAGATAACCCAGGGTTAGTGCGAAATTTGAATTCAGATATGAAGGCTTAAGAGGTAAATTCAGCTTTATTCTTTTTGTCAACAAGTTGATGATTGGATGGTCTTAAAAATAACAGAGAAATTTATCCGAGAAAATGCTTTTCAACAAAAGAAAAAGAAACCCGGGTTAAATTTAACACTGCGTTAAGCGCTAATTGGCCTTCGAACCACTGGGCTCAGAAGTTTTGCGCCAACACGGTAAAAGTTTCTTTTATTTTTAGGGTTGCATGACTAGTGTGTCAGCCAGAAAAATTTACTTGGTGGCCTTTAGTAGAGGCCAATTGTTTTAGGATGGCTGCCTTTCAGTTACGAAAAATTTAACTGTCTGTAACTTGAATGGAATAACAGGAAAGACTGTCAAAATGAATCTTTATGTGTAGTTTTAGGGTTATAGTTTCATTTGTTAAGAAGTTTGGGCATTTGAATAGGCCATTTGCCCGATGACGTCTTTTTACTACCAAGACTAGAATTCTAAAACAAAAATTAATAATATAAAAAAGTTGACGTTTCGATGGCTTCATGTCATCATTATCAAAAGAAATTAACATGATTCGTCGTACTATTTATAGAAAAAGAAAGTGCATGTCAATGTAAGAGTGAAAATCCTTATCAACGACTAGAAATTAGTTCGTTTTTTCTTTCATATTTTTTGTACTATGGTAGTAGCAGTAAAATGAACCCATCATGCATTGGCCTATTCTGGCAAAACATGAAAGTGAGGCTATCCAGGGTAGGTTATTATTTGCAGCTGCTAACCCAAAACCGTTCAAGCTTTCCAAGATAACATACTTTGTAGTGCTTAATAATTTGATAACAATAAAAAGTTAATCAAGCAGGAAATAGCAATGCGGCCATTTTGAATAACAAATGATGTGTACCGTCAAAAACAATATTTCGCCACTTGCACATCTCCCAAAATGGACCTTGTTTACCCCCCTAAAATTTTGCATAAGGATTGTTTTCAATTTCTCTTGGGACAGCTGTAATACCCACGAGAAATGAAAAACAAAGGTTATGCAACATTTGGGGGTGGTCAAATAAGGAGGATTTTTGGAGATGCGCAAGTGGAGAATAGACTATGGTATGTTCAGTCGTAAGTGCTTTTGGAGTGTTTGTACTCATTAAAGTTTCTTTTGAATCATAATTTGGCTTATGTTATTTTCCGACTCATTTCTGTTCTCACATCAAGAAGTTATGGAAAATGTGCACTTATGACTGGGCTTTACAGAATGCTAGTTGAGATTGCCATGATTATTTTCATGCCCTCAAAAGGGGCTCTGTAATGTCACTTTGGGAATCACAAATTTTTGATATAGTAGGGTGGCTAAGCAACAGAAGGGGTCGTTTTATGCACTTTTGATTACAAGCACCAAACTTGGCACAGATGTTCCTTGGGTCACCCTGGACCGACTTTGAAGGGGTGCCAAGAAATAGTGCGTTCAGCAGGAAGGGGAGGAGTGGTTTTGTCAAAGTACCATAATCTCTTGCTGCAGGTTTACGTGATATTCTGTGATCGGTTTTACCACGGACAGAACCCATTACCAGACATTCTTAGCACATCAACCCACCTAAAAAAGTCGTCGTTGAAGATGAGCCACGAAAAAATATTTGTTAGGTGCCTGACATGTACCTTCATGTTATTTTGAGGGTTCTAAAACTACAATGCCAACAAAATACAGTACTCTTCTGAGTACTGTTTAAGTCTTATCTTCGTGGATATGCTCAGTATTTTTAAATTCGTTTTTGGACAACACAACAAAAGTTAACATTTTTCTTCTGTACAAGTTGTACACTTATCATAAAACTCTGCTCTATTTGTCTTAAACAAAACGAATTTCATTAGATATGTTGCTGTATTTGAAAGGCATTGAGTCACTCGTTTTTAGTTAACAGATAACCACCCATTGTTCACAACTGCTCGATACACTTTAAACACAGCCACCTTAATTAAGCAAGTCACAAACATGAACGAAAGACTGATTTTTTTCTCAATCATAATTGGAGAAAATATCGTATAACTGAGCGCTATATGGTTATAAAACACTAAAAACGAGCCAACGCGTCAGAAACGCTCAAGTCTCTCTTGATCTCTCAGTCATCTCAGACTCGGTCGAAGAACAGACGGATTTTTCATGTTTTCTTTCTCCAGTTGTGCTCCTGAATAGGCCTTGTTCACATTGACGTCGCTTTTGGAAATTAGACCGTTCTGAGATCAGTTTAGCCAGTAACTTTTTTTTTGTTTGAAATGGATCCTAGAGAACCCAAACCATCTCAGAGACCCAGATCTCTTATTGACGAAGCCGAAGGCGAGATCTGGTCAAATCCGATTATTGCCTGTCAGGAATGTGACAGGCGATGAAAGAGCGCATGCTCGAAATGAATCCTCAATTTTCGACGTGTTAAACAACGAATTTGATAGAGCCGTGACGTTTTTTTTCTAACAAAACGTGGTTATACGCACATCTTAAGTATGAACCAACTAATTTTTGGTTGTTTTTGTTCTTTTTAACATCAAATTCAACGTGACAGTTAGTTTGAATTTCATTGTCATTGTGCTCGCTAAAACCTCAAAGCAGTACGCGTCAACTTCTACGCGAGAATTTTTTACCCTCTTCAAAAGTCTTTATTGACAGGGAGAGAGAGAGTTTTAAAAAGTCTTAAAAGAAATGACAAAAATGGTTTTCCAAGTTTTATTGAGACGGAAAACTACTCTTTAGTGAACAGAACCAAAGACTTTGCAAAGAATGAATTGCACACGCTACAGCGTATGTTTATTTGGCCAGTTACTAATAAAACGAGAAACCAGGCGAAATGAGCCGAAACGACCTAAATGATCCCCAACCATCAAAACTAATAGACAAAAGATCCACAACGACCCAAAACAAGTTCCACCCTCCTAGGGACGTCGGTTAAAATTGATTAAATAATAAATATTTCACTGCTTTTTACATATCCGGAGGGAAGGATGATCTGTATGGTCTTTTTATACAAAAAGACTTCAAAACAAAAGGATAACAGGCGACATCTGGGCGTTGCATGCATTTTTCTATCTGCATGGCTGAAAATAGAGTTCACAAAAGTAGATTGAGTGAAAAATAGAGTCCTGAGTTCAGTCTCACTCTCTACTAATCACTAACCAGCTCCGAGATCCTCCATCCCCAATTACATGGAGATTTGGATTAGATTAATCGTAGGAGAAAACTTTAAATTGCGATGTCGGTGTTTCCCTACGTTTTTTTGCGGTGATGCGGTGCTTGTTATTTTTTTTCTGCGGTGTTGCGGTGTAGAGAGTCCCCCAATGTCTTTCTCATTATTATACCATAAACCCTTACGGAACTGTAATACATTTCTTTCCGTAACTTTGTAAATCGATAAAGAAAACAAACTTGTTATGCCTTCTAACAACGTCTTTCAATATAGCAAGATTCGAACACGAAAACGAAGTGCGAAGAAAAGCATTTAAACCGGAAAAAAAAATGGAATCCAACTCTTTTAGGAATCCGGAATCCACTGTGCTGGAATCCGGAATCCAGTATCCGGAATCCAGTATCCGGAATCCGGAATCCACAGCATGGAATCCAGAATCCAAGACTGTCCTGGATTCCCTTACATGGGGCGACCTGTTGGTCGCTTACGAAAATCAAACCGCATTTTTGTCTCTTTCGAAGAGGTACCGAAACTGCCGAACTACTGCACTCCTACGGTTTGGAAGAGAATTTATTGCATGCAATGTGTTAAGTTATGATATGCGTTATTCCGTGTTGTCACTAAATACATATAGTTCTTCGTATACTCCGAGTAGCGTAGTACATACAAAGAACTTAGAGATCACGCAGGGTGCCTAGTGGTCGCTTAAAGAGATAGCAAGGAGTGACTGTCACAAGAGGTCGCTTACAAGGGTTTCTAGCGATAGGGCTTCCCGTGGGAAAATTTGGTGTTTCGGATAGATTTGTCGCCTATGGGAGTTGGTAGACTGAGAGCAGCCTCTTATTTCTCTTTCGAGTCACAGTATATCAAGGGCACACTTGAGAGGGGATCCGGGGGGTACTCCCTATAATTTGCTTTTCTGGGAGGCTGCTCCCGAAAGGGGTAACTTTTTCAGGTATGTAAAAGGGTAGGGATTTGACAAGTAGAGGTACATGGAAGGGAAAGGAAATCTGCTACTCGGTGTATAAAGAACTGAAAGGGCTAACAAATGGTTTTTTAAGGCTTTGTGGAAGTCAAGAAAACTTCCTGCCTTAGTGATTTATTCATATTTAAAAGAAGACAGTGCATTCACAGCAGTAAAAAGGGATGCAGTGTTCTAGGCTAGATATGTGAAAGGGGTGAGATTTGTGAATAGAAGGTATATGAAAAGGGTAACTTTTCTGTCAAAAAAGGTACGATGAAAACGCTAAGGGCTTGAAACTCGAACGGAGCCTCTGTGTATAAAACGTAATTGGGTTTGCCCCCTCCCCCCTCCCCCTCCGGAGATGGGAGCGGCGAAGCCGCGTAGGAACGAGCCAAAATTAATTTGCATAGTTTTACTTTTCACTCGCCAAGGGTGGCTCTAGGAATAGGCCATTTGCACTAAGGGGCATGTGACATCGTTTTATGAAACTGAAAGTTATATAATTTTGCCTTTGAAAAACGAGTAGTGGGTCATATCTTAAACAAAATTATGGTGATTTGGTTTTTGAAACCCGCACCATTTTCTTAAAATGAATAAGTTTGTAAATGGTCACGTAACCAAAATGTGATTTTAAAAATTATGCATTACCTCTCTCTGAACACAAATTTTGCACTTAAACTTCAAGGAAAATGTTGAAAAGATGATGTGATAACGTTTACAGCACATCTGAGCGTAACTATGAAACGTTGAACAAGATATAAGCAAGAAGTAGTTTTGGCCGCCATGTTGGAGGGCAAAAGCATGCCCTCCAACATGGCGGCTAATACAAATCATACTACTTTGCTGAAAAATTAAAGTGCCATAAAATATCTCCCTTAAATGCGTTTCCTCACAAATTTAGGGTGTAAGATAATTTTTGTGTGCTCAAACAATTTTTGGCATCAGCAAGATTCCAACTCATTGTTGAAAGTAAGCATTGTTCACGTGACCTCTTAGTTCAAGTGGCCTATTTCGTGCCACTGGTCACCATAGATAAATTTATTTTTAATTTTTCAGAACGTTAGACAGTTTTCATGCCAGTTTAATATATTGGAACTTTAGACATGTCCCTTTACTCGAAACGATAATTGATCCTTGGTGCATGAGGATCAGTGGTAACTATATAGGGGGTACATTTACAAAGAATTTTTGTCGCACTTTCAGCAATCGGGAACATCACTTATTTCCTGTCGATTGGTGGGAAATGGAATGAAGAATCCCCTCAGAAATACCAGGAATAACAATAAAAATGGTATGAGCTAGTTTGACTGTTGTATCAGGCTATCTACGTTAAATCGCACATTTCCATTGTCCTGGGGGGTAAGAAAAAAGCCGGTACTAATGAATCACCCACTTTCTTTATTTTTATTTCATCTAATACTACATGATGCCATCTATTGAGTGTTATATTATTTCCCTTTCACTCATACTAGGACCATTGCAGTAATTCTTGCTTGTTTTTACTTTAGATCCTGGTGTTGAATAGTGCCGATGTGGTTAGCTTTCTTTCAAAATTGACCCCTTAAGAGCGGATGTCAGTAAATATCGACCAGAGGTCTACAAAACTGAAAAATCGAAAATTCTCAAAAAAATTCACAAAGTAGCACTAGGTAAGCTATTAACATAAATGTAATTTTTACTTCGATCCGATAATTATTTTCCACGTACGGGGGGGTTATTGGTTTTGCGGCTCTCGGACCGGGTTTTCCAGGCCCGAGACCATGTGTCACAAAAAAATCGTTTTAAAATTCAAATCCATTGTAATGTGGACAACAAATAACTTATTCAGAAGAGTACTTAATTGCACACATTCTAAGTGGTGATTTACTCAGTTTGAACGAAAGTGTAATATTTTGGAGATTTTTCATTATTTTCAATATTTTGATCGTTTTCGTTCAATGAAAAAATGGCAAATTTCAAAGCCCAAAATCGTCGACTGGTACCTCGATTTCAGTAACGAGTCTTATACCACGTAAAAGAGCGTTATCTCTTCTTTCTAAATCTGTTTTCAAAACTACGGGCAACTTAAAAGAAAATTTTTGAGGCCAAAAAATACAAGTAGTACTTTTCTGAAATTTGAGCTTTCCAGACTCAGCGGGCCGATGCTAAAAACTTGGAAAAATACAGTAAGAAATCAGTTTGAGCAATAGTGGTTTCATGTTATCAGCTTTCATAAACCAAAACGTGTTTATACAGCGATCTGATATAAATTAATGCCGTTTGCTATCAAGAAAAGCAGATTTAAGCTGTCAACTCCTGCCAAGTGCACCAGTCACGTGAAGTTGTCAAAGGGAGGGCAAAGCACTAATATAAAAAGTCTTAAAAGTCAAAACGTTTTACGTCCATGAAATCAGATTTTAGCGTACAAAACAATGTTGTGAATGTCTGTTGTTCGTACCTTAGCATGGTGTTTCCATATGTTGGAAATGTCGAGTATCCACACGGGAGAACATACCAAACAACAACGTTTCAAATCCACGTGCCGAAAGATCGTAAACGGCAAAGATTGCGTTACATTTCACAGAACGACCGCTTACCACTGTTGTCACTCCTTTTTTCGCTGGAAGCTACGAGGAGTTTTCATTCCGTCATGAGTGATTCTTGATCAGCGTTTCCTTGAAAGTACGACCCCGGACAGGTGATAACTGAGGACGTTTCGTCAAGACTCCTGTTGTTCAGTCGCTTTAGCAGGTGCGTAGTCAGGATTTTTCCGGAGCTACGCCCAAATTTTTCTACATCTTCTTCCCCACCCCCCCCACCCCAAATCTCAACATTTTTTTAAGATGCCTTTTTTAAAGGTGGGGTTAACGGTTGTAAGCAAAAGCATTTTTGCTGTTTATGAAATGACACAACCTCTAAAATTCTTTAATTCTGTCGGCTTGTTATGTTCATTGACGTCAACCGTTTATCATTAATTCAGCTATTAAAAATCAAGCTTGTAGTACCTCCGACTTAAGTTTACAAATGACTCTTTTTACCCCTTTTTGTCACATTATTTTTTACCGACAAAAGCACCACACATTGACGTAATTGTGCTCTACTTCGTCTACTCCGAAGACACGTCGTGGAGAAAACAACGCGTTCACGCTTTACATCATCAAGCTTGCTATATAAATAAATCATCCAAGATTCGGTTCTCCAATTAATGTCGTCGCTTCTCTGGAAATTATGAAATTGACCATCAAATTTCCCCCCAGATTAAATTTGTGTCGATTTGGTCGACCATGTCTTGTTGTTTTCAGTCTCCACGGCAATGATGCTGGTGTTTCAGGCCTCCCGTTCTCAGATTTCTTGTGATTTTTTTTCACCCCACCGACCGACCCACCCAAAGCCAGGAAACCTATTCGACGCTAAACGAACGAAAAGGGGATGACCTAAGCCTTATGGTTTCTTTTTGGGCTTCCTCACCACATTGCTTCTGCGTGTTTCTGTATACTTGTCTTTTGCTTTGTTTTGTTCTTTTTTGTCGGTAAAATAAACTGAAACTGTACAAAGACCCTCAATATTCCCTTTGGAGGTTCTCGAACGCGCATAAAAAAAATGAAAAACGCGATGATTTATTGACCGCAAGGGCAATGGGGTGGGGTTAGGGCTCGTTACTGCGCTCCAGTTCACTCGTACGCTGTCAAACGCTCCCGAAATACAAAATGAAAAATGACTGTGGACAGACTATTCACGTCTAGACAAGATGGGACTTATCGCCTCTCCCTGTTCATGGAGTTGACTCAAGGTGTTGACGTTAATTTCGTGATTCTCTGCATGTTGCCAGGACATGTTTCAAAAGGGCCTTTCCAAAGGTACGGAGTCCGCCGTCACCTTGTCAACCGTGCGAGAAATGATGTACTTCACAAAAACAAAGAGAAGTTATTTTCGATTTGCCCCGCCCCCTACCCCCGAAAGTCCCCGACAGGACCGCTTCAAAGTACTCCCCATGTGGTTGCGCGGGGGATAGTAACAGGTCTACCTAATTGCACCGTGCATCAAAGACAGTTTAGCTCAATCAGAAGCCCCTTTTCCCTGGCTAGTTCAAGGTGTGTGCACCTCCTGTAAGCTGTTGTTTTCGGTTCTTACTGAAATTTTTGATCTTGAGGAAATTCACAACGACAGGAGCAGGTTATGAGCTTTTTTCCTAGCCCTAATCCTACATCACGAGAAATCCCTCAGGTTAGGCAAGAATTCGATAATCCTTCCATAATCATCCATTTTTTCACCGCGTGAATTGGGTATTTTTAGCTTATTTCGAGGAAATACTTTTTGCTTCAAATCCAGGGTGGGCTTTTAAACACATTTTTTAAGCCAAATGGTTTTTGCAAGAATCTGCTTACCCGAACTTTTCGCATAAAAACGACAAATACCCGAAAAAAGCTCATGTTGTTGTTGGTGGTGGCATATTTCCGATAAATTCAGCTCAATGTCTCGTGAAGAAGAGTTCAGATCCGTGCCCCGCGCCTCTCGAGGCAAGCGTTCCGTCGAAATGCGAGCCAAAAAAACAGGTGGTAAGCGGTCAATCTGTGAAAAGTAACGCAATCTCCGTCGTTTGAGAGCAGCCGAAGATGGTCTTGCCGATGCTGTCCTTGATGTTTTTATTTCCATTATCTAGGAAACCCATGCTAAGGTATGAAACATACACTCGTAGGCATTGTTCTGTCCGCTAAAGTCTAATTCCTGGACGCAGAAACTTTGTGCTTTTTGAAGTTTATTATTGTGCTTTGCCCTTTGACAACCTTACGTCACTCGTGCGTTTGGTAGCAGAAGATGGCTAAACTCTGCTTTTCTTGTTGGAAAACGGCTTTAAATTTTATCAGATCGCTCGATAAACACGTGTTGGTTTCTGATAGCTGATAACGTTAAATCACTGTTGCTCAAACTGATTTCTTATCGCATTTTTCTGAGTTTTTAGCATCGACCCGCTGAGTCTGGAAAGCTCAAATTTCAGAAAAGTACTACTAGTATTTTTTGGCCTCAAAAATTTTCTTTTAAGTTGCCCGTAGTTTTGAAAACAGATTTTGAAAGAAGAGATAACGTTCTTTAACGTGGTATAAGACTCGTTACTGAAATCGAGGTACCAGTCGACGATTTTGGGCTTTGAAATTTGCCATTTTTTCATTGAACGAAAACGATCAAAATATTGAAAATAATGAAAAATCTCCAAAATATTACACTTTCGTTCAAACTGAGTAAATCACAACTTAGAATGTGTGCAATTAAGTACTCTTCTGAATAAGTTATTTGTTGTCCACATTACAATGGATTTGAATTTTAAAACGATTTTTTTGTGACACATGGTCTCGGGCCTGGAAAACACGGTCCGAGAGCCGCGAAACCAATAACCCCCCCGTACGTGGAAAATAATTATCGGATCGAAGTAAAAATTACATTTATGTTAATAGCTTACCTAGTGCTACTTTGTGAATTTTTTTGAGAATTTTCGATTTTTCAGTTTTGTAGACCTCTGGTCGATATTTACTGACATCCGCTCTTAAAATTTAAAAAGGCTTTTGTTATGGTGACTTCAATCTATAAGTTCCTATCGCACGAAGATTTTCCAAAAATCGCCACGTGACACTCCCACACTAGCATCGTCGCATTCCCACCTGCGAGACGGTTCAAGAAGCCAGTGGTAAGCTCCCATTACAAAAGCAGGGTGGTCGTATAATCTGTTCTGATCTCTCTCGTGCCCCCATTTGCCAACTTTGTAAGAACCTCTTTGGTATCCCCAATCCTTGCAGACTCTTGCTAACCGCGAGTTATCATTGCTCATGATCACAAACGAGCCACAAGAGGCGGGCATCACATCTGTCTCACCACTGAAGTATTTCACAGCAGCCTCACCTTTGCTGTTAGCAGCCGTGGTGATGTGAAATGTACGACCTCCTCCTTTCTTGCAGTAAAATCTTATCTGAGTGAAATGCAAGTGCTTCCTCAGCTCCTTCATGGCACTCTTTGTGAGTAACATCTCTTTGCTGCTTACTCCGCGGTACGATGTCTTAACTGGCAACTGAGTCGTTGAAGAACCGTGCGAAACAACGTTGGATACAAGAAGCCATCCCCCTGAAATTCGATAAATGTTTATCATTGGTTTATCAGTCATGTGGGCCAAAAGAAGCAGTAATGTTTAGTTCAAAATAATTCACACGGCGGAAACTCACCGTGGGCCTAATCATTGTTAAATATAACTCAGGCAAACTGTACAGTACCGCAACTGATTCCGACCGTAAACGATCCTCAGACCGCAAATGATCCTCGACCTCAAGTGATCCCCATTGTCGACCGCAAATGATCCCGAGAGGAAAATCAGAATGGCCTGGACTTAAGTTACTGGGTCATCGCGTCACGTTTATTATCGCACCATAAGTATTAAAAATTCAACTGAATAAATTTAACAAATAAATGCCAAGACTGAAAACATAAGAAACCATAAATATAACATAAATAGACGCAAACCAAGAAAAGGAAACACTTAAATGCTCAGTAAAACAATAGCTCTTGCTTAATTGCTGGTTAACATTAAAGCTTCACTGAACTAAACTTCACATACTATGGTTCAATTAGATGCAATACTCTTAAGAAGAAATTGCTCAAACCCTGCCTCGTATCAACTTTAGGAAATGATAACTTTTGTAACGGCGAAAGTCTCTGAAAACGACCCCAGATAAAAGCTCGCTCTAGTACACTGAACCCCATTAAGATAATTCTTTGCTCATAGGTACAAAATTTTCCACTTAATCGTTCCTTCGTTTCTGTTTCCCTAATGTTGTAACTGTCTGTGTGTCCAGCAGCAAAGACACGGAAAATGAATACACAGGTTTGCGCCGACAGGGTCCTTACCACTAGACACAACATTTTCACGAGTTTTACTTACTAAGCGTATTTCGAAATAAACCAAAAACCTCTACAGAGTGATAAATACAGGGGTAATATTCCGGGGTCATATTTCCCTATTCCTAAGCGTTAAAATGAAAGAAACATTTCCTTCTTAACGTCCTTCCTGTCCTAAATCTTCACAGCAACGAAACATCAAATGCTTGAATAACGAAATGAGAAAAAAATACATTTTGTACCAAAAGAAACAGTTTTATTTATTCATTGTTCTACGCGACGTGTAAATTACCAGCACATTCACCATCCATGCCTAAAACAGTATTCCAGTCCTCTACTTTTCACTGGATCACTTGCGGTCGACAATGGAGATCATTTACGGTTGAGGATCATTTTCGGTCTACTTTGGGAATCGTTTGCGGCACTGTAAAGACCCAAGAACCCGAGACTAAGAAATTCGTGACTCGCTAGGCGGGTGCTAGTCTGAAGTTGATACTAAAACGAGGCTTATTATTCATTCAAACAGCTTCTCCATGGTAACACTTGACAGTTACAAGAAGAATTGATAAACTGATGGATTTCACGTGTCTTTTCCTCGGCAAATTCAGGATCCACTGGGATTCTTAGTCTTGAAGATATTCTTCAAGTATGAGATGTAGTTTTGTTGTTTTTGCTATGTTTTTAGGTAGTAGATCAAGTATTTTGTTTTTCTTCGCAAAACCAGTAAAATTCTCTACCTGTACTAAAACAACTGAGGTATAGTAACTCGTACTCGGGCTTCTCTGTTGCTGTCCCTTTTGTCTGGCGATAGCCTGCACTATCGAAGTCATTAACCGGATACTCTCATTTGGGGTGTTATCCGCCGAGGCCGAAGGCCTTCTCGATCTGCATAATTCTCGGATGATACCTCAACCTCATCCAATAATTCCTAATTGTCATACAAAGTCTGTTGTTACAAGTAAGGACTAAATTATCGGTTTGAATTGTGTTCATATTTTTAGGTATTGAGAATTTCCTGAACTTACTTTAGAAAAAAATGGGTTTTCCCTAGCTTCAACTCAAACCATACCTCCGTCAGTTGTCATGTCACAATATGCCTTAAAAGGACTTTTAGTCCTTCCAGGGTCAATCCAGTACTCCCCGTCGCCATTGGAGATACCTAAGTCCTTGATTTCTTTGCAGGATCGTGTCGCTACAACAAAATAGATATCAACATTAGAGATCAACTGTAAAGAATGCGCCTGCAATCGTTTTCAAAGAGACTTAAAA
This sequence comes from Porites lobata, assembly GCA_942486035.1. NCBI lineage: Eukaryota > Metazoa > Cnidaria > Anthozoa > Scleractinia > Poritidae > Porites > Porites lobata. The sequence goes on along the minus strand of CALNXK010000011.1, from coordinate 3,249,053 downwards.
TAGTATCAATATACAGGTAATCGGCTTCCTGGATCTTGCTTTATTCATTCAGATGAGCAGTGATTCCTGTTGCTGGAAGTAACTTAGAGTTGTGGCTACCAGGGAGGAAAATCATTAAAAATGATAATGCATGTGAACAGATTCCCTGGCTTAAACCTGTACTCTAGATTTTGGTCTACACAGTCTTTGCACATATTTTTAATGCACAGTAAAACCTAAGGATACGGCAATTTAAAATGTAGGTGAAAAAATACAGTGAAGGCTTTCAAAGTTGACCGACACAACCTGCAAATTGCTATTTCTTATGAGACTGATAAACAATTCTCATTTCCAATCCCACGCTCCGCCACTTTTTAAACAGTTAACTATACTTCAATGATTTTATATTTCGTTTTTATAGACTTATGTTTATTATTGTTTATGATTTATTTGAATCATAAGCTGCCTGAAGTATATTTGAAAGTTATTTAAAGCCTGTTGCTAAGATTCATTTCTTTTATATTAGAGATGCCCACTTCAATTATTTTCTTCTCAAATTATGGCGAATTTTCTGTTCGCTTTACTGGAAATGCTCAGTCGTTGTTACTGGAACGAGTGAATAAATAAAAACAGTACCTTTGTAGGAGTCAATTTAAAGGGAAATTAAGCCGACTATTACAACTGTCAAACTATCTTTGATCTACCTCTAGCGCTTTTGATCATTTTAATGTTTAAATGCGCTATATTAGGTGAATAAATTATTATTATTATCTTTTATAGTTTTTGTTGTCTACATGCCTGTCTCACGAAATGCAAATACTTATTGTTTTCATTAATTTCTGTTTCTTTCATTGGAAAGAGAAATAAACCTGACTTGACCTGATACGACTTCACTCACTCAAACTTAACCAGTCGCAATTCTAATTCACTGATGAGCCGTGACGTACCTTACATAAAAGTAAATACTACAATGTTGTTTGGCTTTACAAAAGTAACTCACAATTTCAACTGACCACTTTCACCCAAAGTTAAAATGGCCCCGTCAGTCCAAGTCGCAAATTCAACTCATTCTCTAGCAATTTACAACTCGTTAGCCTGAGTACTAAGGATCAAGCATTTCTTGGGAGAAAAAGCTAGCTAGAAAGAAATGGAAAAGGTCTTTTAAGTCCCGACCCTAACAGGTGAATATTTCACATACAGCACACTTGTGGCCGTTGGACATGAATATGTCCTCTGTCAGGATGATCAAAATTGATAGATGATTACGAAATATTGTAGTTACAAACATCTCTATCTGCCATTCTTGTTAAAAAGTTTTATATTGTACGCACCTCAAATTTTTCAGCTCCTTTGATCGGTTGTATGTTTACCAACTTTTGGTGTCAAAAAGCTTCTTAATTCTGAGCAAACTTGTCTGAGTAGGTTGCTAATGAAGATGTTTTATAAATTACTTGAATGGTTTGGTCAATAAAGCAAAAAAAAAATTTAAAGCAATTAAAACTCAAAGATAACGTTCAACACAGGATATGTTTAATTTTTTGTTTTGGAACGTCAAAGATCCCCAATTTAGAACAATTAGAGACATGACTAAGAAACTTAAACGCAGAAATTCAATGTTTGTCAGACCGGTGGCGCCAGCAGTTAATTTTATTTATTGCTTGTATGTTGATAAAATGTTTGACCAAAAACAGCGGGCAATAATCTCATATTTCAGTATTACTGACGTTGGCAGTACGGAGTACCATTTAAAAACGCCAAAATATCTATTTGTAGTTATTACTCACTATTTTCCGATCCTGTCCATAACTTGTTAAATTCCGCCATCTGGTCGCAAAGAGACAATTGCAGTTTACTTTAACAAATACATAGTTTATTAAACTTACATGATTGATACAGAATTTCTTGTTTTTCCCATTTTCTTTTCAACTCCCGTTCTAGGAACGACACGCTTGACCTGTTCTGTTATTATGAATTTTTTTCGTGACAAAACAAATGTTTGATTTCAATGCAATGTATAAAATGAGCATATTATAGGTCGAGTTAACCGTGACGTTTTGTATACTCTCGACTGCGTGATGAAATGACTGCACTACGTCCGAAAATTAGTTCTGACCAAGAAAGTTTAAGTTAATTTTTCAGGCTATCAGGCTGTCCGACGAAGTTAAGACGAAGGTTATTCTTCGTTTTATTACAAAGTTCTATACAGAGATATCAGGAAGTAATCATAAGGTGAGTGGTATCCTGAGGGAGAACCAACCGTGTAACTGTACGTGATTTTCAGTGCTTATATTAGTTTTATTGGCGATAGAAATGAACGACGTTTATACCTAAAGTAAAGCGCTCATAGATCAAGGAGGGTTTTTTTTGCAGTGTTTTTTTTTTCCATATTTTCACTTTTCATACGGGTAGTATATCCACGGTCTAGCCAAATGTCCTGTGTGTCACGCAAATATATAAATACATTGGGTAATTATCACTAATCTGCAATAATCAATTTTTTTTTTTAGCCTAAAACTTGAAGTTTAAGTCATAATAATATTGCAATAGAAAAAAGGAACGGAAATTAGATTACACATTATCTTTTAACAGAAATTTAAGAAATGTTTAGGCAGCGATTCTTACATAATTTGCCATTTTGTCATTATGCAAAATAAACATCTGTAAAAAGGGGAAAATTAACTCCGGTATATCTTGGATTTACCACTGAAAAGAATAACTCTAAGATTTTGAACGTACCTTTTGTAACCTATGCTTATCTGTATCAATATTTCCCCCCTTTGAAAAAAAAAGAACGAAAACAACAAATCATTGGACCTCTTCATGGTTTCTGAGATAGACAACGCGTTGGAACGAGAATAGTTATTTACCTTTGTCTCGCGGAAGTCGTTCGTCTTCAGATAACATGGGGTAACAAACCTATGTTGAGGTCGCTATGAAGGAGAAATACGGCGAAAGAGGATAATTCCCTTGAATCGCAAACTTTATAGCGAAACATTAAATTAAGTCTAGGTTGGACAATTTAGAGGACCACTCTGAGTCTAAACATTAAAGGTTTTTACCCGCAAGGTTCAAATACGACTAGAGGCCATACCGTACCGAGTCCTTGAAATTTCTTTCTTTATTTCGGCGTTGAGGAGTATAACACGCTGGCTTAGCAAAATTCTAAAGATCGTTGCGTGGTCTTATGCGAGCTAAATTTTAATCAAGTATCCTGATTACAATTTTCGGATCTCAGTATAATTGTCTCGGTCTGAAATGGTAAATGAAATTCAGCGTATCAATATCAAGCATTCAAAAGTAAGAGGAAAGTGTTTGTCTTTTAATACTTCGGTTAATTTCTCGACGAAAGCGTTGCTTCTAATAAAAGCCGTGGAAATTTTAATTTCAGGGAAATATTCAGAAATTATAAGCAACCTAAATGTACATGCAAGAAAATAAAAAAGTGTGCAGACTCGATAAACTGAAAATTGAAATGCAAATCTTAACAACTTGTTAATGCCACATAACTAAATCGCAAATGTTTTCAATGAATATCTCTTGCTTCATTGCTTGCTCTGTAAACTGGCCGGGGTGACGTAAATCCTTCGCTATATTACATATAACAAGCTACACCTCAGTGAGGCAAGATGGAACCTTCGTGAATTTTCGTGTTCGTAAGACTGACTTAATTATCTAAGTATAACATAGAACAGGAAAGTTTTCTGTGGTCGAGATTCACCCTAGATTATCTTTAAATCAAAATATTAACATTTGTTGTGGCGTTGGTGAATAAAGTAATTTAAGAATCGGGTTCAAAATAATTCAGTAAAGCTTGGATCATGGACAAGATGAAGTCGGCTATCAATTTCGTGGCGGAGACCTAACCTGACAACTGTCTGTCAAAATTTTGGGCCACATAAAACAAATAATATAATTTTCGTTTGGTTTATTTCTTATTCAAGATTATAAGTGCTCTAGGTTCACACAAATTCCAGCATTCCTCAGTGGGTTGTTGTGTTTTTTGCCTTTATGTAAGAGATAAAGCCCGAGAACAGAGGTATTAAGCCAGATATGGATTAATACCGACGTTCGAGGGGTTTATCTAACTTATTTCATGATATTATTCATGAGGTATAGGTTACATAAAGGTCGTCTTTCACAGGGCAATAATTGGCCACTTGTTTTTGACATCTGTTTGTTTGTCATTTTTTGATCCGACCGCAGACAATGACGTATTTCATTGTCATAATTTTTGATCAAACCACTTGTTCTCACTTAGGTGAGAAACGGAGAACAATAGCGCATTGTTTGCTTGCTGAGCCGACAACAATCAAATTTCAAACCTTTTGTGTTTTTTTATTTTTGTCTTGGTATTTTTGGGGGGGCCAGTACACTTGTGAGAGCGGCAATGGATAGTGACGACGAAATTTTCCTAACGCAAAATACGTTCTCTCAGGAGCCTTTTTCCCCTGAGTTGAATTTGGAAGAGTTAGTGGGAGACTTTAGAAAACAATGTATTCTACCTCACTCCACGACAGAAATACAAGTCTACGGATGATGATTTAGATCATTTACAATTCGGGTGCAAGAGGATAAAAATGTCAGTCAGTTTTAATGGTCGCAAGCTGGAGACGGTAATTAGAATTTTCAGTTCTAAGTTTCCGCATAAATCTTACAATCAACTATCTCAAAGATCTTTACCCCCTACCCCCACAAACAAAGCAAATGACATCTACTAAACACGTAAAAACAAGTTGGACCACATTGTCACGTATTGCTAAGAGGTATAATGTTCAACCGAGTGGATTTTTCTCCATTTGAAGCAAGATGTTTACCGTGCAAGAAGTCCGTGTACAGTGGTTGTTGGCTTTCTTCTTCATAGGTTCACCTACTAACCAAGACGTTGAAGGTATAAAAGAGATCATTCATCTCTGTATTTCGGTTTTGCAACTTATTTTTATTATTTTTACTTTTTTGTATTTCCCAGCGCAGAGTATCAAAACTGGAATATGCAATTTCACCATTACTACTCCTGGTCTGTTTGCGTTAGAAAAGGTTTCCTTTGAGAAGCCTTTCAATGGCGGGCAGGATGTGAAAGTTTTCGTTTCCAAAAGCCACACAACAAAGAGTTATAGTGGTGGAGATGGCGCGGCAATTTGGGTGGAATCTGTTGATAATAAAGAATTTACAGTTTGTGTTTTAGAGTACGGAGATGGTTCTAGTGGGACTACGGAAGTGAACTGGATGGCGCTGCAATCTGTTCCTGTTGGCGCTCAACTAGACACAGTCTCGTTGGATTCTTGGACTACTGGAGAAAAGTGTAAAAGGATCGCCTTTGAAAAGGTTACCGCTGTTTCCCCTTGCGTTTTCGTTAAGTTAATAGTTCTTACTGATTTAGGTATTTCTGTTTGCTCAAACCTAGACACAAGATTTCACTACGTTATTTTTTGAGCTTTGCTTGACTGAGTGGCTTTAACTTCCTCTTTCTTTATTTAGCTCGTAGGAGCTGCGGACTTTCCATTTGACTTCTTCCTTATATCTTTAAGTCATGCGATATAACATTCTTGCATTATAAAATACGATTCTTTATTCGTTTACCAAGATCTTACATATATTGCTACCTCTATTTTCTTCCATCAAAGTTATCTTGCAATCTGTCCTCCACTTTTCTTGATCATTTCAATTTTTTTATTTACATTAATACATCTTTAAAAAGCTTTAACAATCTTCATATTTTTGCTAATTTTTGCTCTAAAAAATTTAGTGAGAAAGTCTATATTTCGATTCCTTTTGTATCTACGTTGCCAGGTTCATGATTATCGTTTTATTTGCAGATTTGCAAATTCTGTGTTTAATTCGTAAAACTGTTCTTAGTTGTTTTTCATCTGCACTAGGAAATTCCATCCAATTTGCTTCTTTCAAGTTCAAAATGATTTTTTCTATCACTCTTCCATCGTTTTATATCATACCCTTGTTTGTTTGAAAAAGAAATGTAATTAATTATTTTTTTTTTTCCCTTTTAGTTTTTCAGCGTTTCTCAATTCCTCCGAGCATCTACGTAACAGCTCGTCACCAAATTCTCAAGAGACCTCAGGACGCCTTGGCCTTGTGGGTAGAGGATGTACGCAGAGATAGTTTTAAGGTTTGCCTCAGGGAAACTAAGATTTTTGATGGTCTGCATAAAAACATCAAGGTGGTAAGTGAATTCCTTTTGTTACCTGTTACATGTTTGAAAGTAGACTCACACGACAACCAAGCGGTTCCTCCCTTGCTGCAACTTACAGGGGCTGTGCTTTAGCAGAACCCAGTTGCCCCTGAGCTCTACCTTTGCTCTTTGCCTACTAGGAAATCGTAGCTTTTATCATAGAGATCCTATGTTGGATACCCTGTGATTTACACAGGTTCAGAGCAATGGGCTCCCTTCTCTTAGAAACAACCTTGACTTGAGAAAGAATATATTGATAACATTGTTAATACTTTTTCACTTGTCCTTCAGGACTGGATAGCATTTGTTAAGCTGATGACGCTGAATTTTACCTTGATCCATGGCCTTGTAACAACAAAGAATAACTCACCACTAAACAAGCAACAAAACAACGCTGTCTGTCAGGTAAAGTAACTAATCAACTATACTGTTTTGGTTTCTCAGTCACTTATTATATTCATGAATAGAAAGTCTTTCATAAGTTCATGGAGCTCTGATGTTGTTATCGTTAACTATTTAAACAAGATATATCATATACCGCATATGTGTAGAAAAACTTAAGAACGCTGATTCTTTTCTTGTTTTTTTAGATAATAAAGTTCACTGATGCTTTCTATGCCCCTCCGGTAGTAATGGTTTCACCAAGACTCAGTTACCGTAACAACAACTCTCGTTTCTCGGCTTCCGCAACTTGTAACGCAGTTACTGCGTGGATTCAGGTAACAAATATGAAACTTGGAGCCATTTTTCTTAGTCGTTGCGTCCTTCGGCTGCCTTCTTATCTTTTCCCTTCTAATTTACTTTTAGCATTGTCTCTGTTTCAATTTTTCATGTCGTTTAAGGAGTCCAAAAAAGTTTTTTTTTGTTTTGTTTTTTCCCAATTTTTCCAACCAACCTGTGCACGCCACGGTTTCGCTTTCTAAACGACCTTGGTGTACCTAGTTACATAGTAGTTATGGTAAGAAAATACCTGATGATGCTTAATGATTGATAATCTGATACTTCTAATGATTGTGTCTAGCATACCTTTACAAACGAAACCGAGGTGTGTATGAGAAGATACAGCAATAACGCCAATTATAAGGACATCGTACAACTGGATTACCTGGTGATTGGAGGTACGTAAAAAATATATCAAACCCTTGGTAAAGGCTGTATGCTGCAGTGTATCAAGTATATTTTATGACATGAATCTTTTGAAGTTGTTTCATGGAGAGGTTTTTTTCTCTACTTGATGCTATTTTTTGTTGTCTCTATTTTGGGGGATTGTAGATTTGGTTGACTGAAAGAACATGTTACTACTATAATTTCGTCGCAATAAATTTGTGTATTCAAGAAAATGAGATTTTTTTTGAAAACTATTAAGACTAAATTTCTTTGGCACACTGGTGCTCCTGATCACGAAATTAATAGGCTCATATGTGATGTCATAAGAAAAAAAATCAGGAACTGAAAAACGGGATCATATGCATTCTTATCCTTTTCTTAGAGTCGCCAGTGTTGCATATAACTACAATGCACCTTATTGGCATCTTAAAGCAGTTTCAGTTTGGGCTTGTACTCGGAGAATTGCCCTCAAATAGAAAGTAAAACAAAGCAAAAACGGTATATTTACTTCCAAAAATTATAAGGCTAGCCCAATCGATTTTGAAACGTAAATTTCCCTCCGTAGATAGGCCCCTCTGAATATAAGCCCCTCGAAAAATAAGCCCCTCAAAAAGGGCCTTTGAAAAATATAAACCTCGGGGCTTTGGGAATTTTACGGTAATTTCAAAACTTTCAAAATCTTGTGGTTGGTTTTTGGGTAGCTGTTCCTTTTCTTTTTCACTCCTTTTTGAATATACTTTCAGAAGTTTGGTTTCTTTCTGATTTTCGGTACTATTTGCACCCTTGAGCAGATGGATTTCTGTGCTTGCACAAGGAGCCTAATATCTACTTTTCGTATGTACACGTCAATAGCAGAGTTGTGCAGCCCTTCATTGTTCACCTCTCTGTTTCCCATGGTGCAGGAACCATTCAGATTGGATGGTATAAGCACGTTACATGTGGGAGAGCAACTCAAAGCAGTCATTCTGGAGCTCTGAGAGCCCTCTCTCGAGTGCCGCATATAAAGCGGCTTTTCAGTGTTCATCTGGGATGTAACGTACATTAAAGCCTTTCCTAGCACGTTTCTGAACTACGTTTGCAAGGCATTTGTAACGCGCAGCTGATTTTCTTCGCTTGTTGCGTAGCTGACCGAGTTAAACGACAGTGACAAAGGAGATCTTTCTCTTGTATTTTTCCTCAAGATGTTCTTTGACTCGTTTAAAAGTCATCATCTTGTTAATCTTTCCATTGCCATCATTGACACATCTTATTAAAACTACTACTGAGAATGAAGAGCACATCTATTAAGCAGTGATGAAAACTACAAGAATAATTTTTTACCTGCCATTGGGAATAGAGAGAACTGAACATCGTAATAATACTTAAAATGTTACAACACTAGTTATGGAAAGTAATGACGTCAAGCGAAGGTTTTCAAGTGCTCCTACTTCCTCTAATGCAGTTTCAAGTAGGTTCATTCTGTCTACAGTTACGCAGCTTGATTCTCCCTCTAAGACTTAATCCCCACAGGGTTGTGAATGCTATTTGCCTGGCAGTAGCTCATTCGAGTTCATTTCCACATTTTTTTGCAACACTTTCAATTTCCTGTCCAATCCAGGGCAGTCGCAGATAACTGCTCCAACTCTCCTACTACTATCGCTTTACTAACCTTTCTCTGTGCTATATTTCTCATATCCTCCCTACAAGCCTTTCTACGGATGGATTCTCTTTCCTGTTGCACAATCCTTCCACTTTCATCTAAAGTATGATTTATGCCAAACCCCACAATTCTTCACTTGTATCAGACTGGCATCACAAGTCCTGCTTCTCTGTCTTGTCTTTGTTTCTCTTTTGTTGATTGCTCGATAACTTTTTCATCATAAGTGCTTAAGCCAAGGTAGGTCAAATGTCCAGCAAAATCAAGCAAGAGTTAAGGTGGCTCCCTAGAGTAAATTGGCCGTGCGCAACCTGAGCACTAGTATGGCGCGAGCTTTAAAATCCGCGCGACGTCCACGCAAAAATTAAAACAAACATGGCCTCTCAGTTTCGAAATATTCCACCCAAAAAACTTTATTAACTTTCTGTTGAAGCTTATTGTGCAAAAAGTTTGATTAGTGTAGGTCAAACATTTATGAGAGGAGACAATGTCACACCGGTTACAAGTCACTATCGATCTCCATAAGAGTAAATTGTATGTTAAAACAAGGCAGAAATTTTCCACAGACATCAATTCTTTCGCTTCAAAAGTAGACAAACGTTGAATACTCGAAGTAAATGGTGAGTGGAAACTTTACTTAGAAAACAAAGAAGTAAGTACACTAACCCAGAAGGAAGCAATGTTGCTGTTTCTGGCCTTTGGTTCACGGTCACTGGAAAGATCTGAAAGATCAAGCCAATTCCCGAATAAACACTGAAGAATTGTCTTCACTGGCGGAGCTCCTCGGTCACTTTATTTCTCTTAAATTTGATTTGATTTAAGTAATTCTAGGAGTGGCTTTAAGACAAGATAACAGGGAGTGTAAATTTTTTTTTGTTTTGCCGACTCTATCACATTGTTTAAAAAACTTATCAGAAAAAAGGTTTCCCACTTCACTTGCATCCTAATCGAAGGAACCTTTCCATCGACGAACCAACATCCTTGTCTTTTTTCTTGTTTCAAAAGTCCTTCAACGCACACGCAATATGCACTAGAAAATGTTTTTGCACAACGAGAAATAATTTTTACTCACAGATTGACCCTTCACGAAAGCAATAGTTGTCCGTCGAGACCTACGGTCTTGTACGTGTAGCTGAGGACATGACGTACGATTTATAGATCGGCCCCATCTTCTACAGCAGACTTTTAAAGAAAAACTTCGCCGTCAAAATTATCGCTAAAGAAGAACAAGGTTGAAAAAGTATCCGGAAGTAGGCTGACATTTGAAGATCTGCAAACAGTGTACAGCAGATTAGGAAATGAAGGGCTTATTGCGATCCTTGTACAACCACCGTTTTCATCTCCGACGATCGCCATCCTCACGAGTGACCACCACGGTTCGAATTTTAACTACAACAGTCAAGTTCTTCGAAGAAAACATCATGTGTTAGGTATAAAATTGAATCCACTATCTCTCCTTTTTCAACTGGCGAGATATCACCGTAATAATACTAATAAACGGCTTCAAAACAATGGCTTTCCTACTCTTCAAAGAAACCACATGTTTTCAGTAGCTTTGTGCATTATGCGCATGCGGGCGTGATGGCTCGCGCGCGTATTTTGCTCACACGAACCCGAACCACGCGTGTTTTTCGGATTTTTGTGACGTCAGCGCAGTTAATTAACCGTGAATTTCTCGCGTTTCCTTCGGTAGATTTTTTTAAAATCACCTCATTTCTTAACAGTCGCAGTACCTTTGTACTGTCATTTTTTTGTCAAAATCTGTAAGAGCTAAACTCCTCAATAAAGAAAAATTACAAATTTCAAAATATTGGCAAAACCGTCTTAACGACCCCATGTTTTTTCCACTTTAAAATGTTAAGCAATATCGTTAATATAAAGTGTCAAAGTTTAAAGACATTTGACCGCGGGAAATTAGAAATATTAAGCAAAAATGACAAAATTACTGCCTGTTTAAGGATGCGATGTTTCCATGGCAACGGCCTTAATCCAGAAAATGAAACTTGATAAAGGAACCTTCTTACATAGGTAACCTTAGCGGTGAATCTCGTGAACAAAATCGCAAAGACAAAGTAACCAGATTTCCTTCTGTAACGTATGCTTGATAGCTTGGATTATTAGTAAATACTCTAGGGAGCCACCTTAATAGATCGCTTCTTTAGAAAGCTCGAACATTTCTGTTATCACTTGTACAAACTGAAACCAGTTCGATTCGCACTTCTTTAATATGTCAACCAGTTGATGCGAGTTCACTTTTCCCCGATATCTGTTTGGTGCTTGTAGCATTTATCAGTATTGGTAAACTTGGTTGTGGATTGTCAACAGGACAGTTATCTTTTTCAGGAACACTTGAGTCTGTGCCAAAGGGCCTTGTCAGACATGGCTCCCCGCCAGCTAAACTCCCTTTGCTTCACAGCAATCGTCATAATCTGTATCGTTCTTAGTTGACGAGTGCTCATCTTCACTTGAGAATTCTTACTCTAAGCCAAATGACTTGAGTAATGCTTTCAAGGCTGCAATTTTCTCTATTGACCGCTTAATTGCTTCCGCTTCTTCAGCAACTTCCATCACCATTTATTTCCTCTTTGCTGTCATGTCAATACCATAATGTTGCTGAAAGTCCAGACTCATGTCGATATCCATACTCTTGTGCTGCATCACCATTTGCAAGGTTCAACAGTTTCTTCATTTCATCTTTTAATTGTCCAGCACTTAAGTCACCCTATGAAAAAGGACTGAATAACTAAAACTCTCCTGCTTTGCAGGACGATAATAACAAAATGTTCCCTTAGCCACACTTCCCGCGCTAAGGGCTGCTTGTAGAGGCATCTGTGGAATTGATACAGCTATTCCGTTCAAAACACAACGACACGTGTCCGAGAAAAAGCCTACAAAAAAGAATTTTTAATGAAAAAATTATATTGTATCCATAAATGTGACGTTTTAAGTGCGTTTCCGCATTCTAGAAGAAGTTTAAAAGGAGCTGAACGAGGTGAAAATACGTAACATTCGGTTTTTTTCGTGAGTAAAGAAATTTTTAAATTCAGCATAAAAAATGAGGTTATTACTTGCTACCTTTACCGTGGCGTTTGGTAAATTTTTGAGTATCGTGAACGAAGTGTAGTTATGATAACTACACTCCGTTCGAAAATTAGCTCTAACCAAGAAAGTTTAAGTTTTCAAGTTATTAGCCAGCCTGTCCGACAAAATTAAGAAGAAGGCTATGCTTCATTTTATTACAGATTTCTGTACAGAGACACTGGGAAGCTATCGTCAGAGGTGAGAGTATCTTGAGGGACAAAGGTGCAACTTTGGTTTCAATGCTTATATTTGTTCTTTTAGCGACAGAAGTGAAGGACATTTGTACGTAATATTAAGGCGCTCATAGATCAAGAAGGGTTTTTGCAGTGTTTTTTTCATATTGTTACTCATTTTCACTTTTACATACCGGTGGCATGTATCTACGGTTCAGCCAAATCTTTCTGTATTTCACGCAGATATAAACAGATCGGGTAATTATTAGTAATCTGTAATAATCTCAAATTTTTCTTTTAGGCTAATAGTGGAGATTAAGTCATTATAATTATACTGCGATAAAGAAAAGGAAAGGGAGTCAGATTACACTTTATCTTTTAACGTTACCAAGTGTTTAGGCAGCGATTGTTACACTGATATGTTGACATGTGATTGTGCAAAATAAACATCTGAAAATAAACTCTGGCATTTCTTGGATTTCGCAGTGAAAGAATAACTCTAAGATTTTGAATGTACCTATTGTACGGTTGCCTGTATCAATATTTCCCCCTTTTAAAGAAAATTGAAAACAAAATTAGTGACTCTTCCATGGCATATGAGATAGACAACGCGTTGAAACGAGAATAATTATTTACTTTTGTCTCGCGGAAGTCGTTCGTATCATGAAAACATGGGGGTAACAAACCTATGTTGGGTCGCTATGAAGAAAAACTGCGAAAGCGGACAATTCCCTTTAACCGCCAACGGTTTAACGAAACTACCGGTAATTAAAATAAGTCGAGGTTGGACAATTGAGAGGACCAAAAAATGATAATTTATCTCAGTGTAATTGTCATTGTCTGAAATGCTAAATGAAATTTTGCGTATCGTTATTTCATTCTTGTAATCCTTTGGTTAACTTCTCGACGAGAATCGTTGCTTCTAATACACAGCGATGAGAATTTTAATTGCAAGCAAATGTTCAGCAATCATAAGCAACCGAAATAAACTTGCAAGGGAATAAAAATGTATGCGAACTAGATAAATATGGAAATGCAAATGTGGACGCTGAATCTGAATTTGTTAACGCCACATAACTAAGTCGCATATTATTTCAAAGAATATCTGTTGCTTAAAAGCTTGATCCGCGAACTGGATAAGATGACGTCAATCCTGCGCTGTAACAACCTACACGTCGGTGGGGCAAAATAGAACCTTCCCGCCCTCTTGTTTCGATGGAATTTGTGTGGCGTCGGGAGACTTGATCATCCAGGAATTTCATAATTGTAACAGAAAAGGAAAGAAATACAGTTTTCTGTGATCAAAATTCATCCGAGACATCGAAATATTAACAACTTTTGTGTTGGGGTAAAAAATATCCTGGGTTTGACAGTTGTTCTTTGAAGCCTAATTTTTTTTCCAGCATTTTTCAATACATCACCATGGTAGTGGTGAGAGTGAATGAACCGTCGTCTCCACCCTACTGAATTACTGCAAAAAACCTTACAATCATCTGTATCCAAGTTCTTTACCCCCTACCCCACAAACAAAGAGATTCAGTGAGATTGTATTGAACGCGTAAAAACAAGTTCGACTACATTGCCACGTATTGCTAAGAGGTATAATATAATGTACATAAGGCTAGATTTTTCTTTATTTGAAGCAAGATGTCTTCCGAACAAGAAGTCCGTGCACAGTTGTTTTTGGTTTCCTTCTTCATTGCTGCGTTTACTTACCAAGACGGTGAAGGTATAAAAGAAAATATTCGTCACTTTTTAAAAAAAAAAAAATTTGTTTTTATGTATTTCCCAGCGCAGAGTATCAAAACGGGAATATGCAATATGACCTTTACTACTTCTGGTCTGTTTGCGTGTGAAAAGGTTTCCTTTGAGAAGCCTTTCAATGGCGGACAGGATGTGAAAGTTTTCGTTTCCAAAATCCACGCAACAAAGAGTTCAACTGGTAGAAATGGCGCAGCTGTTTGGGTGGAATCTGTGAATAATAATGAATTTACAGTTTGTGCTTTGGAGTACGGAGATGGTTCTAGTAAGACTACGAAAATAAGCTGGATGGCCCTGCAATCTGTTCCCGTTGGCGCTCAACTAGACACCGTCTCGTTGGATTCTTGGACCACTGGAATAAAGTGTAAAAGGATCGCCTTTGAAAAGGTTAGCTTTGTTTCCACTTGCGTCTTCCTTCAGTTCACTTTACATTTAAAAGCTCTAACTGGTTTAGTTATTTCTGTTCACTCCAACCTAGAGACAAGACTTAAGGAAGATATTTTTTGAGATTTGTTTGACTGAATGTCTAACTTCCTATATCTTTATTTAGGAGCCATGAGCTGCTGACTCTCCGTTTGACTTTTTTCTTATATCTTTTAGTCATGCTTTATTCCTTTGCTGCAGTATATAATAACATTCTTAATTCGTTTACGATCTTTCATATTTTAAAATCTCTATCTTTTTCTGTCCTAATTTTGTCATCTATGAACTAAAGTTATGTTGCAATCTGTCCTCCACTTCTCATTCATTTCTGTTTTTTTATTTTTATCCCTTTATCCCTTTTCAAAATATTTTCTCATATCTACTGTTTGTTCTTATTTTCGCTTTAGAAAATTTAGTGAGAAAGTCTATATTTCGATTCCTTTTGATTCCACGTCGCCAACTAAAATTTATGGTTATTTTTTTATTTGCAAATTCTGTGTTTTATTCTTAAACTCTTCTATTAGTTTTTCAGCTGCAAACTCTCTAATTTGCTTGTTTGAGGTTCATAATAATTTTTTTTTCTATCATACTTTTTTTGTTATGTATAATATCCTGTTTCGTTTGGAAAAGGAGGGTTATTGATCATTCCTTTCTCTCTGTTTTCAATTTTTCAGCTTTTCTCAGTTTCTCCGAGCATCTTTGTGACAGCTCGTCACCACGTTCTTAAGAGACCTCAAGACGCCATGGCCTTGTGGGTAGAGGATGTACGCAGGGACTGTTTTAAGGTTTGCCTCAGGGAAACTAAGATTTTTGATGGGCTGCATAAAAACATCAAGGTGGTAAGTGCATTCCCTTTTGTTACCTGTTACATGTTTTGAAGTAGACGCACCAAGAGATGATATTTGACCAGGGCGTTCTAGTTGCTGCAACTTACAGGGGCAGTACTGTAGCAGTGCCCAGTGGCCCTTGAACGTATGCTCTTTGCGTACAAGGAAATTGTAGATTTTTCATAGAGATTCTATGCTGGGCACCCTATGATTTACACGGAGGTTCAGAGCACTAGGCTCCCTTCAATTGCTCTTAGAACACAACCTTGACTTTAGAAGGAAAATATTGATAACACTGATAATAACTTTTCATTTTTCCTTCAGGACTGGATAGCATTTGTTAAGCTTATGACGCCGAATTCTACCTTGATCCATGACTCTGTGATAACAAACAATAACTCACCATTAAACAAGCAACAAAACAGTGCTGCCTGTCAGGTAAGTTATACTGTTTGGGTTTCTGAGTCATTTATATTTATAAATACATTGAACCTTTAATTTTCTTAATCTAACCAGCAATAAACTGGCTTTCGGCTTGAACATAAAAAATAGGTCATTTTCATAGAGCTCTAATGTTTTCATCGTCAAACATCTATACATACCGGTAGCGAACATGTGTAGAAATATATAAAACCAATAATGCTGATTAATAGTTCCATTTTTTTTTTTTTTTAGAAAATAAAGTTCACTGATGCTTTCTATGCCCCTCCGGTAGTGATGGTTTCACCAAGACTCAGTTACCATAACAACAACTCACGTTTCTCGGCTTCCGGAACTTGTAACGGAGTTACTGCTTGGGTTCAGGTAGGAGGTATTTGACTAAGGAGAGATTTCCCATGAATTATATACTTGCCTCGATTTCATATCCAGCTCTGAAATATTCCTTTTTACATTTACATTGAATTTGCATTGAGATGTTTTAGTTGCCAAATGCGCTCGGGCCATTTTATTGTCCTTTATTTCAGTTGCTCTGTCCTCGCTAAAGTCATAATTGTAGAAAAGCCGCCAGTGTTCCCTAACAAACAAAACTAAAAGGATAATTAGTTTGTGAATAATAAAGCTTAGCTTACAACTTTCTTCTGTTCAATGCCAACCGTTATTTAGACACTTCAAAGTAAAGGAATCCTGAACAAAGGAAACTTGATTTCTTTTGCACAGCACAGTTTCCGAAATTCATTTGCTTGACTGACATTTAATTTTGAGTCATTTAGTTTAGCATGTGAACTTTACAGCTGCATTTATCCAGGTTTGTTTTCAGTCGTCAGCTGATTTTATCCAGCCTTCTTTGCATTTGTTTTTCGATGTTGTAATAAGTTGATTGGTTAGTATAAATAGAAGACTGTTATCCCTTTTTTTATTTACGTGACTATAATTTTATGATTCCCATTTGCGATTTACGTTCAAGAGCTGAAGATTAAAGTGTTGACGTCCATATTTGAGTAGTGTCTTGTTTCCAGTTGTAGCAGATCCGTAGTACCCTGGAACAGTGACGGGTTCCAGTCCCGCTAGCCAAGCGAGTAGCAGAGTTAGTTTTCCCCCTTCGTTGTTCATAGGCCGAAGTCACTCGAATTCCCCCAACGCTCGTTTTCCCCGATTGGCGCTTGGAGGCGCAAAATCTATTGTCACATATTAACGTTGATCTTAGGCAGACGTTGTTTGATTTTAAATTCATTTTATAAGCGAAAAATAAGGTGCATTTGACATTCAGTTTTTCGACGTCGAAAAATATGCATTTGACAGTTTATCTTGCTGGCATTGTAGTATCCTCGCGCTCGAGAGACACTAGACAGGATACCTGATGATTAAGGTTAGACACATTATGCTCGTAAATTTGACCATAATGCTTTTCATCGTCACCCTAAAAATCGTACCATTGTGCCGAAAATTATGCTGGTGTCAGACCATTATGTTCGAGTGATGCTGGCTGAAATTTCGTCCTTGAATCCACGGTACCACCCAAACGAGTCCCCAAAGCTTAAAACGCAACTTTTTAATATTATTGTTTTACTCTTAAAGGCGACGAACAATAATGCGGAAAATCTAAAATGTGTAAAGCATGTTAATACAAGTATTGTATGTCAGCAATTTGGTATATGTTTATCCCTTGTTGTATTGAAGCATTAATGAACATTCAGTATAGTCTTGAAGCATAAGGTTTTTCAAATGTCCAAACCTCGTAGTCAGAATGGAAAAGACCCTCTCAGATGAAGCTGATGATGCCTGGAGCAGGAGAGAAAGCTTAGCTGCTGCTGACCAAAAGGGCAGCTCATCTGCATTATTCTTCTACCAACCAACTGGGTGAACATCAGGCGCAATTCCGTCTGCCTTCACCAGGTATTCCGGTGGCTCGTTCTTGAGGTCTCTTGTGACAGCAGCATTATTGAGAAAGGAAATAGCTGCGATGGCATCGATGTCGTTTGCCACAGGACGCAAATAGCAGGTTTGATGTGGGCTGAACAATCTAACAACTTTGAAGATTTCAACTTGGCTGTTAAGTGTACCCATCACTGTCTGAGGGAAGTAGTCCCATCCAGACTGAACAGCCGCTACGCCATACTGGTAACATTGCTGGGCAACAACAGGGTTTCCTCCAGAGATGTGCCACGATACAGCAGTGAGGTTTGGGAGGTTGACTACATTGTCGCTGTTTTGCATGAATATGAGTAGCTGATAGCTAGCGCGCAATCTCCCTCAAGAATATAGGTCGACTCAACCATTGGCTTGCCCGCATCAACAACTGCTGCAAGTTCAACCAGTAGGAAGCAGTTCGATTGAACATCATTGAACATTGCCTCAATCTGCTTTAGAGTGGCAGCCTTGCTTCCAGCCTCTTGCAGTCTTTGTTGCACGGAAGGGAGAATCTCAGCAAACTGTAGCATAATCTGTTGCGCAACCTCCCACCAGCTCCACCACCGTGTCAGCGAATAGGACTTCATAGAGTGCGTTCTCTCCAAGCGAGTCGAGTGGCAGGACTGTGACCAAAAAGGCTGTTCCAAAGCTGCAAAAAGCGCTTGAGGATAGGGATATTAAAATGGTTACCAACACAATCTACGGTATGGGAGAAACAGCGAACATCAACCACTTTAGGAAAAACAACCTTCACAGTTCTCATGGTAGCTCCATTCACAGAGGCTCTGTCACTCATTGCCGCACAAAGGTTGTTGTTCTGAACATTATAATGTTGTGCAAGGACCATAATTAGTTCACGAGCTAGCTCCTTCCCTTTGAGAGATTTGGCTATCAACTGTAGTCGTACCCGGCGCCGTTTAATTTCCCAAATCTGCTGTAACAAACCTGATCACAATAGCCAATGCTTCTCCAAGCCTCGTTGTCCCATCAAAGATAGCAGCAACGTTGGTACCAGATATCTCACCCTTGATTTTTTTCTTCCCCCTCTTTTTTCAAGAATGGAATCAGCTGTCGCATGTGGGGCGCCGATGTGAGACGGTAGCCTTCTTCTTCGGGTAGTTCACGAAATCATCCATCTTGTGAAGTGGCACTCCTGCCTTGAGAAATGTCTTGAGAACTTCCACTCTAAACACTCTTTGATTGTCACTGAGCATTTCTCCTTTAGGATGGACTTCTTGGCCATAGTTTCTCATCGCGTCAGCTATTAACATCTCTTTTCTTCTTTTGCGATAGTCTTTGCTTTCCGGACTTGTGCTTCGAAGACTCGACGAGGCGCTTAATAATCCTTGCTTTCACAGAAACTTCTTCCCTACAGACCTCACAGAATAGCTTACCATTAGACCTACGAAAGGGCTCTTCTTTGAATTCTCTTATTATTGCGTTCACTGAGACATATTTCAGAGACGTAGACTTCTTTTGACTAGTCTTGCCTGGCCCTCGTTGGGTTTTGTTGTTGCCTTTATGAGAGGCAACTACACGACGTCTTACAAAATCGGATTCTTGTGCCCTTCTTAATTGACTTAACGCGTTTGTCACTGTTTCTCCTAGCTCAGAAGAGCCAGCAACTGAATTGAGGTCAACTGAACTTGACTCGGGACTTGCCATGTTGTGATTGTTGTCAGGATGACTTCCAAGCCTGATGGAGCTTGCATACTGCTGTAACCAGGCCCCTAAACTAGTAACCAAGCCTCAGAAAGATCTGAATACTCTTACATTTCCACTGAAAATAGGGAAAATATTAGTTTTGTAGCATTATGCCACAATTATGCTATAAACTTAGCCATTATGCCGGCATTATTCTCGATTCTCTGACTATGCCATTATACACGAAATTCATGCCGGCATAATGTGTCTAACAATACTGATGATTCTTAATAACAGATAATTTCTCATTGCTGAATGTCGTCTAGCATACCTTTACAAACGAAACCGAGGTGTGTATGAGAAGCCACAGCAATAACGCCAACTATAAGGACATAATACAACTGGATTACCTGGTGATTGGAGGTACGTAAAAATTAAATTAAAACTTCGATGCACGCAGTATTCTGCAAAGTATTGATAAGTACAATTTAAGACATGAATCGTTTGAATTTGTTTCATGGAGAGTTTTTCCCGCTGATTAAAGGAATTGTTTAACAAACGTTATCAATATTCCAACATCGGGACATGCACCAAGTTGAGTGAAACATGAAAATAACCCCTCAAATCTTTAGAAGAGGGTATAAATGAAACACGGAATTAAAGAGAAGGCGAAGAAGTGAAGAAGATTTAAAAGGATTGGAGTTGTGGCTTTTGAAATAAACTTGGTAGCCTGACAAATGTTCAAAGTTTATTTTTGTTGTTTGTAACGTTTGACATGACGCTTGGGAGACACACTTGTTTGACTCGACGGTGTGATTTTGTATCTTTACTAACGCTGTGTTTAGATGCGAATAAGGAGGCGTAATTGGCTATATTGAAGAAAAACTAGACCGTTGTGGCAAAGTCCCTTTAATGTTATTTTGTTGTTGTTGTTATTATATTTGTTTTTGTAGATAGTTTGTAGATTTTGGTTAAAGCTAATCTGATTTTTTTTAATCCTCAGATTTGAATCCTTGCCTAGACGTGACGTGTCATTTTCACAGCTTTTGTAAGGCGTTTGGGCCTTATGATGCTCGCTGTGTATGTGTGAATAGCTGCCCATCTTAAAAACAACCCGTTTGTTCATCAAATGGCACAACATACGACAACAGATGTTTGTTTGAGCGAAGCTCCCGTTAAAACATTTATAATGTAAATCAAACAATAAACTTGTAATCCACAAATCAGTTAACTTTAGCGCACATGCATGTGACTTTTAAGGTAAAGGCTAACTGATCTTAGAGAAAAAGTAATTTGACAGTGCAAGAGTCAAACAAATCAATTTTACATCAAGTTAATAATCTTACAAGTACACCCAAAAATAGCAATCACCTTCGATCACAGTAGATTAGGCCTGGTAAGCAAATTCTTTCTAAACAAAATAACCCAGTCGCCCACCTACACCACCTTTATTTTATAAGGTAAATTCATAGTCTCTCCAACCACTCCGTTGGAGAGACTATGGATAATTGGACAGCCCCGAAATATAAGTTTATGCAACACATGATAGTCCTTAGTGGCAGCCAAAAATTTACACTTTTCTTTCCTCTGTCTGAAAGCGAGGCCAAAATAAGAAATCAGGCCGGATTTCTTTGTGTTCGACAAGTTTACTTTTAATACAAGTAAATCTTAGTGACAAATCTGGTGGCGTGTAAACGAGCCTTTTAAATATACTTTTTATACATCACGTCTGAGGTAAACAGTACTATAAGGAGCTGTGTTTTTTTATCATACAGCCCTCGGACATAATTTTTTTTCGCCCTATTTAAAACTATAATTCTGCAGTTTTTCACAATTTTGCAAGACTAATTGCACTCATTTAAACGATCGAAGCACGCGCTTCCTTTACACAACAAATTATAGAACTGATCACATTGTAAAAAGTTTTCATGAAGAGAATTCAGCATAATGCAGCGAGTGTTCAGTCAGAAAAATATGCTCCTATGTCATATGTAGGGTAATAAGTAGGGGCTTTTAGTGAAAACGATCAAAAATTCCCAAAATCACCTATACGGCCAGCCGGACGTGTTCTCACTATTGACAAGCACCAAATTTCCAGTCCCGGCTGTCCTGTAAGTAAATGAACATTGACCAATCAGAGCATAAAAATTGGACGAAGAGCGTGACCGACGCGTGTCCATGGTGAGGAAAGTCAAAAGCGACTGCCTTCCCTGCATAGTGCAGCTCATGAACATAACTTATTTTACATGCATTTCAAAAAAATTGAACTTCAGCCTGTGATCATTTGAAAAGTAGTTACTTCTCAGCGGAAAATGTCAAAAACGTACTCGAACTCAATGGGTCGATACCTGAGCCCGCAATACGGTCAGGCGATACTGGTCAGCGGATACACTGTTTTGACGGCTGTCAACTGATCACAACATGGATGGTCACATGGACCAAACCAGCTAGAAAGTGTGAGATTAAACATTGGTATGCCTGTGGTGCGGACGGTCAGGCGGTTGGTGTAAGGTCACGTGGTTGCCAAATTTTCTAGGATGGATAGAGCCCTTGATCAAATAAAATAATGTATAGATTTAGCCAGGGCTAAAAGCGAAGCTCCCATTTAAATCAAACAATAAACTTGTAATCCACAAAACAGTTAACTTAAGGGCACATATGTGACTTTTTAGGGAAAGCTAAGGCTAAGTAATTTTAGAGTGAAAAAAAACCTTACATCGAGTTGATAGCCTCATATGTACACCCAAAAAATAGCAATCATCTTCGATCACATTTAAGACCCGTAATGGCTCTTGATCACAGTATATTTGGCCTGGAAAACGAGTTCTTGGAAAACAAAGCAGGCCTAATTTTTTGCGTTCGACAAGTTTACTCACAAAATCTTGCCAACAAATCTGGGTGCGTGTAAACCAACATTTCACACTTTTTATACATCACATCTGAGGTGAAACAGTAATATGAGGCGCTGTTTTTGTAATACAGACCTAAGACAAAATGCAGTATAATTTCACAATTTTTCAAGACAAATTGCATTCATTCAATATTCAGAACCATCGAAGCACGAGTGGGCTTTTAGCAAAACCGTTCAAAAAATTTCCAAAATCACCTATACGGCCAGCCGGTTCTCACTTTTGACAAGCGCCAAATTTTGAGTGAACATTAAAAGAGTTACGCTTCAACATAATAAAGAATTTATTGTGTTTATTTGTTATTTAATGGTTTTATCACGGTGTGTAATCTTAAAAAGCGTTTGATACGCGCGGCATTTTGA
The DNA here is from genome assembly GCA_942486035.1 of Porites lobata. Classification (NCBI taxonomy): domain Eukaryota; kingdom Metazoa; phylum Cnidaria; class Anthozoa; order Scleractinia; family Poritidae; genus Porites; species Porites lobata. The sequence goes on along the minus strand of CALNXK010000011.1, from coordinate 3,226,618 downwards.
GTACTCCTGCAAGCGATGTTTATGAACGACTGAAAACAAACGGCAAGGCGATTAAAATTGCAAGAGACTACTAACAATCAATAAAAGAAATATAATTTGGTGAAACATTTACAGAGACAACAATTTTCATTCACGAAGACAAGTATTAAAGCGTCTCTAAAAAAAATGAGTCGTTAAGCTTAAGCTTAAAGCTTTTAACCGGACTCCCGGTGTTTACTGTTTTCAAAGATGAACTCGAGGGAAGAAAATCGCTCAAAGCTTTCTTTCTGCAGCCAAAATTATAACTAAATACTCTTCGGAACGTTTTTTCCTCCTATTTACGGAGACTGTTGATAGCAGCTGTATTTTATTTTATGCATGCAGTGGAAAAAGACAGTAAAAACATCACAAGTTGACAAAAAACTTTGTAAGCTTGAGCTGTCAAAGTAAACAAGTTTCAAGATGTTGTATAAATTTTCTGCATGAACGCACCTGTCAAATTTTGACCAATCACAGCATAAAAATTGGCCTTAGAGCGTGATCAGCGTGTGACTATGATGAGAAAAGTGAAAAGCCTCTGTCTTCCCTTCTTGTATTTTTAAACGACTGGCTGAATTTTCGCGTCCGAGATCAGTTTCAAATCAAAAGGTTAATAGCGCGGGGCCATAGTGGCATTAACACAACACCATCTGTCATCATGTTATTATTTTGTTGCCGTTCTCTTTACCTTTGTATTTCTCTTTTGCGTTGCCTTTGTCTATTCATTCTAGCTCTGTCTCGTTCTGCTTGCCGGCGCTCTTCACTATAATTTTGTCTCCTTCCTGACAAAGTAAACAAACGCCCTGACTCATTCTACACTCCGACTTCCTTCGCTAAAATTTGTCTTCTTCTTCTACTTTTAACGTGCTCTCTTTGGCGATCGCCGTCGCTTGCTCTACGCGTGTTGACTCTTGCTCTCTGCCGTTTACCTTCTCTTGCTCTCTACTTAAAACCTGTCGTCTACACGCTCTCTCTGCTGTTGTTTGTTGACATAATAGCTTTCGTAAGTTATAATAAAAAGTTATAAAGGCTCTGTCGAAAAATCTTTTTGTTAAGTTGCTTTGAAATGAGAAAATGAGCCCCTCCATGTATAAGCTCCTCCAAACATAAGCCCCCCAAACTCGTAAAGCAAAAAAAACTCTCCGTTAAATTGCCCCTCCAAATATTAGTCCCCGTGGGCTTGTACTTGGTAACTGCCCTCAAATACGAAATGATAAAACAAAGCAAAAACGGTACAGTAACATAATTATAATTTCTGTATTTACCAAACAACTATTACATGCTCCAAATGATTCCAGCCGGAAAGTGTCACAGTTTATTGCTGTTTGCGTAGTTCACTCTTCATTCTTGGCTTGTATTTTCGCGGTTCATATAGACAAAGTACTTGCATGGCTGCGTTTTAGAAAGGTCTACGTCCTCAAGGCGAGTTTCAGTAAAACCTTTCTGAAAATTACTGACATAAATTTCGTTTCAACTATAAGCTAGCCTAATCGATTTTGAGACGAAAATTTCTCTCCAAGTGTTAGCCTAGCCGATTTTGAAATGCAAACTTCCCTCCGAGTATAAGCCCCCGTCAAAAAGAACCTTTAAAAAATATAAGCTCGCGGCTTATTTTCGGAATTTTACGGTATTCGAACAAAACGGACTGTCGACTGTGAGTATGAGTAAGACATTTCAGTCCGGCTTGTAGTGGCGAAATGCCACATCGAGTACCTGAGCCCACGTTATTAGTTTTCTGATAGTGGCCTGCACATGTCCCATTTTGACAGCTGTCAATTAACCTTAATTTGGCTTGCGCATATCACTTTATACTGCTGAGAGCCCTGCCCTGGGAAAGTGTAGTTCCATTAATATTTTGGTAAGTGTGTTACATTATATCAGCTTATAATGTAGGGGCAAAACGACCAGTTTTTCATCTAAGCCCGCGAGATTGTCATGCGATAATTGTCAGCGGATGTCTGATTTTGACAGCTGTCAATTCATCCTCATACGGATGGCTTGCATAACTGACAGGCTCTTGTCAATATTTGAGCAAGATATGAAGTGACACTTGACATCGGCTTACATGTAGTGGATGTACGGACGGTCGTTCGTACGCTACGTCATAACCAAATTTTCTTATTCATGGTGCTCCGCTGGGCGCGCATCGCGCGCGAGCTCCGCTAACACATTGATAAAAGGCTCGCAGTGGGTAGCCTCCCACGTGTTTAGGGGTTCGTCACTCGTTCCTGCCCGTGGGAAGCTACACCGTGGGTTTCCACCGTATGAATTATTTTGGACTAAACATTACTGCTTCTTTTGGTCCACGTGACTGATAAACCAATGATAAACATTTATCGAATTTCAGGGGGATGGCTTCTTGTATCCAACGTTGTTTCGCAAGGTTCATCTCCCACTCAGTTGCCAGTTAAGACATCGTACCGCGGAGTAAGCAGCAAAGAGATGGTACTCACAAAAAGCGCCTTGAAGGAGCTGAGAAATCACTTGCATTTCACTCGGATAAGATTCTACTGCAAAAAAAGAGGAGGTCGTACATTTCACATCAGCACGGCTGCTAACAGTACAGGTGAAGCTGCTGTGAAATACCTCAGTGGTGAGACAGATGTGATGCCTGCCTCTTGTGGCTCGTTCGTGATCATGAGCGATGATAACTCGCGGTTGGCAAGAGTCTGCAAGGATTGGGGATACCAAAGAGGTTCTTACAAAGTTGGCAAATGGGGCGCCGAGAGAGATCAGAACAGATTATACGACCACCCTGCTTTTATAGAGGTAGCTTACCACTGGCTTCTTGAACCATCTGGCAGGTGGGAATGCGACGATCATATTGTGGGAGTGTCCCCTGGCGATTTTTGGAAAGTCTTTGTGCGATAGGAAGTCACCATAACGGAAGTCTTCCTCAAGGTTTAATTGTAGTCTTATTTTTACGGACGCTTAACGCGTAAGCATCATTCAACACCATGATCAAAGTTAAGAACTAGTAAGAGGTACTGCAATGGCCAGGAGCTTATTGGCTCCTGAATGGTCTTATGAGTGAAAGGGGAATAAAATAACAACCTGTATTAAATGGTATGGTATTAGATACAATAAAAACAAGGAAAGCGGGTAATTCAATAGTGTCATTCTTAACCCCAAAACCATAGAAATATGCAAGTTTACGTAGATAGTTTGCGGCAGCAGTCAAACTAGCCCAATAGCATGCTTGTAATTATATCCGTGTTCCTCACGTATTCCCGAGGGGATTCTCCATTCCCTCCCCCACCGATCGACAGGACAAAAGTGATGATCCAGATTGATGAAAAAATTCATCGTAAATCTTGTTGCTATAAGTAGTTGCTACTGACCCCACAGGATGGATTATCTTTTGAGTTAAGGGACGTGATTAAGGTTCCAGTATATTTAGCTGGCATGTCAAACTGTCTACCTTTCTTAAAAAATTGAAAATATATGTATCCAGGGTAACCAGTGGCACGAACTCCCAAGAGCCGCGCGCGACGAGTGAAAAAGTAAAATTATGCAAATTAATTTTGGGTCGTTCCTCGCACCTTCGCCTCTCCCATCTCCGGAGGGGGGAGGGACGGGAGGCTACCTAGTTACGTTTTATACGGGGAGGCTCCATCGAGAGTCTTAACCCCTTGGCCTTTTATATGCCATTTTTCGACAGAAGAGGCACCATTTTCATGTACCTTCTACTGACAAATGGTCCCCTCTTTTCACATAACTAGTTTAGAGCGCTACATCCGCTTTAACTGCCCTTTTAGTCCTTTATACACCGAATATCACATTTCCTTACCTCTCCATCTACCTCAACTGGTGAAATCCCTACCCTTTCATATACCTGAAACTTGAAAAAGGTGCCCCCTTCGGGCGGAGCCTCCCCGTACAGGCCATTATAGGGAGGACCCCCCGGATCCCCTCTCAAGTGTTCTCTCGATATACTGTGACTCAAAAGAGAAAAAAAGAGACTGCTCTCAGTCTACCAACTCCCATAAGCGACACATCTAACCGAAACACCAAATTTTTTTTTGCACAGGAAGCCCTATCGTTAGAACCCCTTGTAAACGACCACTATTTAGGGTGACGGTTACGTAATTTCCCGTTCTTTTAATCTCTTTAAGCGATCACTAGACACACTGTAAGATCTCTAAGTTCGCTGTATGTACTACGCTGCTCGGAGCATACGAAGAACAGAACTACATGAATTAGTGACAACACGGAAAAACACATATCATAACTTTACATGCAATACGTTCTCTTCCAAAAAGAAAGTTTTTCGCCAGTTTGGTCGCCTCTTCTCGAAAAAGAAAATTGCCGTTTGACTTTCGTAAGCGACCCACTAAATCTTCGCATTTTGGCTGGTAGCCTTACGGATGGTTCGACTGTAATTGCACTAACCTGCGATCAGGCAGGAAGCAGAGAAGACGAGACATTGTTTAGTCGCGCAAGCGACTTATCAAATGAATTTTAAGGGGGGATTTTCTCCTGGATCACTACCACGGGATGATCGCTTGACTAATCAAAATTGGGTCAATACTGTGCCGACTTCAGACTTCACTGATTTTTGAACTGTCAGTAACCTCATGCGTTGGTTTCGACCAGGCTGTGTTCAAACAGGAAGATCCGTATTGCTTAAAATAGATAGTAAAAGAATTCATAAATTATGAAAGTAATGTTGTCTGGTCTATCTAAAGTTTGTTTCAGTTATTTTGTATCCATTTGAGTACACAATAAAAAGCTGGTTTATAAACATGTGACCATAGCAAGTCAGTCATTAATTCCAATATCTCTGCTTACAGTAACACTGAGGTTTGACGAGTCCTTTCTTTCCGAACACTCGAAAACACGAAATGTGCATTGCTGGCACAGACATTGCGGCAAGCCCATGAACAGAACGTTGATATTCCTAATGTTAATGAAAAGGGTCAGTTGAGAAGACAAAAAACGAAAGACGTAACCCGTTTCTTGTTGGTGCAGTTTCGCCTCCTTTCTCTGGCTGTTTGCCGCTCTCTCTCTCGTTGAGCTTAGCTTGCTTGCCGCCTACTTTCCAGTTTTCTCTGCCTCTCTCTTTCTTTATACTCCAAACTAGAGGACATAATGAATGAAAATTCTAGAAAATACAAATGTAAAAACAATTTCTGTCAACTGATACAAAAAAAAAATTCTTTTTGTTCTGAGTTGACTTCGCTGAACTTCTAAGTTGTTTAAGCCTGGTTTCCATATGATCGTCCGGATCGTCCCAGTCGTCCCCAAACATGTTCAGACGATCGGGACGATCATATGAAACAGGCTTTATGCTTCACAAAACGAGGGGACCATTCGTTTTCGCGCCAAAAAACCTCGTTCCCAGGATCCAAAACTCTCACTGCACTCACAGACTACCCCAAATTTTTCATTGGTATGCCTGTGGTGCGGACGGACAGTAGTTCGGTGTACGGTCACGTGATTACCAAATTTTCTGGGATGGGTAGATTTACTTACCCATGGTGCTCCGCTGGCGCGCGCCTCGCGCGCGAGAGCTCCGCAATAAACGATCTACCAAAGATACTAAAACATTCAGCAGCAGACATATATGCGGATGATACCATTATCAGTGCTAATGTCGATTATAGATCAGCACCTGGAACCTTAATTCAAGTTCTTTAAGCTGATGTTGGTAAAGTTGCACAATGGACCACAGACAATAAAATGGTACTTAACGAGTTCAAAACTAAAACTATATTAGTAGCTGGCAAACGTCTACATAAGAAGATGAGCAGCTCACTGTCCATGTAAACTCGGTCGAACTCGAACAAGTACAGTCTCATAAACTGTTAGGTGTAATTATTGACACTCAGCTTAATTTTAATGAGCATATTGATAATCTATGTAAGAAGCTAACACAGCGTATTGCTGTTTTGAAAAAATATCAGGCGTCATTTACCTTTAAATCAACGAATTCTTTATTACAATGCCATGATAAAACAAACCATGATGTATGGCTCTAGTGTGTGGGTTCTACATCCGTTGATAATTTAAATAAGGTCTTCAGGCTACAGAAGCGGGCCGCACGCGTTATTCTCAATGATGATACTAGAGCAAATAGCGTAGATCTGTTTAGAGAACTCAATTGGCTAACTTTTCTTCTTGAAGCTAAGATTAATCAGTGCGCATCAGTTTGTAAACGTTTGAACGGGGTTGGTCCCAATTATACGCTAGAATTACTCAAACGAAACATCGACATACGTTCTACTGAAAGACAAAGTAGATATGGATCTTTGAATTTAATTTGTCCAAAGTATTAAAGAGAATCAGAAGATGCTAGGACTTTTCAAGTATCAGCCACTAGGTTTTGGAATTCACTTCCCAATGAAATTAAGTGTAGCTCTAGTTTAGGCTATTCTACTTTATTCTCATATATTTTATATTAATTCTTAGATAACTCGTATTTTAATTGTTAAATCTCCTAGTTTTATTACTTCATTATTTATATGTATTTTTGTTTATTTTTAATTTGTTTTGAGCGCCACGAGTTTATCAGTATTTTATACTGTCAAGTGTCACCCAAGAAAAATAAAGTTGATTATTATTATTATTATTATTATTTACACTTTGCATAGAGTTTAAATTACCTGAGTGAGTTACATAACGACTAAGATGCATTTCTACTCATTAACAGAAATTTACTGAAGACCGACAAAGATCGAAAACTAAGTTTTGACAGACAGCCGACTATTGGCCCCCTCTCACCTCTCAGTAGGGGTTTAAGGCCTGGGTCAAAGGTGTGTTCGGAGCATATGAATGATTGGCAATATCTCTCGCCAGGAGACCTAGAACAAAATGAATTTTTCCCCAAAGTAAACCTTGGGGTTTTCTTGTGCTGTGACGTTTAATTATGATCACGTGACATGTCTCGTGACCAAAAGTTGAAAATGAAGGAAATTGGCGAATTGGTGGCGAATTTACTTTGTTTAAGTAAACAAATTGGTATTTCTGAGAGAGGATAAACATACCTAATGTTATACGTTTAGATTGAATGTACAGGAAGTTTAAAATTAAAGTTTTAAATAATTCAAAATTAAATTTGGGCATTTAAAATGACGTTTTCCTTCATAATTTTTTTATTGAAGTGCAGTGGACGGTCATTCCATACGTGAAGTGTTAGAAATATTTAATATCAATTAGAAAAATTTTATTGCTCGATTCCTTTTCTTAAAACGGCCACCAATTGGTCAATAATTTACGATTTTTAACAAAATGATCACGTGACATATCAGGTGACTTATCAACACAATATTTATACTTTAAAATGTTAAGGACAATGAGTTCTTCATGTGTGCCAAATTTTAAGTCAGCGCTATCATCTATGCCAAAGTTATAGTCAATAATTCATTTTCCACAGGTCCCAGACCTTAGTCCCAGGCCTCTCTAATTAAGGAATACGCAATCTTTTTAGGTCCACCTGTACAGAGTGCTGTTAATGTTCTTTTGGTTCTCATTTCCTGAATTAGCAATTGCCAAGTAAGTATAACCCTTGTACTCAAATGACGTCACATCAATAGCTCCAAAAGTTGAAATCTTCTGGTATTCAGTGAACTGGCTCAGAGAGAACCGATACACCACTGACTTTGTGTGGTAGGTGCCACCCTTAAGCCGATTAGCCGCACCAAGAAATGTTTGACCGCACATAACAAAGGGATGCAAGACCCTGGCCCGGTAAGTAGGAATAGTCTGAAATAGGACAAACTGACTTCCATCCCACTTGTGAATGAACGACGGTGCGGGTTGAGAGGCAGTGGCGAGAAACACATCATCATTAATGTAAAAGGACTTTACATTCCATGCATATTGCTTTTGAAGGTTTTGCAGCTCGACGAAGTACATCCCAGCCCTCTTATAAACTACTGTTGACGAGGCGGCGTTTGCAAAGGCAATGTAGCTTTCATTGTTGATTACAAACGCATCAGTTCCACGACATCCCTCTGTCGCTATCTCCTGAAACTTTTCAAACATGTTGTTTTTCCACTTGTAGATGGTTGAGTTGATACTCGGCGTAACATCATCACAGAGATTGCATACGGTAAGAAAAGGTTCTTTCGCCATTGTAAAAAAATTTAAGCTGGCTCCTCCTTTCGTTGCAAGGTTTTGAAAGGCAACAAACAATGTTCCATTCCAAAGATAAATAACTGAGTTCAATCTGTGCGTAGTTTCATTTTGAACATTAGCAACAGCAAGATAATGTTCGCCAGAAATTGTAAAATATTCCACGTCATGCCCTCCATGTGTGCCTATGGTCTGATAAAGAAAGAATTTTCCAGTCAAATCGTTGAACTTGTAGATAAAAGAATCTGTGTTATGTTTTTCGGCGGTGTCACTTTCAAAGTTGGCGAACGCTAGAAAAAGACTTCCATTAATGGTGAAATGTTCCACGGCGTGACCTCCTCTGGTTGGTAAATCTTGGTATTTTTCAAAGTGATCACTGGAACAACCTGGATAAGAAAACAAATGAGAGCTATTCAGCACTGAAATAAATAAATTTCCTTAAGCCGGTTTTTTTTCCCGAACAATTTGAAAATGCCAGAATTTTGGCAAATTTATAATAATTATTCTCGCAGCGTAAACCGGCTACATTACACTTTTTGGAGGTTTCTCGAACAGCAAAACTCTTTCGAAACTTTGGTTGTAATTTTTGTAAATGTTTGACCAAAGACAAATTGCGACCAAATATGAACAATTACCACTGCTGTATATGTGTCGGGTGACATAGGGTGATCGTGGGTCCCACAAAGTACGAGAGAAATACAGTTAAATGTGGTTTAACTCGGTGTTAGAATGTGGAATGCTAAGAGTGCGCGTGGATGACGGTCTTGAGATGGTTAAGATTTTACCGACTTTTTCCATTACTTGAGGTCTGAAAGAGGAAGTATGTGTGGCATAATAAATCCGAAGTATAATAGCGGGGCTCCCTCGCGCGCGAAGCGCGCGTGGGACAGAGCCCCATACTCATAGAATATGGTCAACCTTTTTTCTTTTGGTTGTCACGTGTCTGACCGAGCGTACGTACGTACGTAGGTACGCGTCTTCAGATTGTACGGGTAGGATAGGGGAGACTATCAAAAGGAAGGGCGTGGTGTCTCAGGCGTGTCTTGGCAAATCCACATCTTTTATATTGGCTATTCACAATATGGTCAATTGACAGCTGTCAAAACAGGATAGCCACTGACCAGTATCACATTGCCATATCGAAGGCTCATGTGTCAACTCATCAAGGTGACGTGATTTATTTGGAAGCTGTCCGCTGACCAGTTGTTTTACTAGATCGCGATCAATGTTCAATCTCATACTTTCTAGCTAGTTTGAGAGCACAGGAAAACTGATAATACACATCCATTGGACATCAATGTTGTGATCAATTGACAGCTGTCAAAACAGGGTATCCGCTAACCAGTATCACTTGACCGTATTGCGGGCTCAGGTGTTGACCCATCGAGGTCAAGTATTTTTTTTGAAGTTATCCGCTGACAAGTTACTAGTTTTCAAATGATCGCAAGCTCAAGTTTTGTTTTTTTTTATTCAATATGAAATATGTTTTGTTTTTGTGCCGCACAATTAAAATTTTGATTTAAAACTGACCTCGGACGCGAAAATTCAGCCAGCTATTACAGGCAGGGAAGACAGCTGCTTTTGACTTTGCTCACAATGGTCACGCGTTGGTCACGCTCTAAGTCCAATTTTTACGCTCTGATTAGTCAAAATTTGACAGGTGAGCTCATGCGGAAACTTTATGCAGCATCTTGAATCTTGTTTACTTTGACAGCTGAAGCTGAGAGAGTTTTGTGTCAACTTGTGATGTTTTCAACTGTCTTTTTCCACTGGATGCACAAAATGAAATTCAGCTGCTATCAAGAGTCTTCTGTTATTCATGGCTAGTTGGTTTTTGGTTGAGAAATTAATAGATCACTTGTCAAAGTCGGAAATCCGATTTCGGATGGCATCGTTTTCGTTTTTCACCTTGAATGATGAGTAAGGGTCGAAAAGTCTGAAGCGATACTGGCCTTACTTGATACCTAGCTTTCAGGAGCTGCATCTCGCATGGTAAGCCTCAGTAATTATTGTGTTTGATGTTTGTTTTTTATATCTAATTTAATGAAGTAGAGCGTAGTTTACGTGGCTATGTAGTTTATGCACGTTTGTAAGATTTGAGACAATTTGATCTGACCAAGAATCAGGTTTGATATAAGCTTAGTGAACTTTAAAAAGCCTTTAGACATTTTCTCACCGCAAATAGAAAGAAAACGTTCCAAAGAACATTTAGTTATAATTCTGGCTGTAAAAGAAAGCTTTGAGCGATTTTCTTGCCTCGAGTTCATCTTTGAAAAAAGTAACTACCGGGAAGCCGGTTTAAAACATAAACTTACGCTTCAAGCTCGAAGACTCAGGATTATTAAAGACACTTTAATACTTGTCTTCGTGAATGAAAAGTGTTGTCTCTGTATATGTTTCACCGAAGTATATTTCTTTTATTGATTGTTGGTAGTGTCTCTTGTAATTTTAATCGCGCGCTGTGCCGTTTGTCTTCAGTCGTTCAGTGAACATCGCTTGCAGGAGTACTCAAAATGCCGCGCGTATCAAACGCTTTTAAAGATTACACATCGATAAAACCATTAAATAGAAAATAAACATAATAATTTCTTTATTATGTTCGAGCTTAACTCTAGTATGTTCGTTCAAACACTCGCTACAGCTCGCACTGCAAAAGTGAGAACCGGCTGGCCGTATATATGTGATTTTGGAAATTTTTTTAACGGTTTAGCTAAAAGCCCACGCTTCGATCGTCCCGAATATTGAATGAGTGCAATTTGTGTTGCAAAATTGTGAAATACTGCATTCTGTCCGAGGTCTGTATTATAAAAACAGTACCTCATAGTACTGTTTCACCTCAGATGTGATGTATAAATGGTATAAAAGGTTGGTTTACACGCACCCAGATTTGTCGGCAAGATTTTGTAAAGTAAACTTGTCGAACGCAAAAAAATACGGCATGATTTTTTTTCCAGGCCTAATTAATCTTATGGTGATCAAGAGCCATGATGGCTCTTAAATGTGATCGAAGATGATTGCTGTTTTTTGGGTGTACATATGAGGCCATCAACTCGATGTAAGATTTTGTTGAGTCTTGGGCTGTTTGCAAATTATTTTTCTCTAAAATCACATAGCCTTTCTCTCAAAAGTCACATGAATGTGCTATGTGCTCTAAAGTTAACTGAATTGTGAAATACAAGTTTATTGTTTGATTTAAATTAAAAATATATTAATGGGAGCCTCGCTTTTAGCCCTGGCTATATCTATATATTACATCTTACCGTACTTTCGTTAAAGGTGAGCACTGCATTTAGCAAACTTTCATGTTCAACCAGCTAAAGCACAACTGCTCGTATGCCTTTGTTTCCCAAATAAAGATCATGTGATCAGTTGTCAAAGAAATTTTCCCCTTTCCCTTTGTCTTTTCTTTTTTAATTATGCGTACATATGCAGCTAAATGTAATGCCGAAATTTGAACGAAACGGTTCCCCTGGGTTACATCACATGAACTACATTTGGACTGAATAAAACATGAAAACTGAAGTCTATTAAAGTAAATCCGCTCAAACATAATCAAAGGATCGCTTTCACGGCAGCAATTCTTGTCAGAGGCATATCGGACAAAACCTGGACAAGTTGTTTATAATCCATTGCCTCGTCTTTATATTTCGTTCCTTACTCAGCCGTTCTTAGACAACCGACGCAACGCTTCTGTCTATTCTTTGAAAGCCAACTGTGCAGTGAGGTTAACTTAGTACATGAATTGTTTACAAAAAAATCTCATTCTTAAGGTTTATCTTGTGTATGACCGGGTTTCTTAATAATTAGGTTATAGTTTCTTAATAATTAGCTCACAGTCCAAGGTTTTCAAGGTTAAAAAGCCCACGCTGCGCTGCGTACCTGCGTTGAGGAGTAGTGTCGTTTATTTTATGGATTACTGTCCGCCTTAAAGCGCTACTACGATCAAATCCTTGACTATCATTTTTTTTGCTAGATTGGCAGTTTAGTACTTGAAGTACATGGTGTGCAAATTATAGCTTCATATGATTAAGGAAAGTGGTCTTTTTTGCGCTCAAAAACCATTAATTTTAGTCCGCCATTACAACGCTATGTTTCTGTGGCTTGGTTACCAAGAGCACAAGACAATTGCTTTGTGACGTCATTTTCTTAACGCAGTACACACAGCATGACAAATTTCTTGAAAGAACCCTGCTCGAACAATTTTCTCTTTCCTCCCACTTCGTTGCGTTCTTGTTTAGGAAAACTCTTTCGATCTTACTACATTAGGCTCCGCATATGTGCAGCAACCGCTTCAGTCGATAGAATTGAGCTGCACCCGAGTCTGACAACTGAATGAGAGATTCGAGGATTAGGTTTGTTTCCAGCTGACAGTTTCGCTGTTTTTTCGGTTTAATAACTTCACAATGAAATCACGATGACGTCATTTATTATAAACAAAGATCTGGAACCATCCACCATCTTGGGTCCGCCATATATTAATCAGTTAACTAGATGTATATCCATTTTACTTAAAACTCGTATAAATCGAAAAAATCGTGATGGAAGAATTGATCTGCGTATTTTTAAATTTTCAATTTTGTGGTTAGCTGCTGCGAGTCCTCAGGAACTACGTATCTGATTCTTGCCAGTAGCTGTTTGTGTTATGGCTCAGAAGGAGTGGCGCGGTAATTCCAAGATATTTGAGGGAGAAGGGCTTAGTAGAACGTCTCTCATGAAGATGCGATTGTTTCTTTTTACTTTCTATAACATAAACTATAATTTTATCTCTTCTTAAGTCGAAATTTCAAAATTCGATCCCCTCTGTCATATATATTGAGACCATAAAGCAAAAGCAATTGGTCGAAGTTTAAGTAAAGTCTATTTTCTTACTAGGGAAGAAGCAAATTACGAAACGTCACTGACGGCCTTTTCGGGAGATAACTGGCTGACAGGCGCCTAGCAATATTAACACAAATTCCTTGCTGGTGGCAAGCAGGGCTGCTATTGCTACGAGACATTAAAGATTAAAGAATTATATTCCCGATCCAATACAAAAAAGTAAAATATTATTGTTATCATGACAGTGTAACTTCTGGCCTTATACGAATTTCTTTCCAGCTGAGAATAAACACAAGACATGTTTGTGGCGATTGTGGCTCATTGGCTTTGTTTCCATTTATCGCGCTGGTCGCTGCTTTTACGTGCAATTCCCTTTAGAAGTGAGTCATACCATAACAATGGTGACCATCTCCCGTGAATCCTGGCTGACAGCTGCAATTAAACTGTCCAGGGGTATTTACGCAAGTTGCATTTTGGTGGCAATCATGGCTACCGTTGCTGCATTCATCGATATCTAATTAAAAAGAAGGGTAAAAAAATGCAAAACATAATTCAAGATCGACATAAACTTTCAGATCAATTGAAAATCGGGCAATATTATACCATGACATTGGCGGCCATTTCCTGCAAATCCTGACTGACAACTGCAATTAAAGCGTCCAGGGGTATTTGCACAAGTTGCATTTTGGTGGCAATCATGGCTACCGTTGCTGCATTCATCGATATCTAATTAAAAAGAAGGGTAAAAAAATGTAAAACATAATTAAGGTTGGATCGACATAACCTTTCAGATCAATTGAAAATCGGACAATATTATACCATGACATTGGCGGCCACTTCCTGCAAATCCTGACTGACAGCTGCAATTAAAGCGTCCAGGGGTATTTGCACAAGTTGCATTTTGATGGCAATCATGGCTACCGTTGCTGCATTCATCGATATCTAATTAACAAGAAGGGTAAAAAAAATGTAAAACACACCCGTATTTATTCGATTAACCGCCCTGGGCGCTTATTAAATTTTTGGACCTTGAGAGTGGGCGCTTATTCGAGCTGGGCGCTTAATAAATTTTCACCATTTTCAGCAAGTGAAGTATGTTTATTTTGCAACAAAACGATAAATGCTAATAACAAAACGCGAAGAAGTAACAAAGCAAGGTTTCTGTAAAATACTCTTAAGAAAACTTGGTCCTCGGGGAAGTCTCTTATTAGAAGTTATTAACTCAAGTGGATAGGGTGGAGGTGAGCGCTTATTAGAGTTTGATTGGGAGGAGGAGGGGGTGGGCGCTTATTCGAGGCTGGGCGCTTATTAACTTTTTTTGCCTTTAGGGTTGGCGCTTATTCAAGGTGGGCGGTAATTCGAGGTTGGGCGCTTATTCGAATAAATACAGTTATTCAAGATCGACATAAACTTTCAGATCAATTGAAAATCGGTCAATATTATACCATGACATTGGTGGCCATTTCCTGCAAATCCTGACTGACAGCTGCAATTAAACTGTCCAGGTGTATTTATGCAAGTTGCATTTTGGTGGCAATCATGGCTACCGTTGCTGCATTCATCGATATCTAATTAAAAAGAAGGGTAAAAAAATGTAAAACATACCGTATTTATTCGATTAACCGCCCTGGGCGCTTATTAAATTTTTGGACCTTGAGAGTGGGCGCTTATTCGAGGCTGGGCGCTTAATAAATTTTCACCATTTTCAGCAAGTGAAGTATGATTATTTTGCAACAAAACAATAAATGCTAATAACAAAACGCGAAGAAGTAACAAAGCAAGGTTTCTGTAAAATACTCTTAAGAAAACTTGGTCCTCGGGGAAGTCTCTTATTAGAAGTTATTCACTCAAGTGGGTGGGGTGGAGGTGAGCGCTTATTTGAGTTTGATTGGGAGGAGGAGGGGGTGGGCGCTTATTCGAGGCTTGGCGCTTATTAACTTTTTTTGCCTTTAGGATGGGCGCTTATTCGAGGTGGGCGGTAATTCGAGGTTGGGCGCTTATTCGAATAAATACTTTAATAGTAATTCAAGATCGACATAAGTTTTCAGATCAATTGAAATTGGACAATATTATACCATGACATTGGTGGCCATTTCCTGCAAATCCTGACTGACAGCTGCAATTAAAGCGTCCAGGGGTATTTGCACAAGTTGCATTTTGGTGGCAATCATGGCTACCGTTGCTGCATTCATCGATATCTTATTAAAAAGAAGGGTAAAAAATGTAGAACATACCCGTATCTATTCGATTAACCGCCCTGGGCGCTTATTAAATTTTTGGACCTTGAGAGTGGGCGCTTATTCGAGGCTGGGCGCTTAATAAATTTTCACCATTTTCAGCAAGTGAAGTATGATTATTTTTCAAAAAAACGATAAATGCTAATAACAAAACGCGAAGAAGTAACAAAGCAAGGTTTCTGTAAAATACTCTGAAGAAAACTTGTCCTCGGGGAAGTCTCTTATTAGAAGTTATTCACTCAAGTGGGTGGGGTGGAGGTGAGCGCTTATTTGAGTTTGATTGGGAGGAGGAGGGGGTGGGGGCTTATTCGAGGCTGGGCGCTTATTAACTTTTTTTGCCTTTGGGATGGGCGCTTATTCGAGGTGGGCGGTAATTTGAGGTTGGGCGCTTATTCGAATAAATACAGTAATTCGAGATCGACACAAACTTTCAGATCAACTGAAAATCGGGCAATATTATACCATGACATTGGCGGCCATTTCCTGCAAATCCTGACTGACAGCTGCAATTAAACTGTCCAGGGGTATTTATGCAAGCTGCATTTTGGTGGCAATCATGGCTACCGTTGCTGCATTCATCGATATCTAATTAAAAAGAAGGGTAAAAAAATGTAAAGCATAATTCAAGATCGACACAAACTTTCAGATCAATTGAAAATCGGGCAATATTATACCATGACATTGGCGGCCATTTCCTGCAAATCCTGACTGACAACTGCAATTAAAGCGTCCAGGGGTATTTGCACAAGTTGCATTTTGGTGGCAATCATGGCTACCGTTGCTGCATTCATCGATATCTAATTAAAAAGAAGGGTAAAAAAATGTAAAACATAATTAAGGTTGGATCGACATAACCTTTCAGATCAATTGAAAATCGGACAATATTATACCATGACATTGGCGGCCACTTCCTGCAAATCCTGACTGACAGCTGCAATTAAAGCGTCCAGGGGTATTTGCACAAGTTGCATTTTGATGGCAATCATGGCTACCGTTGCTGCATTCATCGATATCTAATTAAAAAGAAGGGTAAAAAAATGTAAAGCATAATTCAAGATCGACACAAACTTTCAGATCAATTGAAAATAGGGCAATATTATACCATGACATTGGCGGCCATTTCCTGCAAATCCTGACTGACAACTGCAATTAAAGCGTCCAGGGGTATTTGCACAAGTTGCATTTTGGTGGCAATCATGGCTACCGTTGCCGCAATCATCGATATCTGAATAGGATTAGTAAAAAAGAACAATTGGCAAAAGAAGTTCACCTAAACTAAATTTCCTCAATAAGAGAGATACAAGTTACGAAATGAAGTGGACGTATTTTGGAAAACTATAGCTGGGAGGAAAAATAAAAGTGTCTGGCAATATTTACACAGGTTGCATACCGTTGGAAAGCTTATCTGTTATTGCTAGAAGACAGATAAAAACAATGAAGTGCATTTAAAAAAACCGCGATTTTCGATCCATTATTAGGAAGTAAAACAAAAGGTGTATTGTGACACTGCGTGAATTTTTCGCCGGGTTGCCTTTCTTTCATTTATATTCAGATCATTGGAACTTTAGGAAACTCGGACATTGTTTTCCCAGGACATGTGCGGAATCTTGCGCCGGGTTGCCTTTCTTGCAAGTTTAAGTGCACTTCCTGCTAGAAGTGAGTCATACCATAACACTGGTGGCCATCTCTCGTGAATCCTGGTAGACAACTGCAATTAAAGTGTTCAGGGGTATTTATGCAAGTTGCATTTTGGTGGCAATCATGGCTGCCGATGCTACATTCGTTGATATCTACATATATATATACATATATATCTACTGTATATTAGAAATTTTAAATAAGCTACTCTTGCCCCTTTGTATGATTGAAGTGGGAACGCGAATTGTCTGTGTAGAAATTTTTGAACACTGTGTCTCTGGGTTTCCAGGCGAGGCATTAGGGTGCGCACATACCCTCCCATGGACCGCGTCCCGTCTGTTGGAGGGTTGGGTCTCGTCATGAACAAGTATTGAGGGGGGGAGAGAGAAACTAGGTGCAGACAGTAAAGGAGACTCGAAAATAGAACACTTCAGTCCTTATAGACCTAGCTTAATAGATAGTTAGATATAGTCACAGGATGCAGAGGAGTTATTTGTGATGGCAAGCGAACTGAGTCGTCTCTGTTTACTGTAGTATGAACTTGACCTATCAAACCGTCATGCGATCGTGTTACGAACCTGGTAAAATTTTATCTAATGCTCGGTGGGAACGAACGTCGCCCGAAGGACGACGACGCATTCGGAAAGGCTTCCCGAGCGAGGCACGAAGTGACGGAAAGAAAAAGAGACTTTATTATATGTTAGTCGTTGTTATTCGTCCGTAGTTATTACCTTCAGCGGTTTTCCGGAGCATTGCATATTATAAAATAACTGAGATAGTACGCGCGATCTGATTGGTCAAAAACCTATGGTTTATTATACCGGTAAACCCATAGAAAAAGGCATCCGGAACACGAGCCATAAACAAAACGGGCTATTGATATGCAAACAACGATTTTAATTTAGGAAGAATAAAAAACAGAACAAGTTACTTACCCAGCCCTTCTTAATATTAAAAAGTGTTGGTTTACACATTTTATTACAGAGCATCACAATTCGCTACTGCCATAGCTTTAAAAGTTTTCAAGTACAAAGCTGGAAAGCAGTTCACATTTCACGACGATGCCAAATCGCAGAGAAAGACAACAACTGTGTGAATTTCTGGTGTAGAAAGTCTTTAGGAAAGCTTAACCATGTGCCAGCCAGCAACAAAACGGATAGTTTTAGCATTCTTGATTTGTTTTATGTCAAAATTAAATTCCTGAATGAAAGAAATTGTTCCGAAAAGAGATATCTGATCAAGTTATCGTACAAAATCGGCCGCTGCAGATTGTAAACAAGCTGTAAACGATGATGAAAGGTGTCAGATTTTCGCGCTGGTTTTTTTCCAACACTTGCACAAATTATGCGGTAATATCGATGCCATAACCTACTTCAAACTACCTGACTTCACAAATCGACAAATATTAACGCTGTTATGTGGCTACGGCAAAGAAACTTTTCTCCAAATTTAGAGCTACCACTGACATATTTCCATCGGTCGCTGTACATACATACGTTATATGCGACAACTTCGCAAATGCAGCAACGTCGTTACCGTAACATTTCTTGATCATGATTGTAAAAAGTGAATGAAGTCCTCCATTACAACAGCTGCCAGTTTCGTCTGTAAGCACGAAATGTTTACGGATCGACTCAACAAAATACAGCTGCGTACAGTATGATGTTCAGTTTTCTACTTCTGTAGTAAACAAACTTCATTGTACCTTGGCATGAATATGTGTTGACTTTTCCTGATAAACAGCGTTCATAAGTTATCATGTAATGAGTGCAAAAACTCGTGTTTTGAAGTGCTCCTGTTTGTTGTTTGACTGAACAGAGTTTTGAGCAAGTTCGGCGCGTTTAAATCGTGAGTCATGATTGGCTTATGGTGACTTTAGAGAGAATACATGGCTTGATCACGGTACCAAAACCACATTTTTTACCTAAAAGGCTCCGTTCTACTAAAAGTTATTTTATAAAAGCAATAGACCACACTTTCTATGGGTTTACCGGCGTGATAACCCACTTGGGATGTTGGGAGAACACGCGAAAAGCTTGTAAATCACTAGCCTTAGGCGCGTGATTTACAAGCTTTTCTAGTGTTCTCCCAACATCCCAAGTGGGTTATCACGCCGGTAAACCCATAGAAAGTGTGGTCTATTGCTTAAATATATTACCAGGTTTATAAGACGATCGAATGACGGTTTGCTGGATTCTACAGTATAAAAACATTGGCGATGCGTGGTACAAGGGTACAATGAACAATCAAGGTCACAAATAACTCCTCTGCGCACTGTGATATAGACTCCTGATAATAGTCTCTTGTAGCTTAGTGGTAGAGCATCTGGACTATCAATTTTTTTTTTAGGTTGAACAGAATTGAGAGAAAGGCAGAACACGTCTCCAAAAATAATGGTCCAGTTTTGATTTTTAACACTTATATGTTTAGGCATTGAAAGTGTTTCCTGTCGTCTGTCGCTACGGATGGAAAGAACAGGGACATGTATTGAAACTTGAAGTTCAGGGTCAACGTTTTTAAGTATTAATGCTAATAAGGCCTGCAAAAATCACCAAAAAATTATTATCGTGTTTATTGCTCCTTGATGATTTGTCTGATATTTTCTTCATAACTCTAACAGGAGCATTTTATATGTGATTGAAAATGAATTCAGAGCAAAATTGACCTTAAACAGTCATGTCCTCGTGACGTAACCCCTTTAACACGATCACTTCCGATTAAAATCACGACTGCATTTTTCTGGCCCGAACAAAAGTCCATGCATGCATTTCTTTAGTTTACACTCTCGTCGATATGCCCACCTGGTTATTACTCCCCTGCTAGCAGAGGTCTCTGACGTCGAAGCGTCGTGAGAGACCTCTGCTAGCAGGGAAGGTTATTACAACCAACGGCCAGCAATTTTTAAGATTTGCCGTTGCTTTTTTTTTAAAGTTATCTCGTTAATAGGACTGAAGTCATGAAAAGTCGAACGCTTATTGAAACCGGGTGGCAAGCGTCTGAGGTGATCAATCTAACAAACGGTGACGATTTGCTATAATATTGATATTCCTTAATTTAACGTTAGAATAGTATGTGCGATACTCAGAAGTTTGTCATCACACAGTGAATTAAGAGCGGATGTCTGTAAATATCGACCAGAGGTGGGAAAAATAAAATTTTTGAAAAATCCCAAAAAAATTATGTAGACTACCCTAGGTATTCTAGTTATGAAAATATAAATTTTAGTTTCATTGGATAAATATTTTGGCGATACGGCGAATGCCAATTTCGGGCGATTGACAGCCTCCTCCAGACCGCTTTTTCGGGCCTCTAGACCGGGCTACAAAAAGACCACGATTTCAATCGAATTCAAGTATCATGCAACCCAAAAACTTCTTATCGTATTAAACGGGTTTTAATACACATTTTGAGTGGTCATGTTCTTGAATTGATTGCAACTGGAATATTTTATGAATTCTTAAGTATTTACAAAATTTTAAAGATTTTACGCGAGCAAAATATTGTCAAATTTCAAAGGCCTAAAATCACATCCGATACATGATTTTAAACAGAAAAAGACATTCCACATTAAAAAGCAATCTCTAAGCTTTCAAAATATGCTTTCAAAACTCTGGGCAACATATGAAATGAATTTTTGGGAACGCAAAGTTCACGGAGCATTTAATAAGAGGTTCGGAGCGACACAAATCAATCCTCCAACAAATGTTTCAGCCAAAATACGTTTATAATTTAAGCAATCTCAAGTCTCACAGTGATACATAGATGTTTTATATACATTAGGTGGAAAGTTTCATACCTTTTTTTTTCAGCCGTGAATGAAGAACTCTTATCCTGGCCTTCAGGTGCATTATTTGAGCTCGCCTCGCCAATGTAGACATTTGGGTCAATCGAAGTTCTTAGCACGAAACGGCAAAGTTTTCAAAATCTACACCGATTATCTATCCTTTCTTAGTATATAATCAGGTCTACCATTTGTTTGTTTGTACCTAATGTGTCCTTGTTTGACTTCATTTCTGCAATGAAACTGAGACAAACCACAGCGAAATTCCCGCTCGCTCGACATGTCACGTGCCACGTGAAAGAGCCGTTTTAGACTCGATTGCGTTACGTAAACATGACGGCAGTGATTATTTCTGATTGCGTGAATAAAATTCCATCTCTAAGGGACTTGTCAAAAATTAGCAGGGGGTCGGGGGTGGAAACAGAGGGAGAGTCACAACTTTTTGAGACTGCAGAAAAGGGAGGGGCAGGAGCCCATCAAATGGAGCCTCCATCTCCCATACAAGCCCTTGGAGTCAACCCTTTCCCGAGTAGATTTATAATTAGATCGGTTCCCAGAGGAGACTTCGCGCACCGACAGTGGGAAGAGCCAATCACAACGACGAAATGACAGTGCTATCGTACTCAATCAAACAGCGGGAAATTCGGTGTTGACAGGCCAAACACAATCATAAGCTAGTGAAACGTGACTTAAGCGTTTTCATCCCTCAGATATTTTCTTTCTTTTCTTTCGAAGGGTAGATTATGCTGTGGAGAGTTTTAAACTCTGGCTATGTTGATCTTAATTTTGGCTGCTTGTCTCACAGTAAGAGGCCATGAAACTGGTCTGTTCCATGCGTAATGATTAACTACTTGTACTACCTGCTGTCCGTAGTTCTGACAGGATTCGTTTTCTTTAGCCAATTTTTTTAAGCGTTAAGGTCTTTATTTTGGCTAAATGACTCAATATTAATCAAATTTCTAGTTTTTCAAGATTTTTTTTCCGAAATGCGTTTATCTGAATAAATACTTGTAGTCCTTGTGGTTGTTTTGTCCGTCAGCTAGTGTGATGATTCCCTGCTATGTTTTGTAACGCCGGGCCCAGCTATTTAACATTGTTTTCTCGCGCAAAGTGATCTACAAATGCGAATTCGAAGGAAAGAATTGAGCTTAGATTTCTACATTAACTGCTGAGAATTGTCCTTTAATTAATTCTTTTGGCGTAGATACAATCGATTTTGTTTTTCTTGAGATAAGTGGGTCTTTGGACTGGAGCGCGATGTCACAAATTCCTACGTTAGCAAATTACAGTTTGAGATGGCTTCACAGTCGAGCAACTATTCTCTTCTGTTCAACTTTCCAAGTGCCAGTTTTATCACGCAACACTCATGGTAATACAAGTCAGATGTAAAGGAAGACTGCAATTTCTCAAATTTCGGAACTAAAGCATTCCTCGTTAGTTGCTACTTAGATCATCGCTCGCGTGCTTAACTAGCGAAATCCACTCCACGGTGATGACAAGAGTCAAATGATCCTGGCACTTTAATTTTTCGGCGCTGATCATCGAAAAGTTCCAAATCGTCCACAGAACGCTTAATCGTCGACTCTTTTCGAAGGGCATGCTTACATGTGGGATGTATGACGGCAAAAAAGAAAACACTCGCAAAGATAACCTTTCAGTGATCCTCAGTTCGCTGCCTTTGTCCCATCGCTTCATACTCAGTCACAGTCGGGTAATTTATTAACTTTTATTTCATGACACTCAGATCCCGGCGGCTGTAAAATTCTAAAAATGGACGTATGGTAAAAAAGGAAAACGGTCGAAGGACGGGCTTCTGAGTTCGACTTCATCCAGCTCTATTTTTTTTTTCACGGTGACATACGAGAATCGCGGAAATACGACACTTTTCGCGGGAAACGAGCCGTTCTATTTATAAATCTACTCGGGAAAGGGTTGACTCAAGAAATTAATGGAGATGGAGGCTCCATTTGATGAGCTCCTGGGAGGGGTCATGAAAAATGGGCCGTTAAAAGGGGGAGGGTCATGCAAATATGTGTCCGTGATCATGTAGAGGTTCACCCACAGAAGAAAAAAGAAGTTCTTTATTTTGTAAAAAAAAAACTAAGAGAAATAGGAGAGTCGGACTTTTAATGCTGTCATCTAAAATGTATGTATATGGCATTACAAAGAACAGATTAGAAATATATTTTGAGCTTTCATAATACTGACTCACCCTAGTGTATTGCAAGAACTAGATTTTATCATTTATAGCGTGTGGACGGAGCTCCATAGCTAAGGAAATGTGGTAATCTACCCATCCGAGAAAATTTGGTAATCACGTGACCGTACGCCCGACCGTCCGTCCGCACCACAGGGAAACCAATGTTTTCTCTCACACTTTCTAGCTAGTTTGGGAGCCCAGTAGAAAACTAATTGCACATCAATGTTGTGCTCAATTGACAGCCGTCAAAACAGGATATCCGCTGACCAGTGTCACCTGACCGTACCGCGGGCTCAAGTGTCGACCCATCGAATTCGAGTACTTTTTTGAAGTTAGCTGACAAATTACCAGTTTTAAATGATCGCAGGCTCAAGACTATTTTTTCCAACGATTCATATGAAATATGTTGTGTTTATGTCACTATGGCCCCGCACTGTCAAGATTTTGATTTCAAACTGACCTCGGACGCGAAAATTCAGCCACTTTTTTCAAAATAAAGGCGGGGAAGACCTTTTCTTACCATGGTCACGCGTTGGTCACGCTCTACGTCCAATTTTTGTACTCTGATTGGTCAAAATTTGACAGGTGAGTTTATGCGGAAAATTTATGCAGCGTCTTGAAAGTTGTTTACTTTGACAGGTAAAGCTGACAAAGTTTTGTGTCAACTTGTGATGTTTTTAACTGTCTTTTTCCACTGGATGTACAAAATGAAATACAGCTGCTATCAAGAGTCTTCTGTTATCCATGGCTGGTTTGTTTATTGGGTTTTTGGTTGAGAAATGCGTCGCTTGTCAAAATTGGGTAATCCGATTTCGGATGGCATTGTTTTCGTCTTTCACCTCGCTCAATGCGTAAGAGGGTTTAAAAGTCTCAAGCAACTATGGCCTTCCTTGATATCTTTCAGGAACTGAATCTCGAATGGTAAGCCTGAGTAATTATTGTATTTGATGTTTGTTTTTGTTATATCTAATTTCATGAAGTCGAGCACAGTTTATGCGGCAAGTTTTTGCACGTTTGTTAAGATTTGAGTCAATGATCTGATCTAGTATTAGGTTTGATATAAGCTTACAGAACTTTAAAAGGCCTTCAGATTTTTTTTTTTTCACGACAAATAGAAAAAAAAAACGTTCCGAAGAATATTTAGTTACAAATTTAGCTGTAGAAATAAAACTTTGAGTGATTTTCTTGCTTCGAGGA
Source organism: Porites lobata (assembly GCA_942486035.1). Taxonomy (NCBI): domain Eukaryota; kingdom Metazoa; phylum Cnidaria; class Anthozoa; order Scleractinia; family Poritidae; genus Porites; species Porites lobata. Next base: position 3,202,653 of record CALNXK010000011.1, on the reverse strand, counting down.
GTTCATCTTTGAAAAACAAAACAAACACCGGGAGGCCGGCTGAAAGTAAAACAAAATAAACTTAAGCTTAAGCTTTAAGCTTAAAGACTCAGGATTTTTAGAGACACTTTAATACTTGTCTTCGTGAATGAAAATTGTTGTCTCTGTAAATGTTTTACCGAATTATATTTCTTTTATTGATTGTTAGTAGTCTCTCTTGCAATTTTAATCGCTTGTCCGTGGTGTTTGTTTTCATCGTTCATGAACATCGCTTGCAGGAGTACTTAGAAATGTCGCGCGTATCAAACGCTTTATGACATTACACATCGTTATAACTGGAACCATTAAATAACAAAAAGTGATGATAATAAATTCGTTATTATGTTGAAGCGTATCTCCATTAAAGTTCATTTAAACACTCGACCACACTGACAGGTCGCACTAAAAATGAGAACCGGCTGGCTGTATGGGTGATTTTGGAAATTTTTTGAAAGGTTTCGCTAAAAGCCCACGATTGATCGTCCTGGACATTGAAAAATTGTGAAATGCCGTATTCTGTCCGAGGTCTGTATGATAAAAAGTACTGTTTCACCTCAGATGTGATGTATAAAAAGTGTAAAAGGTTGGTTTACACACCCTCAGATTTGTTGGCAAGGAATTGTAAAGTAAACCTGTCGAACGCAAAACAATGCGGCCTGATTTGTTTTCCAAGAATTTGTTTTCGAGGCCTAATCTACTGTGATCAAGAGCCATTATGGCTCTTGAATGTGATAGAAGATGTTTGCTATTTTTTGGGTGTACATATATTTAGGCTATCAACTCGATGTAAGATGTTTCACTCTAAATAACTTATCCTTTCCCTCAAAAGTCACATGAATGTGCCCTTAAGTTAACTGATTTGTGGATTACAAGTTTATTGTTTGATTTAAAATATAAATTTATTAATGGGAGCTTCGCTTTTAGCCCTGGCTAAATCTATATATTACAAGAGGGGGAGGGTCATGGTATTTTAGGTCAAGGTCAAGGGGAGGGTTAGCAAATTTCGCTCCCATTGCAGGGATGGGTCACCTCATTTCCGAACCCAAATTTAAAATTCCCATCCCCCCTTCCTCCATGCTAATTTCTGACAAGTCCCTAACCTACATGTTATAGGTATGTCATTGAATGAGCAGACAATCTCATTTTTTTTCTTAGGATGCAGTTTTACCGATAGCAGGCTTGTGATCGCCAAGTTTGTCTATTAAACCGCGATTCTTTCTTGTTTTTTGTTGATAGATCTGTCAGCTTAGGAAATCACCTAATACGTTTCGCAGTTATTCTGCAACACGCTATTATGGCCTATCTTGTACAAAGAGTTTATAGTTACAAGTAAAAAAGCTCGAGTTAGAAAATCGTGCTACCCTTGTATCTTGCGATACCAATTCTTTGATAGTGCACTCTCGATGGTCTAAGCTACCATAAAATTTCGAAAATAAGCCCCGGGGCTTATATTTTTTAAAGGCCCTTTTTTGGAGGGGCTTATCTACGGACGGATATCTGCGTTTCAAAATTGATTGGGCTAGCCTTATAGTGGGAAGTAAATGTACCGTTTTGGCTTTGTTTTACTTTGTCTTTGAGGGCAATTTGCCAAGTACAAGCCCCCGGGGGGAGGGTTTTTTGCGTTACCGATCTGAGGGGCTTATATTTGGAGGGGCTTATACATGGTGGGTCTTATTTTCGGAATTTTACGGTAGTACACTTGTACTTACTGTACGACGATATTTACAGCGTGCGAATATGGATAACTAGTTTTAGGCGATTTTGGTACAAGTACCAAATACACGAGCACAGAGTACAGGTTCGCATCGGGAGTTCAACACCGCCGGCAAGCAAGGTACGTTTTAAATCTTACTTCAAGCTGTCCACCAATTGCACCTTTGTGGCCATAAGGCAGGTAAAAATTATGATAAAAATACCCATTATCTCCAACGTTGATTTATCTTTAATGAATGGGGTTCAAAAGCGTGGGACGGTTGTTTGCAAGCTAGAGCTATAAATGTATTACACTCTATAATGCGTTTCTGACTATTAGATAGATAGATAGATAGATAGATAACTTTATTTAAACACGGTTAAAATTCCTTCAGCATGTACAAAAAAAATCTAAGATCTATTATACCTAACTAAACTAACTCTGATTAAAAATATATTCATAAAATTTTAACTACCTAGCTATTTACAAATAAAAGCTGTTTTTCAAGGATGCCGTGTAAAACTATATTAATGTATGATCTCATTCAAAACTGTTGCGACACAGTTTGCGTTTAAAATCATGTAAAGAATCTGCAGCTCTTAAATCATGGGATAGGCTGTTCCACAGCTTAGCTCCGCTATAGGAGAAACTTTTCTTTAAATAATTGGTACGGGGCAGTGGAAGGACTAATTTATTTTCAGTATTCCTCAATCGATAAGAAGTTATTTCGTCACGAGATACAAATTTAGATGTTAGATAGTCGGGAGTCATCCCATGTACGGTTTTATACATCATAATAGCCGTCGATACTTGTCTTTGGTGTTTAAGCTTACGCCAACCCAGTGCCAGGAACAAATCGTCCACATTACAATCAGAATTAGCGGACATTAGAATACGGGCTGCACGATTTTGGAGCCTCTGCAGCTTATCGGAAAGACCAATGCCGCAGTTGCTCCATACGACATTACAGTAATCAAATGCGGTTGAATTAAACTGTCGTAAACATTTATTAATACATTAAAAGGAATAAGATGTCGTATTCTTTTAATTGCAGCCAAAGCAGAAGCAATCTTTTTACAAATACTCTGTATGTGGCATTCCCAGCTTAAGTTTTGGTCAATATGCACTCCAAGAGATTTTGCCGTTGACATTTGCATCACGAGATGGTCGTTAATCATAAAAGAAGGAGTTTCAGAAAGCTTTGATAGCTTCTGCCTCGACCCAACTAACATAAACTCAGTTTTAGTCAAGTTAAGGGTCAGTTTGTTAGCCGATAGCCATATATCCACCTTGTTTAAATCGTCGTCAACGCAGTCATTTATGAGTTTTAAATCTGTGCTGGCATAGGTTAGGCCGGTGTCATCGGCATACATTCTGGGTTGTGAAAAATGCAAGCAATTAGGTAGGTCATTAATATACAGTAAAAAAAATAAAGGTCCAAGAATTGTTCCCTGGGGAACACCACATGTAACTAATTTTGAAATGACATTGAGCAATTAATTTGGCAAGTTTGGGTACGATTGTTTAAATACGAAGTAAAACATTCGTGACAGGAACCGCGTAATCCATAATATTGTAATTTCGTTAATGAGATATGATGATCAACTGTGTCGAAAGCCTTTTTTAAGTCTAAGAAGACAACGGCATTGACAAGGCCACGATCAACGTTCACTGCCCAGCTATCGGTAGCTTCGAGTAATGTGGTTACAGTAGAATGTAAAGAACGAAAACCAGATTGGTAACGGGATAGAATACGATTCTCAGTAAGATAGTGATACAACTGGTTGTAGACTACCCGTTCAAATACTTTGGCCACGACTGGGATCACCGATATTGGTCGATAATTGGTGGCATCATTTCGTTTACCAGAATTTTTATACAATGGAGTAACCCTAGCCGACTTCTACTCATCGGGAAAAATTCCTGTCAACAGTGATTGATTAAATATTAAAGTAAGAGACTCGGCAATTAGATCAGAGCACTCCTTAATAATTTAGCTGATATACTATCTAATCCAGTGGCCTTTGATTTACAAAGTTTTGAAAGGAGAGAATGAATATGAGCAGATGTTATTTCCTTGGAGACAAACTCCTTGGAAGTTCCACAAAGAAACGCTTTGTAGGTGGTATCAACATTCGAAACATTTCGACTAAGCCTTGGTCCAATCTCAATGAAGAAAGTGTTCAACAATTCAGCAACTCCTACTTGATTGCTCGATTTTAGTCCCTGATATTGTATTTCATTTATTATTGTTTTATTAGATTTGCGGGAAGTCAATTCATTGATGGTCTTCCAGGTCTTACGTTGATCACCGGCATAATTATTAAAAGAATTATTATAATAGGCCTTTTTAGCAGCCTTGATTTCCTGATTTACTTTATTTTTGACCTTCCGGAATCGATTCCAAGAGGACGCATCCTTAGACGCATCCTTATTATTATTATTATTATTATTATTATTACTATTATTATGAAATACCTGTATTAACATTATAATTATCGTTATTATTGTAATCCAGCTCAAGCAATCAGCAGGGGTGGCAGAGTTGGTTTAGTGCGCGGCCCTGGGTGCGCGAGGTCCCGAGTTCGATCCCGGTGACATCACATCCTTGTTTCAACTTCTATCCTTTCTGTGTAGCTTTGACTAGATTTAAATGCCCTTAAAACGGAGCATTGATGGAGAGAGAGAGAGGGAGGGGGGGGGTAAAATAAGCGCACCGTTGACCTCAAGTTGATCAGTTATCACTGTCACGAGTTATCGCGACGTTAAATATTGTTGCTGTACCCTTTTTTTAGAATTTATGGAACGGGCGCTGTTTGGCTTAGCCTACGTAGCATTCTAGGCCGCGCAAGGGGAACACGCGAATGGGAGAGGAGGACTCCTCTTCTTTTCTCTAATCGTGCGTCCTCGACATTTCTTCTTTCGCCCTCAGCCGGTCCAAGGATTTTTGTTTGGTTTCGTCGGGAAACCGACAAGTCTGTGCTGATAAAACTGCATGATAAAAAAAAAAAAAAAAAAAAAAGAGATTGTCTGCTCATTCAATGGCATACCTATGACATGTAGGTTAGAGATGGAATCTTTTTTCACACAATCAGAAATAATCACTGCCGTCATGTTTACGTAACGCAATCGAGTCTAAAACGGCTCTTTCACGTGGCACGTGACATGTCGAGCGAGCGGGAATTTCGCTGTGGTTTGTCTCAGTTTCATTGCAGAAATGAAGTCAAACAAGGACACATTAGGTACAAACAAACAAATGGTAGACCTGATTATATACTAAGAAAGGATAGATAATCGGTGTAGATTTTGAAAACTTTGCTGTTTCGTGCTAAGAACTTCAATTGACCCAAATGTTTACATTGGCGAGGCGAGTTCAAAAAATGCACCTGAAGGCCAGGATAAGAGTTCTTCATTCACGGCTGAAAAAAATGGTATGAAACTTTCCACCTAATGTATATAAAACATCTATGTATCACTGTGGGACTTGAGATTGCTTAAATTAAACGTATTTTGGCTGAAACATTTGTTGGAGGATTGATTTGTGTCGCTCCGAACCTCTTATCGGTCATGTGAGAAAGGTCAAATTACACTTAAATGCTCCGTGAACTTTGCGTTCCCAAAAATTCATTTCATATGTTGCCCAGAGTTTTGAAAGCATATTTTGAAAGCATAGAGATTGCTTTTTAATGTGGAATGTCTTTTTCTGTTTAAAATCATGTATCGGATGTGATTCTAGGCCTTTGAAATTTGACAATATTTTGCTCGCGAAAAATCTTTAAAATTTTGTAAATATTTAAAAATTCATAAAATATTCCATTTGAAATCAATTCAAGAACATGACCACTCAAAATGTGTATTAAAACCCGTTTAATACGATAAGAAGCTGTTTGGGTTGCATGATACTTGAATTTGATTGAAATCGTGGTCTTTTTGTAGCCCGGTCTAGAGGCCCGAAAAAGCGGTCTGGAGGAGGCCGTCAATCGCCCGAAATTGGCATTCGCCGTATCGCCAAAATATTTATCCAATGAAACTAAAATTTATATTTTCATAACTAGAATACCTAGGGTAGTCTACATAATTTTTTTGGGATATTTCAAAAATTTTATTTTTCCCACCTCTGGTCGATATTTACAGACATCCGCTCTTAATTTTTCCCGCTAATATTTCCGAATATGGTATTGCTGTAATAAATTAACCGTAATAAGTAACGCAGCATCTTGCTTATGTTCTTTGTTTTGTTGCTTTTTATAAATTCACCGTGAACAGATCCAAATGTTCTCTGATTCTGTTTTAACTGCTCCAAACGTAGAAATATTTTTAGAGAGAATTTTTCTTAAAATTGGAAATAGTGGACGCAACATCAAATTGCTTGTGACCGGATATGTAATCAACTATCTTTACGGCAGAATGCCATATGCCTACCGCAAGGGAGGCAAATGGTCGTGGGATTTTAACGTCTTCGGCAAACGCCTGCTGAGAATTCCTGAACCGGCCTAAGCCGCTCATGTGACGACATTTTGTTACTAAATCCTGACCTGAGGAGGTTTTCTTTTAAAGTTATATATCTTGCTAATTCTCTCGTAGTCTTAGGAATGTGATTGCTTGCACGATTACGTAAATTCAATAATCTAGAAGAGTGCAGAATTGAAGCACTAAATGCTAATTGTCGAAGTGGAAGGAAAGTTAAGTTACCTCTATCCTCTTTGGTTGAGATTTTGTAGCATGGGCTCGCTGGACCTAACTTTGCGGCCAGAATACCAGTCACAGTAATAATGATTGTCATTACGAACAAGAAAACGAGAATTTGCCACAATCGGACAGTGAATTTACGGTTCAAACGATTTTTAACACCATGCTTCTTGGTTTCTGGTAAGATCTCTTCCATATCGAACTGCATCATTTCAGTAGACATGGCGCCTAGTAATGAGCCACTTGACTCCGCAAGCCACAAAACGCTTTACAGCTCCCTTCAGATGATCATACTTTTTATCCAGTTTTTAAAAGCCGAACTTTGATTGGTCTAGGGATATTTACGTCATCTGTCGATAACTTCCTTTCGCTACGGATGTCTGTTTTGCTGTGCATTAAGCAGGTAGTGTAAATGTACGGTGGCCCACAACTGTCACGGCAAAATCAAAAACCTCATGGCAACAACAAAATACCTCACGGCAAACCCGAAAACCTCACGGAAAAAACAAAAAGGCAAAACCAAAGCCGTCACGGCAAAACCAAAGACCTCACGGCAAAACCAAATACTTCACAGCAAAAACCAAATACCTCACGCCAAAAGCAAATACCCACGGCAAAACCAAAGCTATTTTGTTTTTGCTGTGAAGTATTTGGTTTTGCCGTGAGGTTTTTGTTTTTGCCGTGAGGTATTTTATTTTTGCCGTGAGGTTTTTGGTTTTGCCGTGATGTTTTTGTTTTCGCGGTGAGGTTTTTGGTTTTGCCGTGACAGTTGTGGGTCACCATATAAATGTAGTATAACCAGGGGCACCCAACTAGAATATAGTTCAAAACCACTTAAACATAGCATTGTTAACCGTGTTTTAGTTTTAAACGGAAGATATATTTATCCCCTAAAAATGTTTCATCTGTTCGCATTTCCTAGCTGAAAGTCTAGTGATCCGAAAATTATAGCCGGGGATCAAAACTTACCTTTTCGAAACTTTCAGCCAGAAAAAGGGCTCCCGAAAATTCTAGGTGACCTTTCTAGGGTAAAAACCCCCATCAAAATGGGCAATTATAGCATCCCATCATCTTCCCATCCTAGGAAGCTATAAGAGAGGCAGGCAAGCAAGAAATTATTAATACAACAAATGCTCCGAGAGTTCTAGATCTATCGTCTTCCGAACAGATATTTTCCAAAAATTGTCGTTGGGTGCCCCTGATATAACTATATCATTATTTTTTATCTTTGGAGTAACAATTCTTTCACAAGTAATTATGGTAAAATAATACAGCGGAAGTTCGAACTTTCATAACATCATTTTCTAATTATAGTCTCTGATTCGCCATTTTGGTGGTTCTTGAATCACTGAGCACAATTAGATTAATCAAGACTGAATTATTGTTGCATCTCACTCTGTATAAAATTGTAGAATGTTACGTGAATCGACGATTAGGAATCGTACGCGGGCCTCCATCCTTCAGGAAGACTGAACACAGGAAGTCGTCTAGAAAGTAACCTGGGATCAGGTTTCCTTCTTCCCTTTTTGTTTGAAAAAAAAAAAAACCCTGATCGCAGGTTATCTAGAAAGAATCTGTGTAATGCTGATGTTCCGCATATGGGGCGAAAGAATTAATCCACTTAGCCTCAGGCGTCGAAAGGGGAGCTAAGCAGAGGGAGGGGAAATTTGCGCTTTTCTCCCTCTCTCTCCCTTCCCTTTTTAGCGCTCGCCACGCAGGCTATAGGCCCCTTATGGCTATTGAGTTCCTCCCTTTTTTTCAGAGGGGAGGGGTTTTGAATTGACCAGTTATTTAATTAGGTAGAAAGTTCACAATACTTTCTATTTGATATATGAATGTTGCCTTCCCATTTCATCATTTACTTCTCAAACAGCATTCTGTAAATGAGGGTGATTTCTTGATATATCGTCAGGCAGCAAAATGAGGGCTACAACTTGTCAGAAATTTTGTGTTTACAAGTGAGAGCCTCTCATTATTCAGGGGTATTGTCTCCAAGTTCCATATTTTCGTGGACAACAGTAGCTAGCATTTTTGCATATTTCAAGTGCATTGTTAGTTACTTCTGTCCACGCGAAAATAAAGCTTGGAGACAATACCCTTGAACAATGAGAGACTTTCACGTGTAAATTAATCTCAAGAATCTTAAATTTTAAAAAATGTCTATCTAGCCGTTAAAAAAATTATCCACTTATTGCTGCGAAGCCACCAGGCTCCGCAGCGTGGCTTCGCAGCAGACTAATGCAGGTCGCGTACGTGACCAACCTGGGTTGCCTGTTCCCGAAGCGCGCGGAATTTGAATGAAAACTATTGCGTGCCAACGGAAGATGTAAAGCAGCTAAGAAGGAATTTACGCGTGCCTGCAGGAAGTTACAAGTTCATTTCGTTTCTTCAAGCTCGCCAGATCGGCTCTGCAAAAAATGAAATATTTTTCCCACAGGCACAAATTACAGCGATTTGAAGCGGGATTAAACGGCGCGGCTTGCTTTAAAGGGACTGGTTCACGATAATGCGCATGTGTGAGTTCTGACAGTAGCTGATTGTTTTTCAGCCAATCGGAAGCGAGTCAGATGCACGCAAGTAAATTTACAAAATTCAAATTAATTGTTCGCGACGCGAGAGTATTTTCGGGCATTTGGTTTGATTTTATTTATCCCCATAATTCAAGTTTATTCTTTGCTACTCCTCAGATATATGTTGCGGCCGATAAGAATAAGATTTAGAACCCTGTCCTACTATGAAAGAAACATTTACCAAAGTGTATTTTTACGAGGTCGTACCCACGCTAACAAAACAGTCACCGATCGGCAAACAAAATTTGTAAACAAACATCTTATTACTGTTCTCTCAGTTCGCCTTATATAAACCCAGAAATACCTACAAATAGCGCCTGACCGGTGACAAAAACACACAACGAATGAGTATAAAGATTATCCTCAATTGAGCATAAATTTCAATTGCTTATCAGCAAATGAACAAGCTCATTCATCGGGTCAGTGTTCCGCAAAACAAATGTTATCGAGTAGCACACATAAAGAAACCACAATCAGGGACAAAAGTAGTTGACACACTTGTTTAAAACGGGTGCTTTTAACAAACATTTAATTCATTTATTATTTCATTCCTTTTAAACGCCATAAATCCCCCGACCCCCCGAATCAATGTTGTCTGAAGTAAAAAAAAGACTTGAGCGTCCAAAATTCAACATTGATTTTGGGGGGAAGGGGTTGGGGTAGACAGGGGAAGGGGATAAGTATATCCACTATGCAAAAAGGGGCCATTCTACGGAAGTGTGTCAACACTTTTGTCCCTCATTGTCTGAATGCAAAATTGTGCTACTGCACACAAGTTGAGCCGTGTATAACACTGATTTTAACTGAAATTAAAGGAATCAATGACATAATTATGTTATTGGTGGTGGGGGTGACATAGACTTATTCACGACCGAATTATAGGGCCAATTCGAATTACGCGATGACGTAATAAAAGGGCTGCGATATCCAGAATTAACGTCGATATGGTTTACAAGCTAAAAACTGACGCTGAAACTCGCGCCTATGTACAACTTTTGATGAATTTCAAGGGGATGCGTACTGAAAATATTTTTAATAAAGTGGATATTTCTCGTTCTTCACTTTATCCTATTGTTAAGGTCCAAACAATCACGGATCGGGTAAGGATTGACACGTAGTGGGGATAGTCACTGGCCGGCCACCGAAATATGGAGCGTTAGTGAGGAGCGGCCGTCACTGCGTTCAATATCAAACCTACGGAAAAGTGAAGGTAAATTCATGGCCAATTCAATAAAAAACTAAGGACAGCGTAGCAAACATTGCAAGTGTACTCGAAAACAATTACTTTCAATCCCACCTCGTGACACCCTGTGTGACATGATAACGCAACGCAAATAGCGTGACATAAGCGCATATGTCTGTGTATTTCGACCGCATTTCTCAAGCGAAACACTGTGTTTTTGTGTATTGTCGGCAGAGAAAATGAAAAGAGAGCTTTGAAACGTGAACTGTATTTGACTCTCAAAGAAAACGACAGCTCAAACTGAGGAAAACACTGCTTCCTTCGTGTTACAACGGCTAACCACGTTTCGGCAAACGGAAAGTAACATTAGTCTGTTATGACCTCTTAATGTCGATATGTATTCTCATGGTTAACCGTTGAAACTCCTTATTTGCACCACATCGCTGGAATTTTTCTCGCCAAGAATACGTATTGCGAAGCACTTTCTACATAGCGGAATCTTCTTTTACCTTTTGTGAGGAATTAGCGCATAAAAAAGGAAAATTTTCCAGCGCACGGCCGTCATCGATCACGTGTTATCCCGCTTTGTTTGTCATCAGGTGAACTTCTGGGCCAAAGTAATTGCTGTTTTGGCGATGATACAAACTGGTGTGTCTATTTTGAAAACAATTTCTTTGGCATTATGTGATTTACGAGCTGGGAAATGAAATAGTTGTCCGTCCAACATCAATAAACAATCATGCCACTGAATAAATGGCAGGCGGTCATGTAAAATCATTACAAAAGTACATTCCTAACCTCGACGCCTACCTACGCTAAAGGTTTGGATCAGTTAGGTTAGGAAAGGTCTCAAAAAAATAAAAAACACATCTATATATAGGGCACAGCACAAACGGCTGGCCCATCATTTATGAGGTTCATAACCTGTATATTGTTCACGTCCTTTCACTAATGGCAAAGCCTAATGTCAAAAATATTGCATGTCCCCTCTGTTACTCTGCAATACTTCATTCGCTTAAGTTAACCATTTACCAGAACAATTTTCATTGTACCTTAATGTTTCCATCCTTTTTCCACTATTGATAATACCTGTGAAAACATTACATCCGCAACGGCATTGATCACAACACAAATCATTTCGTCTCGACCCGACAGGGTATCAGGAACGCGCGCGGGAGTACAAGATTAAGTAATGAGAAACGCTTCGTACATTTTACTCTACGTATACTACAAATCAGGACGAAACTCTATAAATTGATGTTTAAAAACAAACAATTTGGCCCATAGAGTAACGTCATCGGACAAAAATTCAGCAGTGTCAAAAATCTAGCCGGAAAACACAGATACATATTTCAGACAATCACGGACAAAAGTAGTTGACACACTTGTTTAAAACGGGTGCTTTTAACAAACATTTAATTCATTTATTATTTCATTTCTTTTAAACGCCGTAGATCCCCCGACCCCTCGAATCAATGTTGTCTGAAGTAAAAAAAAGACTTGAGGGTCCAAAATTCAACATTGATTTTGGGGGGATGGGGTTGGGGTAGACAGGGGAAGGGGATAAGTATATCCACTATGGAAAAAGGGGCCATTCTACGGAAGTGTGTCAACACTTTTGTCCCTCATTGTAGATTATACTAGTAAAGAGAATATTCAGGCAATAATTTATTTTAAAAACATCAATTCTTAAACATATCCGATCGTAAAGCAAAGATACAAGGAACATTTCAAGAGTACCAGATCGGTGAAGATCGCGCGGCCTGTTGCGGTATAACTACAAGTCGGAGTCAAAAATCAAATCAAAGTTGAACGAACTCATGCCTTTAACCACTTTCCAAGTGTCGAGTATTCTTTTCGTATGCCACACACTACTCCTAGAACCATACCAGATCTATAGGCTAAGCTTCTCTATCTCCAGAGACTCTTGAGAACGGCCACGATGCTCTTCTGAACCTCCATGATCAAAACATTATTTTTTGCGTCTTCTTAAAACGTAACCAGTTAAACGACACAACCACACGTTAATCACCACTACCGAAGTATAACCAGACCAGCCAAAGCGACGGATGTCCGAATAAAACGAAGGATTTTCAATGATTGTACCGGTAATGGCGATTTCGAATTTAGTGTTGACCCGACAAATTTATTCTGAAGAGACAAACGGCACGCATGCGCATTATCGCGTCTTTCAAGTGGCAGATGTGCTTACTGAGTTCCGTACTGAGTCTCTTGTTTGGATCTCTGAAAGAAGACTTATGGTTCCAGTATCGGGTCTTAAAAGAGTTCTCAGTAAGGCCTACATAGGTCTCGGCTGGCCTGTTGTCCTCCGTTGCTACTGTGGCTTGGTAGATCACGGCTGATTTTAAGCAATTACCGTCCAGAGGGCAATGAGCTGGTTGACGGCAGTTGCAAGCTTTAGGTGGTACGGCGTTTGTTTTCCGTAGGGTGGATTTGTTGTGGCCATCAATTTTTTACTTTAGATTCGGCATGCAGCTGTAACTGATCTTAACTGTGTTCCAGTTGAAGATTTTATGCTGCGCATGGCCCTTCGGGAATTCTTCGTCGAGGATCTTTAGGAAGGATCGTCCAACGTTAGTAGCCACTTTCTGCTGAAAGGGCGGTTGTACCAAATGATGTCTCCATGGCGGTTCCTTCTTCGAGAGTTCGGAGACTGTGCCGTAGGAACAGAAAACGCAAGTTTGTGCTTGTACCCGCTATCATCGAGAGCTTTCTGATAAAGAGGCGTCGCTTTGCTAAAGCAATCTTCATCTATAGAGATTTCGGACAGCCTTTTGTTAATGGACTTTGGGATGTTTTCGATGATGCGGGGTGGATGGTTAGATTTCTTGTTGACGTACAGTGGAATGTTTCCTGGTTTGTCGTATGGCAAGTATTTACCGTTAGCCAGGTTAAGTGTGACGTCAAGAAAGTTTACTACCTTCTTATTGGCCTCGATAGTAATCTTCAGACCATGCTTGGCGAAAATGCTACATGCCACTTTCAAGTACGGCCCTCGAAATCGAGGTTCTTTCGTTCAGAAAGAATTAACAAAAGAATGTTCAGGTTCAGAACACAAATAAAGTGTGATGTGGAAAACTTAAAGCCCGGGCCAAATCCTGTTTGGTAAAGAAATCACGTTTTTGCAAGCGAAGAGTATGGATGCAAGTGAAGGTAAAAAATTGCGGTGAATTGAAGCGATACTTTTCTCAGAATATTTCAAGCAATTTCTGGAACTCTACGGTAAATAAAGTCGGTGCTTTGGCTAAATTTGTATTCAGCCAGGCTTTGTTGTATTTGTTTAATTGATAAACGGTTTGATTTTCGTAAGTGACCCACTAAATTCGCATTTTGGGTGGTAGCCTTACGGATAGTTGACTGTAATAGCAAAAAGGAAAGAGTGTTGTAGTACTGATCTATTCATGTTGAAACACAAGGAGCGGATCAAGATGAATTATGTCTGACCTTGTTTCCGGAATTTTTCGTGGTGCGACTGTGGCTGTACAATCGCGTTTCATGCGATCGTGTTTGAAGTCCGGATAGTCGTCGAACGGGACTAACTCAGACCAGTATGAGTTCGTATCGGTCTCCGTACATCTAATAATAATAATAATAATAATAATAATAATAATAATAATAATAATAATAATAATAACGGTTTAATATCAGTACAATACAATACAATAAGAGTTTATTGTGAAAATACACTTAGCTACAACAATGGTGTGCTTTCACATACGGAACCGAAATCGGGTCAGTGAAAGCACGCCAGCTAATTTACAGGTATTCCACAAACACAATAAAATTAAGAGTTAAAAAACTAGATATGGAATATTCTATAATTAAAATTATAACAATAAAATCTTAATAAGTATATCTTATATCTAAATAAATACTAAATTCAATAAAAAAGCGTCGAAATTATAAAAATTGCACTAAGTCAACTTGGCTAATGGATCTCTTAAAAGACTTAAAATTCGTTATATTTTTAAACGTGTTCGGAATTGAATTCCAGAGTTTCGGACCAATATAACGGACTGAGTTCAAGCCATATGTAATAGACTTTGGCTTGGGTAGAGAGAGGATATAGTCACCTCTTAAATTGTAGCTAACGTTCTTCCTATGAACTATCAGGTCTTGTATACTTTTGGGCGCTAAAGAATTGTGGACGGCATTAAAAATAGACAGTGTGATTTTAATTAATCTTTGTTGTTTTAAAGATGAGAGACCTAATGCGTTGAGAAGTTCCGAGTAGCTTGTGTACTTATCCCTGAAAACAAACCTGATCGCGCGGTCATTTAACCTTTCCAATTTGTCTGCAGCACTTTTACTACAAAAATTCCAGGTTTCACTGCAATAATTGAAGTGAGGAAGGATAAACGCTAAATATAGGTCGCGCCTTGTTTCTAAGGGAAGCATTTTCTTCATTCTTTTAAGAACAGCTATTTGCTGTGAAACTTTCCTACATATTTTAGCAACATGATTGTCGAACTTCAGTTTGTTATCTATCGTTATGCCAAGCATCTCAAATTCTTTAGTCACTGGGATACTGGAATTTTCACACTTGAAATCAAGTGTGGCGTCAGATTTTCCCATCACAATAGCTTGATACTTAGAATTGTTCCTTTTCAAACCGTTCTCATCATACCATTTATCAACAAGCTCGAGATCAGAGTTTATAGCACTCTCAACTTCTCTATAGTCATTATGAGCAAAGAAAATTTGCGTGTCGTCTGCGCAGCTAGAGAGTTTACATCTTTTCACGATGAATAGGAGATCGTTGATGAAAATATTAAATATCAAAGGCCCGAGGATTGATCCTTGGGCAATCCCTCTGGAAATATAATTCCAGCTCGAATATTCTCCAGCTACTTTCACTCGTTGTTGGCGATCAGAGAAATAATCCTCAATGATATTAGCAGTTCTCTCGTCAGCACCATATTCTTTGAACTTCTTCACAATGAGATCGTGTGGCAGAGAGTCGAAGGCTTTCGACAAGTTCATAGACACAAGGCCAATTATTTTCCTGTCGTCCAGCTCCCTTCGCTATTCCTCCGTAAGATTGAGCAGGGTCGTGTCACAACCGTGATGCTTTCTATAAGCGAACGCGAACTTGTGGAGAATATTTCTGAACCGGGGGCTGACTCTTGAATGAACGAGCGTTTCAAAGACTTTTGACAAAGATGGAAGAATGGTGAGAGGTCTGTAATTATCCTTGGACAGGCTGCAGTCTTTCTTATACACTGGAGTTATTTCGCCCTTTTTCCACTGTTTAGGGATTTTTCCAACGTCCAGAATATAATTAAAGAGAGTGCAGTACGGCTCACACAACACTTCAGCAGAATCTTTCACTGCCCTCGCGGGAATAAGATCATGGCCAATGGCTTTATTTGTTTTCATGTTACACATGATTCCTTCACTTCTATGGGGTTAGTATAATTTAGGGTGATCTGGCCGCTGGCGGAGTCGTGTGGAAAATGTGTGAAATCCTTCATGCGTTCAGTTGTTTTATCAGTGCCGACAATGTTTGAAAAGAAATTGTTCAAAGTTTCTGCAACTTCACGTGGCTCCCGCATTATCTGATCGTTCTCCTTAAGAACAATACGGCTATTGTTCTTTTTCTTACGTGAATTAATATACGGTCTAATTGTGTTCCAGAATTTTCTTTGATCTGCGTATTTCTCCTTACAAAGTGTTTTGAAGTGGTCCTGTACAGCTTTTCTTCTCATACTGGGCATGACAACTTTGTTTCTTAAGACACGATATTTTTCCCACTCGAGAAGATTCCTGGATCTGTAATATCGCTTTTTCTGTTTATCTCGTTCCCGCATTGTCTTCCGAATTTCATCTGTTATAAATACTCCAGCCGGTGACGGGCGTTTCTTGACTGTTATCTTGGGCGCACGAGCATCCAGAACTTGATCGTAGAGTTGATGCCAACACCAATATACATCGTCAGGATCATCAAACACGTATGAGACAGAGAAAGGCACTGTTGATAAATCAGCTTGAAATGAATCCTTATCAAAAGTTTTAAAGGATCGTTTAGTTATGGTTTCTGCCTTTGATCGCATTTGTCGGGTTTTCAGAAGCGTATATACGAGATCATGGTCGCTTAGACCCGTATGAATGACATCCGAGTCTTTGGCAAACGCGGGGACGTTAGTGAGAATAACGTCGAGACAGGATTCCCTGTTTTTACTGATCCTTGCAAACTGGATGCGCTGTAACCTTTTTAAAAGGCAATCAGTAATTGGATAGAAGATTATATCATTAAAGTCTAGGCGAGATAGAACCAGACATTCAACTAAATGTTTTCTAAGATGGTAGTTTGTAAAGTTCTTGATTTTCCTCAGCGCAGCTAGGACACGATAACAAGATGAGGCGAGATGCTTGGCATGATCATGTTACGTCAAGGTGTCAGTCATGTGAACCCCAAGTAATTTAATAGAGTGAACACGCTCGAGGGGTTTATCTCCTACAGATAAATGTATAGGACGTTCAGCCAGAGAATGGTAAGACGACATCTGAGGAGTTGAGAACAACATACACTTAGGGTGTGTTCCTTTCCGCGAATCCAAAAACGGATTTTTGATCCTAGATTTGCCAGATTTCGCGGTCGAAAGGAACGCGAAATCCGAAATTGGATTTGTAACCTTGGTAACCTTTCGCCAAAGCGTGCAGTATGCACGACATCCTCCCAAAAAATGACGTGTTTTCTACTGCTTGACAAATTATGCGATTATACCGTGCAGAATTTAGTGGTCGGCAGTTCGAATAGCGACGATGGAACATATAAAACAGACAAAGAAAGAAGCGCATTAAAATTGAAAATTATCTAAAGAATGTCGGCCAGTTTGATCCAGTTCCATAGCTCGGATTTTTTAATGTAGCACGATCGAGTGCCTGCCGCGTCTACAAGCGAGTTCGTAATTAGATAGCAGTTCATTTGTTACTTTTACTTATTTCTGATTTCAAGCCATCTTTAGAGACAAGTGGTTAGTATATGGATATTTTAATGTACCTGGAACAATCTTCTAATGTTTTCAGATGTTTTGCGGCAAATGACAGCAACGAGGAAACTCTACGGCCTCTATGGGAATACTTCAACTGGAAATACCGCTGGAACATCTGACTAATTTCGGATCCACTGTGAATGGAACAGCGTAGATCACTAATCCGTTAATCTGGATTTGGATTCTTCGGATTTCAAATCCAATGAATCCTTTTTCAAAAAGGATTCACCAGATCAAAAATCCGGATTTGGATTTGTCGAAAGGAACGCGAAATCCGTTCTTAGATCTAAAATCCGTTTTTGGATTCACCTAAAGGAACGCACCCTGAGTCTTTGCAGGGTTCAGCGCCAAGTTGGAGTCCTGGGACCAGTTTGTGATACTTGCAAGAGTCTCATTCATGTCCACAGATCTTGAGTCTAACTCCTTGACATTAGAATGGCTGTACAGTGAGGTGTCGTCCGCATACTGGACGCATTCCATCGATGGTGGAGTTACCTCGTGTAGATCTGATACGTATAAGTTAAAAATCATCGGTCCCAGGATGGACTCCTGTGGAACGCCATACTGAGACGACTGGTACGAGGACTTCCTATCGTCGATCTGCACGAACTGAGAGCGGCCAGATAGATAGCTCAAGAGCCACTTGAGAAAGGGTTTTGAGAAACCGAGCTTGTAGAACTTCACGATGGTCGCTCCAAAGGATATGGTGTCAAAAGCCTTCGAGAAATCGGCTAATACCATAAGCGTGACCTCTTTCCTTTTCATGGCATAGCGAATATCGTCTCTAACTCCCATCAAGGCTGTAGCGGTGGAATGCCCTTTACGGAAAGCAGAGATGCGATCGTGAAGAAGATGGGCGTAGTCCGCATAGTTCGTCATTTGAATAGCCACAAGCTTCTCGAAGACCTTGGATAGAACAGGAAGGACTGAGATGGGCCGAAGTTGATCTTTAGAGACTGGGTTGTCAATCTTTGGGACTGGAGACACCCGAGCAATCTTCCACTGCTTTGGAAAATAAGCTTTCGCAATGCAATTGTTGATGATAGCTGTTAGGGGGACTGCCAAGCACTCAGAAACCATCTTGATGAAGCGGGTAGGTATCTGATCCGCGCCCGTAGAACAATCCGATCGTAGATTCTTGATGACCTGGAGAACGTTCTCACTGGTGACAGGTGACAGCTGAAAACGCATACCCCCAGAGGGGACGTCGGGCAGGTTATCTATCACGCACGTGAGATCGTCTATTGGGGTCGCCTGAGTCCTTAGTGTTCTCTGAGCAGTCGTCGCGAAGAAATCGTTAAGTTCGTCCGAATCAAGCCGCAGGGGCCTTGCACTTGGCTTTCGCACTCTGTGGATGACTTTCTAAACCTCGCGTGACTTATTTGAATAGAGAGCTTTTTCAATAAATGCCTTCCAAGCAGTTCTTATTGCCGACTTTAATTTATTCCCGATCATGCCAAACAGCATCAGTGCTGGTTTGGTGAGCGGTAAATCTAGCAGCATCTCGTTTCTTCTGTAGTTCCTCTATCAATGGGTCCTTCACCCATGGAGCAGGTGGTCGCGTGACACGAACCTTCCGCAAGGGGGCGTGTCTCTCGAGACACTCGGAAATTAGTGTATTCAGTGTCTCCAGCTGTTCATCTGGATCATCCGAGTAGGATATAACAGACAGAGGAAGAGTAGAAAAGTCCTCTTTAAACACGTCCTCTTTAAAGTTCCTAATGTCCCGGATAAATTTATAACGAGGCTGGAACCGAGGGAGCCGTACATTGACGCATGCGTAGATGGCATCGTGGTCACTTACAACAGAGCATGGAATTATACCAGTGTTGGTCACCTTTTGCGTATGGTTGGTGATAAAGTGATCAGTTAGGGTTTTGGAAGTCCTTGTAACACGTGTGGGCCGTTTCATAATCTGTGTAAGCTCGAACATATCCAGTATACCTTGATACCTTTTCGTTAGATGGTCAGAAGGACGAAGCATATTGATATTGATGTCTCCCCTAAGCATTAAAATGCCATCCCAGTACACAGTCAGGTATCCAAGTAAGTTCTCTAAACTATTCAGCCAATCGGAAGGACTGAGCATGCGCTCGGAATTATAGATCACACCTACAAGAGCCCTACTATACTTATTGCTGCCAGGCACCTCTATCCATAGGTGTGCAAGTTCTGGGGGGCATTTTCAATGTCACGACGGCGCTTATAATTGATATTTTCCTTAATATAGACACCGACGCCACATCCCCTTACCTTACCTGTTCCGGAATTCCGTAACAAAGCCAGGGATAGAAACATAGTCCAATGACTGCGGTTGATCTCTAAGCCAGGTTTCGCTCAATACTACAATGTCCAATGGATATGAATTGACAATAAGTAAAAAAACTCATTAAATGTCGAAACCATGGACTTAACTGACAGTGAGTAAAAGCTCATTAAATGTCGAAAACATGGACTGAGTACGTTTCTTTCCATGCGTTCACATAGGACCGGCCTAAAAATGAACTCAGACCGGTTTAACTTCGTCTCGGTCGCTGACCCAACACGAGTTACTTTCGTACCGGCCCGAGACCGTACCGTTCTCATATAAATTGGAAACGAATCTCAGACCGGGTCCATAAATACGATGTTTCTTCTTATTGCTCGACGATTTTTGCCTTAGATTAGTAGCTTTAATTGAATATGGGCTTGGATTAATGTGAGGGATGGCACCATTTTGAGTTGCTGTGCAGCAAATATTAACAGGCGAGTCCAGATGAGCATTAGATAAAGCTTATAACTCTTTTCTTGGAGCAGTACAACTCGGCGTAAATTGTTTACCAGTATTTTCCTCTCAGTGGCTCTCACAAGACAATTCACTTTTCGTACATGAAATTTCTGTTCATTAAAGTGTAAGTCTCTTCAATTTTTAAGGAAAAAAAATTCAAGATGGCACGAGTAGGATTCGATCTCTGAGCATCGGCTCTGCAGTTTATCACTTTAACTCCTACACCACTGTTGTTGCTGACGATGAATGGTTTGATTTGAATATAAATGCAAAAACCCTAACCCTTACTTTTTGTACGAATCATTAATCTGTCAACGTCAGTTTGGCGGATGGAAATAAATGTTGACCTACTTCCGGACCGCACCGCAGACGGAGATTTGTTGTTTACATTCTCAAGTAATATTTTAGACTTTCGAAGAAGTTTTTCGTCTTATTTAAAATTTGGCTCGCGGCACGAAGACTAATCGCGATTTTGTCGCTAGCAGGGCCGCCTCGCGACCGAAAATCTCGTTCCGCTCGTTTTAAAAACACCTTTTCTAATGTGAATCTCGTGTCAGAGGTCAATTGATCCAAGTCCAGTAATATTTGCCTGATTTGCTCGCGTTCTAGCCTCAAACGTTTGAAAGATATGAATAAAAATGCAATCTCAACGCGATGAATTATCGCAAAAGGGTAGTCAAAAATTATATTATGATTTCATTGCTTTTCTTTTTCTAAACATGTCGCGCCTGTTTGTTTGATTTTGTCGGCCGTAGGGAGGTTCATTTAAAGGTTTACTAACGCGTCATTGCCAAACTTTCTGCTACACGAAGCTTAATTCCACAAGATCTCCTCAGTCACATCCATGTCTCAATGGTTTCTTTCTTACAGTCTCTATTGTTGCTGTTTCATTTATGCGTATTCCTTTCACAATTATCTGAGCTTGTATGGAATCTGGCAGAAGAAATAAGCCTTCAATCGGCATCAAAGCGCTTTCCATCTTTTGGTTATCCGGCAAACGGCAATGAAAGCAACACCAAAAAAATCCCTATTTCGCCCAAATCGAAACTCAAAGGGAACAATATATCATTGATCTGTAATCCTGAGAAGTTTTAGTGTATTATTGAACTCGGCCAAGCGCGATGCAAACGGACTTTTCAAGAATCTCTTACTATCCTCGCTTTTTTTGATTTCGCGACAACCTGTCTAAAAACCAAAGTTTGGTGCATGCGCAGTAACGGGATACTGTTCCTTTAAGATGACACATTTAATTTAATATCCAGATAGGATGAAAATAATTACACAAGAATATTTAAGGAATTTGTTTACGATATTTAAGAAGTATTATTATTCATTCAAAATATTTCCCCAATTCTGATTGGCTAAAAGCACACGCATAATTCACCATAACCAGTTACTGATGACCAAATTGTGTTTGTGTTTAACGAGGAAATGACGTCAAAAATGCAGCGTTCTTGCAGGTTAATGCACCGTTAACCGAGAAGACCTGGGGACGAGTTCAGTTGTTTTGGTTCTGAAAACAATGGAGGACATTTCACTCGTTTCAAGAGTAAGAACTAGGCGAAATTATAGCTAAAAAGATGGCAAGAATAGCAAAAACACAACTCGAAGGGCGACATCTGTTCTTTGGAGAATATTTGGGGAGATGTTTTAGCTTTGTTTTTAAACTAGGGAATTATTTTTAATGAATAATAAAACAATTATTGAATTCGGCTTTCGTATCATATGAAGAATTATAGAGATCTCGGAGGGTGTTATCCGCCTCGGCTGTACCCTCCTCGATCTCTATTATTCTTCATAAGATACTCAGCCTCATTCATTAATTGTTAATTAAAAATATACTAGTACGGTTTAGTTCCTCAAGGGGTTTAAGGCCCGGGTCAAAGGTTTGTTGGGAGCATATGAATGATTAGCAATATCTCTCGCTAGGAGACCTAAAACAAATAAATTTTTTCCCCAAAAGTAAATCTTGAGGTTTTCTTGTGCCTAAACGTTTAATTATGGCCATGTGACATGTCACGTGACCAAAAATTTAAAATGTAGGAAATTGGCTAAATTTCTACGTTTGGAATGAATGTACGCGAAGTTTAAAATTGAAGTTTTTAATAATAAAATGATGTTTTTTCCCCATAATTTTTTCTTGAAGTTCAATGTATGGTCATTCCAAACGTGAAGTGTTAGAAATATTTAATGTGAATCAAAAAAATGTAATTGCTTGATTTCTTTTCTTGAACCGGCCACCAATTGGTCAATAATGTACGATTTTTAGCAAAATGATCACGTGACATATCACGTGACTGATTAACACAATATAATTACTTTAAAATGTTAAGGACGATGAGTTCTTTAAGTGTGCCAAATTTTGATTCAGTACCATCATCTATGCCGAAGTTATGGCCAATAAATCATTTTCCACAGGTAAACCCTTTAGTCCCAGGCCTTAAGGTCCCATAAATGAAATTTTAGTACATTGCTAGATTTTTTTTTTATTTTTTATTTTTGGCATGAGTGGGTCCTAAATTTTATTTTGGCAGAAAAAGAAAACCAGAAAGTGCTTTTTAACCCTTCTAAAATGAGCCTTTTCTGAGCTAACCAGCCAAGCGTGGACCTCGCGCTAAATCTTTAGAGCTGATTTTCTCTCACTCTATTTTAGACGCAAAAATCAAAATTCTGCGACCTCCAGTCGGGACAGGTTTTAAGCTATCGCTTTGAAACTTTCAGATATGATGGATAATGATATAGACTCAAAAAGGTTGTCAGGAATTTTCCGATTTCCCTTTGTAACTCATTTTATGTCAGTTTCTTTGCGTAAATCGCGCTCGAGATTCGACTTTTTAGTTTGAAATGCAATAATTCCGCTAATACGAAACATATGCAAATTTCCTCACACCCTTTTTTAGGTCTTTTATCTGTCAATCAGATGCAATAAAAAGGAAGTGAATATTTAACAACGCGAAAGGGCTGGAGCTTCAGCAGTAAACTTGATACCTCTGAGTTCGAGAGCAAAAAACTTAAGCGCCTTTTGAAATTCGATGAAATAAAATCTTTTATAAGGTAATTTAGTCTTTTAGCTTTAATTTGATATATAACTTGCCTTTGTAGCGAAAATACTCGCGCGACTAGCATTTTTTTCTGTGGGCACCTCGTTTTCCTTTACCGAGACCTTAAACTACTTGAGAAGAGAGAGATTTATTCCTTTGCAATGCGCTCCTAATTATAAGGGTAAGATAAAATAAGCAGTATGTGTACAAGTAACCCAAAACTGAAGTTAGTATCATTGCCAAATCATGCTAAATTTCTACGCTTCCTAAGTTAATTGGAGGTACAGTTTGCTGTAATATCACACCCATATTTTAGCAGAGACTTAAAGAAGTAAAGGGAAATGTAAAACGACCAAAACTGCAAAAGGAAGCAGACAATGGACAAGACGAGACATTGTTGGGTCGCGGAAGCAACTTATTAAATTTTAGCCGGGGATTTTCTCCTGGATCACTTCCACGGGATGATCGCTTGACTAATCACTAATCAAAATTGGGTCATTGCATGCAGTGCTGATTTCAGACTTCATGTACATTTTTGAACTGTTAGAAACCTCTTGCTTTTGATTCGACCAGGCTGTGTTCAAACAGGAAGATCCGTATTGCTTAAAATAGATAATAAAAGAATTCATAATGAAAGTAGTGCTCTCTGGTCCAACAGAAATTTCAGTGTTTCAGTTATTTTGTATCCATTTGTGTACACAAACAAAAGCTGCTTTTGTTAAAATGTGACCATTGCAAGTCAGTCATTGATTCTAATATCTCTGCTGACAGTAACACTCAGAGGTTTGACGAATCTCGTCTTTCCAGGCGCTCGAAAACACGAAATGTGGATTGCTGGTAAAGACATTTTGGCAAGGTCACGAATAGAACGTTGATATTTCTAGTGTTCATCAAAAGGGACGGTTAAGAAGACAGACGCAAGAAGACAAGATTTTGGCAAGAATAATGCGGCTTTAACACATATATCACGAGAACAAAAGTGAAGCAGAACCAGTCCTTCAACAGGCTAAGGTGAAGCAGGGAGACAGGACACTCGGCAGGCAAAACTATTTTCTGTGAACTTAAACTTATTCTTAAAGTGTTTTAAAACCATTAGTGATTGGGAACTGGTGGTTTCGTGCCTGGTCGGATATGAAATGTGTGTGGAATTCATACCCGTGGCATTATATGAATTCATTTGACCGGTGTTCAGGTGGTTGGAGAGGGGTTTTTCAGAGGCAATACCTCCTAAGTTTGAATATACACTAGGTCGTGATCAATAAAGATTGGAAAAATGATCATCAAAGCTGTATTAGATAAAGATGAATATTTCCTATGATCAGTGTTACAATGACATCAGAGATGTCATAGTAACGAAATGACGTCATTACGTATTCTACTTGCACATGAGATCCCTTGATTTTCGGCCTATTTGTTGGTATTTCTTTCCGCAACTGCAGAAGTTGCGTCTTTTACTGCGATGATCTTATCTCATTTATTTCTTCATTCCGCAGTTTCAATATATGAAATTCATGAACCAATTTAATGACCAGCTCCCAGTCGTCTTGCCATCTCAATTGGTTAGAGCCGTGCACCGGTAGCTCAAAGGTCAAGGTTCAATTCCTGGCAAGCCTGGCAGGTTTTGACTGCGATGATCTTCTCTAAATTTATATGTAACAACAATCACAACAAACACGTCATCGCAAAAACCTCGCGAGCCTAGAAAGAGTCAGCAGTGAGAATAAAGGGAAACAACCCAAAGGGAAAAAAAATTGTTCAACAAATGAACGAAAAAACAGGAACTAAACAGATAAAAAAGGTACAAAGAAGAAGGCGAGAGCAACCTTAACCATCTTGTTAGAATCCGCCTGGAGGGTCCAGCATTTCAGGATTACGATTCAACGCCAGCCATACAGTTATGGCTCTCAAGCGCTGCTCGTCGACCAAACCAAAGCATCAGAAAGAGGTACAAGAGTCGAGATTCTGTGAAAAAGTCGAAGGTTCTTATTGATGACTCCTCAACAGAAGAGAGTGCAGAAGAAGAGGAAAACGTGGAGGCAGTCCAAGAGAAAGATCTTGGCGAAAATAATAATAATAATAATAATAATAATAATATACAATATTTATAGAGCGCTAATTCCCAATGGTCCAAAAGCGCTTTACATAATAAAAATAACAACAAAATCCTAAACCTACAAAACTACATTGTCATCCTATAAAAACATCATCATTCTATACGACAACATCATAACCAATTTTAAAAAGCCAAGTCTTGAGCTTAGATTTATAAGAAGAAAGGGAATTACAAGATCTAAGTTCGAATGGAAGTGCATTCCAAACAGAAGGTGCAGCAATAGTAAAAGACCGGCCACCATAAGTTTTAACTTTCAATTTAGATATAGAAAGTAAAAATTGATTGGAGGATCTAAGAAGTCTACCAGGTGTATAAGGCTTGATGAGATCAGTGATAGGTGTTGCTAGGTGCAACACCATGAAGCGCCTTAAATGTAATTACTGCAATTTTGAAAGTTATACTTTGTTCAATTGGTAGCCAATGAAGTTGAATAAGCAACGGCGTAACATGCTCATATCTACTAGTAAGGTAAATAAGCCTAGCAGCATCATTTAGGACACTCTGTAAACGTTTCAAGATACATTTAGGCTGACCGTACAGCAATGAGTTACAATAGTCGATCGTTGCAATAACAAAGGCATGAATTAGAGTTTTACATGTATCGTAACAAAGAAACTTGCGGATCTTAAAAATATTGCGTAAATGAAAAAACGAAGAATTGCAAACAGCAGTAACGTGCGGCAACATCGATAGAGAGTTATTAAAAATAACCCCAATATTTTTAGCAGTATTTGAACAGTCAACAGTGTCAGAGGCAATCACCAGGTTTTTTAACGCAGGACGTGGGCGATAGGAGGATGAAAAAACTATAATTTCAGTCTTCCCACTGTTCAGCTTCAGCTTGTTATTTAACATCCAAAGGTCAATATCTTTAACACAATCTTCAAGAGCAGATGTACATGTTGACAAATCCTCAGGCGATGACGTTTCAAAAGATAAATATAGCTGTGTATCATCAGCATAAAAGTGATAAGATAGACCATGAGATCTTGCAATATCACCTAAGGGGGAAGTGTACAAAGAATACAGCAAGGGGCCCAACACGGAACCCTGAGGTACACCATAAGGTAAGGCATGCACATCAGAAGAGACATCTTGGATTCTGACATACTGAGTGCGATCAGATAGATAGGAACGAAACCAGTCCAGTGCCTGGTCACAAATGCTAAAACGGGTAGATAGTCTAGCAAGGAGAAGAGAATGATCAACTGTATCAAAAGCAGTAGACAGGTCCAGTAGAACCAAAACAACAGATTTTTGATTGTCAATGGACATAGCAATGTCATTTTAGACTCTGAGAAGAGTCGTTTCGGTGCTATGGTGAGCACGGTAGGCAGATTGAAAGATTTCACACAGACCATTGTTGTCAATGTAGTCAACAAGCTGCAAAACCACTACTTTCTCAATGACTTTGGACAAGAAGGTGAGGTTAGAGATCGGCCGAAAGTTCTTAAATTCTTGATAATCAAGGCTCGGCTTTTTCAACAAAGGACGAATTACAGCTTTTTTAAGTTCAGTGGGCATGACAGAGGTCTCCAAAGACAGCTTAACAATTTTCCAGATCACAGGGAAAAGGAGATCAAGACAACCAAGGAGTATTCTAGAGGGGACAGGGTCAAGTTCACAAGACTTTGATGCCAAAGGGTGCACAATCTGAAGTAAGGTCGAATATGAAGGACAGCTCAAACGATGGAGTCTAGTTGTTGCTACTGTGACTTCATTAAATAAATAAGTTCCCTGCATAGGTTTCGATTCCAGTTCATGTCGAATAGTAATAATCTTCTCACCAAGAAAGCCAATGAATCTATTTGCAAGATCCGCCACGGAAGAGCAAGATGGATACTGCGGTGCAGGACTCTGATGTTACAACTTACTGACAATGCCAAACAGTTTCCTCTGATTAAGGCAATTATCATCAATAAGCTTGGTGTAATATTGTGAGCGGACAGAGAGTAATAGCTCATTGACAATACGACTTTGTTCAATAAAACGCAGACGATCTTTAAGTAATCTAGTCCTACGCCATCTCCTTTCCAGTCGGCGACGAACTCTTCTCTCCAGTTTAATCTCCTCACTAAACCATGGAGCAGCGGGACGTATGGTAACCATGCGCGATATTAATGGCGCATGCTTATCCAAAACACTAGATAACTCCGAATTATACAAGTGAAGCAGCGTAAGTAAATCATTGGATGATTTAGACAAAAGAGGAGACATTGCAACATCTTGTCGAAAATGCTCCAAGTTGATGGCTTTTAATTTCCGACCACTAATACGCTTCCTTTCCCAATCAGGCTTAACAAAACGAAGATCAGCACAAACAGTGTAATGATCCGATATCTCTGAGGAATCATCAACTGAAATAGCATTTAAAATATATTCAGCATCACGAGTGATGACCAGATCCAAAGTATGTCCAGCTCTGTGGGTGCAACTACGAACATGTTGTTGTAAATCAAATGACTCCAATAAGCTCAGGAAATTAGCCGCCGCAGTACCAGTTGTATCATCAATATGAAAATTAAAATCACCAGCGATTACAAGTGAACCAGTTTTAGTGACATAGGATTCTAAAAGCGACGAAAATTCATTCATAAAAAGCTCAGTAGAAAGATTGTTTCCAGATTACGGTGGAGGACGATAGACAATAAGGATGGAAGCAGATTGCAAGAAAACCTTAACTTCACTTTCGATGGCTTCAAAGGAAATGAAGGTGTCCAGATAGACCTTTGATGTCTGCTTAACTGGCAACGAACTTTTGAGCACGGTGTAAAAAGCGATAGCCATTTGGGATAAGACTTCCGATTACGAAATTATCATAATCCCCAGTGTTGAGCCAGGTCTCGGTAATAGCAAAAATATCAAAATCCTTGTCCACAACATAGTCCTTGATAGAGAGATACTTATTGCGGACTGATCGACAATTCAGGAGGCCAAACAAACAAAACTTCGGAGCCGATAAAATAGATTTGTTGGAGATAACAGGTTTCCTGTTCGAAGTAATGCAAATCTGCACGAGATTATTCTTGTTAACAGTATTGATAGGCCAAACCCTGTCGGTAATGTAATAGAAAATGTTCTTATAAGAGAACTGGATGAATTTGAGTAAAGAAAACTGTACAAAGATTACGAGAGTTTAAGAAACTTATTAATAATTCGTAAAGAAAGGTGTTCATAACTAGAGCTGGTCGCTTACGGGAGCTTCGACTGTAGCTTCATCGGGATTTGAACCAACACTATGATGACGTCAGCTCATAACCACACTGCGCCACGCTGCCACCACCGCCACTAGTTAATTTGTGAGGTAAAATTATTAATTTTATTTAAAGCATTTTTCTCTGCCACTGTTTGAAGCTGGTGGAAAGAAAATTAGGTATTTACGCGTATTTCAAATCAATTTTGCATTATTGCATTCAATTTTCTCTCGGTTCAACAGCTGATCGATGTACGGAGTTGTTGCTATATGATGTGGGTCCTAGACATTGACTTTTTGCTTTACGATCTAGGTACAACTAGATAGTCTGCGCAAAAGAATCTTGTAGTTGATCAATCGTGCTGAAAGCTTTCAACAGTTCGAGAAGCAGCAGAATAACGTATGGTTGATTAAAGCCTAATGCTGATATTTCTTAGTATTATGTAGTGGTCATTTTATCAAAAATCAACCAATTCATCTCCATTGTTGGAATAATTTTCTAATCTACCAATTACCTACAAAAATACCAATATTTGTAAATTTACCAATGATTTTTCAATGCTGAAGTAGTATTTTTTTTTTTTTTGACGATTACAATGTTATGCCAACGTGAAATCTTATATTTTCCTTTTTTTTTTTGGTAATTCATCCGTTTTTCACTTTAACTTGGGCTTCGAGGGACTCATTTTGGGGTTAGCAAATCGTCGGGACCGTCCCTTTTGCTAACTTTTTAGATCCAGACAAGGTCTTCATGATTTGTTGGATCTTAAAATGCTCGGAGCATATATGCAGATACATAGAATCAATACTTTTATCAGCGCGAGGACAAAGACGATCTTTTTTGTTATAAGATTCCTCTAACTCGAAAAATAGAAAGAGTTGAGGGAGGTCTGACCTTTTAAAATTATTTTTACGCACGAACATGACTTAATACATCCAGCTCTTGTTCATGTGCTTTCAAAAATGCGCGCCCTTTCCTTAGCCTCGAATTGAAGCTATAAAGTAGTTACCAGGCGTTCTGGCTCAAACAGTTGAACTGGGCAACTAAATCCGTTCGAAATACAACGTCACATGACCATATTGTTTCCTTTGTACTGTAGTTAACAAATTGACGCCAGTTTTTATCGTCTGTCCTCTTATCGATGATAAAATGACATCATAACATTGTCAAAAGTAGTTAGAAAATGGGTATCCTGGAGCATACTTCGAATTTTCAGAATTACATTAAAAACTAATAAAATCCCAGAATATGCAAGGGAATTTAAAAATGAATATCTTTTATAAGAGGGATAAATAAAACATGTGAAAGATTTATAAAGATATTAGATTTAGATGCAAAATATTTAATTCTCCTCAAGCTTATCAACTTAAGCTTTATATTAAAAGATTTGTAAAAAAGCTAAAGAACTTGGTTATCTTGAGGATAATAGCAATTTTAAATTTAAAGAAAGTGATGTTAATTTTATTAATTCACTTGATACACAAATAGATGATTATATGGATTTATTTTATGATATAGAAAGTGGTGAGTTACATCAGGAAAGGTATGAAAATGAATATCCAAATTTAAGAGAGTTTAATGAATGTTTTAGAAAATTTATGGAAAAATTATATATCAAAGAAAATGACTTATAGTGATTTTCTATTAACAGATAGTGATGATGAATTTTATATTTATTTACCTGATAGTGATAGTGATTAATAATCTTCAACATATTTGTTAAAAAGATTAATTTATTATATTTTTTGTTTTTAAATAGCTTAAAAAGAGAGATATATAATAAAATGATTTTAGTTTCTCCTGAGTTGGATGAATTTAATCCTTCAAACTGGGAATTAAAACCTTTTGATTTAAAAAATGAAAAACGATTTAGCAAGAAATCATCTTTATCAACGAACTATGTTTTTGGTATATAAGTACTATGCTTCTTATGATGATGAAGTTGAAGGTGAAATACTATTTGAAATTGACTACTTTCAATTATTAGATAGATACTATAGATATGGAATTACTTTTGAAGATAGTGATCTTTATCCTGAAGAATTTTTGGTTTTGGAGTTCCTTTTAACAATAAATTATATGTATATGAAGATTTTATAAAAATTACCAATTTAGATATATATTAAAAAATAGATATGACTTAAAACAACTTTTATTTAATGATGTAAAAACAATTAACCTAGATGATGCTGATAACGGACCAATAACTCTTTCAGAAGTAGAAAAGTGGAAAAGAAAAGTAATTAACAAACAAACAGATAGAAAGACAAACTACGGCTTTTAGATCCAAATATTTATCATAGTTTAATTACTTTTGTTGTTTTTTCTAAGTTTGAAGGAAGATCAAATAATAAGATTGTTTATGATTTGAGTTTTGATGGAATTGAAGGAGTTGATAGAAAACTTAATAATTATAAAAAATAAGTATAATTATACAAAAATTTATGAGGATAAAATATTTAATAAGATTAGTGGTTTTTTAACAAAAAATATTCTAATCAAATAATAAACATGGAAAGTAAAAAAAGTTTTAGCTAAAAAAATAAAAAGAAGCAAAAAGAAACTAATAATTTAGAAAGGAAAAAGTATTTGAAAGGTTTAAGTAGATTTTTATCAATTGTTGAAAATTTTTTATAAAGTATTAGAATATTATGAAGAAAAAAGAAGAATTTAAAGATATAATTGAGTTTTTAGTTATATAAGTCAGATTTTTAATAATTATATGACTAATTGTATTGAAGGTAAAAAGTTAATTTAGATAAACTAGAAAATATTAATAGTTGTTTAGCTTATGAATACTACTTATGTGGTGGAGGAGTAAATTATGATGGTAATTATTTTTAAGTTTAGGAAAAACTTTTGAAGAAGAGGAAGAAGAAAAAACATAAATATTTAGATATACCTATTCCAATTAGAAATACAGATGAATGGTATATTCGTTTAAAAATTTAAATAGACTAAATTATTTTCCTTTGACCAAGATTAATCTAAACAAATAATAAAAAAAAAAAATGGAACCAAGATCAAGAGAAACTACTCCTACAAAAGAGGATTTGGATTTTATAGTTGATGATGGATATAAACATGATGTGGATTTAGATTATGTTCCAGATGATGAAAAATATGTTGTTAGTGGAAAAGATTTCAAAAAACTAACCAAAAATGCTATAAAACTCGGTGCTGAATCTCGATTATTCAACACGTAAAAATAACAAATATGTAGCTACACTTCCAAATGGAAAGAAAGTTCATTTTGGATCACCAAAATATTCAGACTATCTTATTCATAAAGATAAAGATAGAAGAGATAAATATCTTGCTCAAAGTACAAAGATAAAGAATAAATCAGGAGAATTAACTTATAATAATCCTGAATCGGCAAACTTTTGGTCTGTTCATTTACTTTGGCCAAAAAAATGATTTAAAAGAATAAAAGATATGATAAAAATGCAGTTATCCAGTTACGAACATCTTACCCAAGACAATATTATTTTTAATGAAGCCAGAGAATTTAAAGTAAAAGATAGCAAGATCAAATACAAACGTATCCCAATTGAAATCAAATATCCAAATGGAAAGAAAGGAGCTTTTGTAATTGAATCTCCAGTTCTTTTCTTTTTGGTGTAAATGAGAAGAAAACCAAGAAACAAATAAGTTAGTAGGATATAGTATGCCAGTATGTCTTTTGGGCTAAAGATAGTGAGCCGAATACTAAAGAAAAAGCATTTTTAGTAATCCTAAACGATGTTGTTTTGAACGTGCCAAAGTCATTTAGAAAGTGAATACGGTGCGGATCTAGCATCATCTCTGTCTTCACCATTTTACTATAAACAGATTGAATATACAGACAAGATAGGAAAAAAAGAAAACAAAAGTTGATGAATCATCCGCACCAGTTCTTTACGCAAGACTTATTTACTCAGAAAAATCAAAGAAAATTTTATCTTTGTTTAAGGAAAGGGGAGGTAAGGATTTAAAATCCTTTTAAATATATTAATCAGTATTGCAATGTTAAATTAGCATTGATAATTGAAGGAATAATTTTATAAGTAAAACTGTTACATCTTTACAAATAAAAGTACATGAGTGTTATGTTAAACCATTAAAACCTAGAGAGTCTTTACTAACAATTGATGAGGAAGAGGAAGAGGAAGATAGTGAAGGTGAATATGTAAAAGATGGTATTGAAGACTTAGTTATTTCGGATAAAGAAGAAACTGAGTAAATAATAGGATTTTATTTTTAATACATTATTTGTATTAAAAATCAACCAAATCCTTAGAACTCACCCATGAGTTAAATTTATCAGGATATCCACCCATTTTACTAATGCCATTTTCTTCCTATTATCCCTCCTGATAATCTTTTCTATTCTAAATGTTTGTTGTTTTTCTTTTTGTAATTCTTTCTCGTAGAAAGAACCCTTAATCTCTTCTCCCATCAAATCAACGATGTTATATGTAACAGGTTTTGTTGGTAGAACTTTATCAATCACAAATATCTCCTCTGTCCAGTTTGGTGTGTAATCTTTATCAAATACCTTTTCTTATACTTAGAAATTCTAACATGATCACCAATTGCAAACTTTGATTTACCAGGTTTTAAGTAAATAGAATCACCATACAAATTAGACCAAACTTTACATTCATTTTTCTTTTTACTTGCTTCAACAGGAGTCATTTTTTATACTAGAATGTCTCGAGTTATTGTAATCATTAACTAGTTCATCTATCTTGTCCCAGTAAACAGTGTTGTTATTTACAGTAAACATCTTCCACATTCTGTTTTTCATTGTTTTATCCCATCGCTCAACAACACTAGATTTTTCTTCGTTTTCAGTGTGATACAAATTGATTCCCTCTCTTTTCAAAAAATCTTTGAAATGTTTACTTATAAACTCAGAACCTTTATCTGTCCATAACATTTGTGGTTTACGTTTACTTTTGAATATATCACCAAATGCTTTACTAACAGTTTCAGTTTTCTTATCTTTCAACCCCTAATCCATCCATACTTGCTAAACACATCAATAACCATCAAAAGATATTTAATCCCTTTGTTCCACTTACTAAACTTTTGTATTTCAACTAAATCAGCAGCCCAGATTTCATCAATCCCGTTTGACACCACTGATCTCTTTTGAAAGTTTCTTGTGATTGGTTTGTGAAGTTCGTCGGCTAATTGTTGAGACCAATCACTACTCAACGCCGACGCGAGTTTAAACCAGGTCCAAGTTTTTGTTTTGTATTTATCATATTTCTAGCAAGAAAGTGACCCCATTGTCGCTTTTTCCAAGGAATTGCATCTAGTGATTTTACCATTTTTTTATCTGCAGTATGTTTGCATTTTAATTGTCCACTTTTAGGTTTATTTCGGCAAATTGTGTAATCAACATCATGTTGCATACTAACTGCATCAGTTGCTCCTGTAGGTTGTTGATAGATTTCTAATATATTTCCCTCATCATCGTGACGAAGTTGATCATGAAGAGGATTTCCAGGTCCAGTATAATTATGGCCTGGTATAGTTAATCCTCTATAAGGTGCAACTTTTAGTATTTGTTTGTGAATGTCAACTCCCAGAGGCGGATCCAGGATTTTTCGTAGGAGGGGGTGCACTACTAAGGAATGGCGTAATTGACTGGTGACGTAAACAAATTTTAATAGCGAATACGAAGAAGAAGGCTTTCGATTAGGCAATACCATAATCTGAACTGCTGAGAATACATATCAAATGATAAAGCAAATTTTGTATAACTGTGAAGCAGACTGCACAGTGTTAATTAGAAATCCGCAGGTCATTTCAGGGGGGGGGGGGGGTGCGCACCCCCTGCATCCTCCCCCTAGATCCGCCCCTGACTCCTCGTCCTGATCGGCCGTCTAAATCCTTTCTATCAGTTTTATATTTTTTTTTTAGGTCTAACTTTGGTTGACAGCTGGTCCATCGCTGTTCCAACAGAATCTTGAATATATGGAGTTAGTTTATTAATTCCATAATTTACAGGTTTCTTTTGTAGTTTTTTATTTCTCATTAAAT
The DNA here is from genome assembly GCA_942486035.1 of Porites lobata. Lineage (NCBI taxonomy): Eukaryota > Metazoa > Cnidaria > Anthozoa > Scleractinia > Poritidae > Porites > Porites lobata. Next base: position 3,168,333 of record CALNXK010000011.1, on the reverse strand, counting down.
CACTTGCTCCATATCGCCCCATTTCAACTGCTTTTTTACCCATCCAAGGTAAACCGTAATGAACAAATCCGTCAACTGCTGTGCCAACTACAGTATCAACGGGCTATTTAGTTTTTTGACTTATTTTTTGTTTTTCTCTTTTTTCCACTTCCAGTTTGAGAAACTGATCCAGTTTTTACATATCTAACTTTTTTATTTCCACAAACTGCGCATCTACAAAAGAATTGAGTTCTACCTCTTTTATCTGTTTGGTAACCACTTAGCTCTGTGCAAGGAGTTACTCTTTTATCTACAATACAATATGATTCTTTCATTTAGTATAATGTTTAGATAAATATGTCTACTAGATCTATCTAATTTTCTAAAAAGTGAACTTCAAAAGATATACAATTTTTTAAACGTGAGTTATGAATACGCTGATTTTGCTAGATTGGAAAATGACACTCGATTTATAAAAATATTTGAGTTGCTTATGGAAATAAGTGAGAAATCAAATACACTTAACAAAGTTGTAAAAGGTAATTATCTATTTATATAATAAAATGGAAGCCAAATTCTTTTCTGAGATAGAAAAAAAGATGGATGTTAAAACACTAAAAGATTTTGAGAAAGATGTACGAACACAAATAAATAATGAGTTTGAGTCTCTTAGAAAGAAAAATGATGATCTTTCTAGAGTACTAATGGCTGGTGAATGTGAGATGTGGGAAAAAATTCGAAATGAGGAATATTCTTGGTTGAATATAAATAATAATAATAATAAGAAGAAACTTTATCGTCTTATAGATATTTACTCAAAATTTGATGATATAGTTGATAGTGTTAAAGATCTAAATACAAAAGTTGATAGGGTTAAACAGCTAAAGGATACACCTGTGGATTCAGACTAAATATAAATTTCATATTTAGTCTTAAGAGAAATATTCTTTTATAAAATCACTGTTGTCATTATCAAAATGTGGGTTATGTATTACATCTAGAATACTAGTTCCACGTTGTCTCTCAAACAGATAATATAAACACCAATATCCACAGAGAACAGTATTGCGATTTTGTATTTCATCCATTGAGTACACTATACGTTTTCCAGAAGTACGAAAATACTCTAATGCTTCATTTCGCATTATCAAACCAAATGGATCAAAGTACTCAACTACATTGTCAATATTTCTATAACAAACCCAGTGTGTTCCAGGGCCAGTCATGTCATCGAGATTGATTACTCCGCATTCTTTTCTAATCTTTTTTGGTAGACCATCACGACTGTATATTCCTCTAAAATGTTTAATACCAAGTTTCTTTACCCAATCCATGAGGTCAAAGTTGGATAGAGGTTTGATTACAAAATGGTTCCGAGAATTGGAATTGAGTTGAATGGGCTGTTTTTTCCTAGAAGTAGACCTTTTCCTTTGGACTTGGACTTTTTTTTTTTAACTCCCATTCCTATTGGGTTTTCCCAAGTACCAAAAAAAAGGGTGGTGAGCGATAAGGATAACCTTCACCACGTGTTGGTGGAGGAGGATGTGGAACGTAAACATTTGCTGTATTAGATGATGAATGTCTATCAACCTGAAGTCCAGAGCCAAACATCTTAGATACTAAACTAATTGCCATTGGAATACCAATAGAAGCAAGTGTTCCCAGAAATCCCCCTTCTATCTGTTTACGAGTTGGTTTGATAACCAGTCGTCCACCTGATTGATAAATTTTGTTTATTAGGTCTATTTGTGATTTGGTTAATTCTCCTCTAAAAGCTGGCAACATTGGGAAAAACTTTTTTGGAATTGTAATTCCTTTTCCAAATATTTTATTTATTCCAAGTTCTCCAAGTGCAGTAGCAGCACCAGTTGCTAATGCAGGAACAGCTTTTGAAATTCCTTTTATTGCATATGGTAGTACTTTTGTTCCAAGAGAAGCAAGTGCTGAAAATAAGTTTCCACCATGTTTTACGGAACGTCTAATTTGTGTTTTACTTATCTTTATATCTGATCCTGTGCCATTTGCAATAGATTTTTTTATTTTGTCAATTTGTCTTTTTGTTAACATTAACTCATCAGAACCTCGAAGATATGAATGTTTTAACCGAAGAGTTAGTGGTGATTTATTTATTATTGCAGAAGCCAGTTTTGACTTTTGCCCATCTGTAAGTGTTACTCCGTATTCAATATAAGTAGTCATTTATTTATAGAATTATATTAAATCTAAGCACGAAGCAATAGTTTTCCATCTTGTTGTGATATTTCTGCTACTCTTTCATGTAAGACTAATGCGTAAATATTATAATCAGCGTTTGGATTAGCAGTTAATTCGTAATGAAATGCTAGTTTTGTAACACCATCTTTGATATCCATTTTTTTTTGTTTTGTCAGGTCAAAATAAACAAAAGGAAATAAAGATTTAAAATTACTTATATTAAGTAATGTTCCACCTTGATAATCATTATTTGCATAGACGTATGACATTACATTTCTAAAAACTCTTGACATATCTGTAGAAGGTTTAAAGTGAATAAATGGATATTCGTTTCCATTTGCAACTTCCAGGTGACAATCTCTTATATTAGCATTATTTGGTAAATTAAAAGTGTCGTATAGAAATGGATTTGCTGTTTGTTCATCAATTCTTGCTGTATCAATTCCAAAAACAAATACATGCCTTGGCTTTGAAATAGCATTTGTAATTCCAAAATGTCCTGTTTGTTGTTGTGTATTATTTGACCTTTCAACTACTTCATTCAAATATGTCCATTTGTAAGGTTTAAGATAATTTTCCATGTACAACTTTTGTCCTTCTGAATTAAACGTAAGTTTTGGAATAAAAAGTTGTAGTCTTGTTATAATAACTCTACAATCATCAGCACCTTGAAAAATTAAATTTGCATCTTTTTCAATTTCGATACTTAGCTCAATTTTTGTATTAGGAAGTAGTTTATCTTCCAATGCTTCAAAGAAAGAATATCTATTAAAAGGAATTTCACAATTTACTGTGGCTGATGCACCTAATAGTAATTTCCTTTGATGAAAACCTTTATTATAAGTTGCTTGAGCAGGTCTTTCCTCTGCAGCTGTTGATGTATCAAGAAAATAAAATTCGTTTGCAGCAACACTCTGTGCATATGAAGGATTATACTCAAGCAAATTTTTAATATTTACAACATGATTTGCATAATTACAACTATAAACTTCTCGACCATTTGCCAGGATACTTAATTTTTCTATAAAGGAGTTACTACCATTTACAATTCCGTTATGGTCGGCAGCCGCAATATTTCCTCCATCTGCCAGCTTATTTACCTTAAAATCCATTGATAATCGTGCGTTATACCAATCAAAAGGAGTAGTTTCTCCTGTGTAATCAGCAACAAATCTAAGACATGTTTTCGTTTGGTAAGCGTTATTTGCTGGGGCTGTATCTAAAGTCTGTTCCAGGTCAAATACAACATCTTCATATCTATCTAAATATTTTGGATTTCTAAATGACTTCATTTTATTTTAATAATTATATAATTTTCTCTTACGTGTTGAACCTCTACTAAGAAGGTTAATCAATCTTTGATTTAACTCTTTTTCACTTGGAATTGTTTCAACATTTTCATTAAAAGTAACTTTTGGTTTATTTTTACTTTTTGATAACATTTGCACTATCTTATCACCAGCCTTTTTGCCAACACGTTCACCGGTTTTTGTTGCAGCTGCTGTTACCGCTTTTTAGCTCCTTTTTTAACAGCTGATTTGACTGTTTTTCCAAATAATTTTGAACCAAACGATTTAAACACATCCATCATTCCTTCTCTGTAAATATGTTGTCTTGTGTATTTTCCCAGTTCTGGGTCAAATCTCATTTTAAACTCTGATTGTCGCATCATTTTATTTTAATAGTTATATTACATTGAATGGAGTATTAAAGTCATAAACCAATCAATACCATTAAAATTTACTGGTCTTCCAAGTGAGTCTGTCACATAGACTATCATTTCATCAATGTGAAATGATGATAAAGGGCAATACAATGGTCTTTTAGGTTCAAACGTAAATGGAAAAGACCTTGTTAGATTGTCTGTTGGTATCACAGCAAGAGTATTTGTATTTATTCCATTTACAATGCTATCAGTTATTGCGCTTGTGTTAATATTTAACACATCAATCGAATTTGTGATATTTGGTAGTTTTGATCCATACTCTGTTTTTGTAATAAGTTTCTTTTCAAATCCAATCAGGTCTCCAAATTCTGTTCCTCTCAGATCAAGTTGATAATCACCATCAAGTGATATAAGAATTCGATAGGTAGATAGAATAAAAGTTAGATTGATTGAATACTTTTTTTCTCCTTTGGAATCTGTTGTGTGATGATTTTTTTGAGTCATGTATTGATGAATATAATCATTAATATCAGAGTAGGAATACATTCCATCTGTAAAAGTAATTGTTTGCCAGTTGGTTCCATCATGAGTGTATTTGATTTTATTGTTTTTATAATCACTTCTAATGTTGTACCAAGAGTAAGTCATGGACAGCCGATTTAGAGCAAGTTGGTGTTTCATTTCAGGGTCAAGTTTTAGAGATGGATTAAACTTAATAGTAAAATCACCAGGTCTGCTTGTTCCTCTTATTTCCCTGTTTATTGAGGAAATGTGGATAGCTCGTTCTTCCATTTTTATCTAATTGATATATAATTTTTTAGTAAATCATTAAGTTGTTTTTTTGAGATCACTTTCATTTGGTTGAGAAGATGTGCTATTTGAGAAAACTCAGGTATCACACCATTATTCCCAGCAAGAATTGAACCATCAAGTAATTCAAGTATTTTTAGTAGTTCTTGTGGGTTGTTAAAGTAAACAATACCCTGCCCTACTTGATAGTTAATTGAGTTAAAATATCTATTCATTGTATTTCTATATTTTTTTAGTATACCTACTGATTCTTTTAATTTATTAGTTCCAGCTACATACTCTGGAGATGGATTTTTATTATTTTTTCTACCTACAATTCGTCCATCCAACTCACGTATATTTTGGTTTAAGTTTGTATGTATTTGTTCTAAATCTTGAACACCAACTTCATTAAATTCACTTGGTCTTGGATAATCATAATTTTGTAAAAAAAGAAGATCACTACCAACAAAGTTTTTTTCTAAATTACCTGATGGTCGAGGAACAGGTACCCAGTTACTATCCCAGCCTTTTCCATCATCTGGTGGAGGCATTGGCATCCAATCATCTGAGTCTGGCAATTCTTTTATATCAGCTAATCTTTCATTAGTTTCATTAATCTTAATTCCAATCCTGATGTTAATGCAAGTTGATTTTTTTTAAGTTGTGCTATAGTTGCGTCTTGCTGCTCATCAATACTTTTTTTAATGCTATCTTGAGATTTAATAAGTGGTTTAAATGTCTCTTTAAAACCTTCCCGAGCATCTTGTTTTTGCCATTTTGTTATTTTTATTACATCTCTCACCTGTTGAGTTAAAGAGTCAGCTTCAATTTTATTTCTTGCAAGTTTTTTGTATTCTTCAATATCCATTTTATCTAATGATTAAATAAAATGGAAATACCAAACTATGATAGTAGCGGTGACCCGGATAAAAAAAAATATAAACAGTTATTTCCTTACATGCCATCAGACACATTTCGGATGTTAATCTGTGGAAACAGTGGAAGTGGTAAGACTAATCTATTATATCATATGTTAATTAAACCACTGTTGTACTTCGATGAAATTTATCTTTATGCGCGTAATTTAGAGCAGGATAAATATAAACAATTAATGCAAAAAATGAGAGAACTGAGTTCTAAAGTTGGATATGAAATACTTCATGTGAGTAATGATGAAATAACCCCAGTGTCAGAAATGGGTTATGAAGACAATCAAAAACTTGTGATATTTGATGATTACGTTTGTGATAAAAACCAGAGACAACTTATTGATTATTTCATTCAAGGACGACATAAGAATTGCTCTGTAATCTACCTCAGTCAATCATTTTACAAAACTCCAAAGGATATTCGATTGAATTGTTCTCATTACTGCCTTTATGAATTTCCATCATCGAGGGAATCCAATAGGATATCATCTGAGTTGGGAGTTGACAAAGAGACATATAAAGCAGCAACAAGAAAACCATTTACATTTCTATATGTTGATAAACCCAGAAAACGTATTGCAAAAAACTTTACTGGTAATCTAGCCTAATAATTAAAATGGGTATATTTAACGAACAATCTTTTGATCATCCTTTTGCTAGAGGAATTCAGGGTGCTCCAGGAGTAGGATTTAATCTCACTTCAAGTGGGGATTATGATATGATAAATAAAAAACTAAGAAATGTTGGTGCTCCGGAATCAAACACCGATGCGGCAACCAAGAAGTATGTTGATGATAATTCTGGGGGTGGAAAAACATCATTAATAACAGTAGATTCAAACATTTATATGAAAGATACATATCGTATACTAAATCTTAAAACACCATCTGATGTAGATGAAGCAGCAACAAAGTCTTACGCTGATAATAATTTTTTAAAAACTGATGGAACAAAACCAATGACACAAGATTTAAGCCTTGGATCTTATCGCATAACTCATCTTGGTGATCCTACAGGTGATGGTGATGCAACTTCAAAAAAATACACTGACAATTTGGTTAACACCAAACTAAATGATTACATCAAAAAAGATGGCACTGGAGATTTCAACACTGGCGGCCACAAAATACTAAATCTTCGCACACCCACATCAAACAGTCAACCAGCAACAAAAAATTATACCGATAATAATTTTTTAAATCTAGATGAAACAGAAAAAATGACTGGAAATCTAGATATGGACAATAATCAAATATTAAATCTACCAACTCCAACGGGTGGAAAACAACCAACACCATTAGCTTTCACAGATATGAAGTATCTTCACGTTGCTGGAACAAATAAAATGACTAATAATCTAAACATGGATAACAAAAGTATAATTTATTTAAGACCACCAACAAATGATGCAGATGCTGCAACCAAAAAGTATGTGGATGACTCCATACCTAATACTAGTTCCTTTATAAAAAAAGATGGAAGTGTATCAATGACTAATAACCTAAATCTTGAAACCAAAAATAGTTGGTCTCGCAACTCCAGTGTCAAACACAGATGCTGCAACCAAAAAGTATGTTGATGATAATACTGGAAGTCCAGATTTGAGTGATTACTTGGAAAAAGATGGTACTGTCGCTATGACTGGAAACTTAAATCTTAACAACAATAAAATAATAATCTTAGTAAGCCAACCCAAGACAATGAAGCAGTAACCAAAGATTATGCCGATAAACTAGTTCATCACACTGCAGTTCAAGCAAGTCATTATAAAAATGAGTTTGCTTATATTATGACTAGTGGGGCTCAATGGACTGATGAATCAGATACTGATGTTAGTTTTTCGATAACTAAGATAGATGACTTACCACCAAACAAAGGTAATTTTCACGATTACAACCATAAAGTAATTTACATGAATATATTTAAAAATTGCCAAGGTCAATATAAGTATAAGATGGGAATTAATTTTTACCGACTAACTGCAAATACTGACTATACCCTTTGTCTAGAAATACTCAACACTGATTATATTCTTTGGAATAATACTCAAATAAGTATTGACAAACGAACTTCAAGAGGATTATCAATTGGAAATTTAGGTATAAGAAAACTATCCCATAGGTATACTGATTCAAAAGGGCAAACAAAAGATATGTACTACCATAGAATAATAGTCAATTTTCGGAAGTTGTCATCTGGGAATAGATTCTTTCTTCACATTCTTGTTGATATTAATAAAAGGGTAATTTTTAGATATCCGCTCATTTTTAAGGGAGTTAACGTGATTGCCTATGGTATTGTGGGTGTAGACTTAAATGTTCATATGAATTTATTCCAAGGAGATTCGGACCAAAGATTCGTTACAAGGATCTGGTTAGACTACGAAAAACAAAACGAGTGTGAATAAAAGGAAGAAAGATGAAAATACTTAGCGACAACATACTTACAGGATTTGAAGGCTCGAAGGAAACGTGAAAAGACTTTAGGCCGTGTAAACGAACAGAACTCGACTAGAACTTTACCTAAAGATTTTCGAGCGAGCACATGCCCCAGACCATAATATTACAACGACATATAAATGACGTAGTTCTTCTACCAGTCCCGCGCGGGCTAAAGACGGGAAAACTTAACAGATACAAGAAGAACGTTTTGAAACCTACAGTGGGTACAGTTAGCAATATCGATCCAGATAAAGTTTACGACTATCACACCGCATTTGATATCAAACCAACAGAAGTGGTGTATAATGTTGATATAAATGCAAATCAAAAAGAAATTAAAAATACCAAACTTGACCGACAAAATGATAATAGTGCTGCAACAGTTGCATTAGTAAAAGAATTAGCTCCTTTTACTAAAAATTCTTTGTACAGATTATTCTTTAGTGAGGTCTATGACTTTACTAATAGTTAGGAATAAATATAGGTTCATCTGGAGTTATTATTAATTCTGTAAAACCTAATATTACACTACCTCCTAATAAAGACCTAAGTGGAATAAAAAAAGATGGCTTAAATGTTAATGGTTACGATGTTACTTTTTCTCCTTCACATTCTTCGAAATCTACTTTATGTATTGTTTTTCGTCATTGGAGAAATAGGAGTTTTACCCTAACTAAATATTTATCAACAAACAATAACATACTATTAAAATTAAATTATGATAAAACAAACAATAAAGTAACTTTAACTATCAACAAAGCAACTCAAAATTTTACCATGCTAAGTGAATTTAATGGAAAAATAATTGTTTTATGGCTAACAGAAAATTTTGATGCAAATGCCACAAAAGTTAAAATAAGTAACTACAGCGCAACATTAACTATACCAGCCGTTCAATACAATGTTAATCAACGTTGGAAGTTTACTACTGAAGATGGAGTGTTAAATAAATTAATGTATTCTCCAAACTTTTACGACACCGACTCTGAGCAATATCATAAAGTAATGCTTCAAGAAAAGTTAAGTGGATCTTATATAGTATAGATATAAATGAAGGATATATTTGAATTTAATCACATTGATAAATCTCTGTCAGAATCAGACGTCACAACCCTAAAAGACTTTTATAGTCACTACCATAAGAAATACTGGTGTTTTAAGAAATCGTAAAAGAGTTAAAAATTTCTTGATGATGTTTTTACAATCTCTGGAATATGCTTGGTTGCAATTGGAACTATTTCTGGTGGAATAACCCTAAACCCTGTTGTTCTCGGAGTTGTAAATGGTGCTGGAGTTGTAGTGGCAGTAATTGGAAAAAAAAATAATTACAAGAGAAAAATTGACATGTCAAGGATTGCATTTACTACTTATGAAAAGGTACTCGTTGAACTCCGTGCAGCTCTTCGAGGTGATGAGTTTAATAAACAAGAGTTTGGTGATCGCATGAAGTTGGTAGATGAAATGATAATTGATCAAACACCTATAGCTGACAGATTTGCTAGCAGATATAGTAAAAAATTTAATATAAACATAGATTAGAATGGATCATTTTGAAAAATTTGATAAACAATTAATTAGTTCTTACGAATCAACTTTAGCTCTAGAAGGTAGAGAAATTTGTAAAGAAGTTGATTCTATACTTGAAGATGATGATGAATTGTTAGTAGAAAAAGCTAATGCTTATTGTCTTTTTTGTACAGATCCAAAAAGAGCTGATATTGATGAAAAAATTGTTGAAAAATGTAGAAAACTTTTTAAAGGATATTTCAAATTATAGATGTATTAAAAATATTTTAGAAAATATTTCAAGATCAAGAAAAAAGGTTTAAAGATTAAAATACTAATTAATATAAATATTTGAATGTGTATTTTTTCTATCTTTTTTAGATTTAGCTGTTTTCAATATTTAAATAAATATTGAAAACTAATCTAAATATTTAAATATATACTTCTTACCATTTTTTCTAGATGATAATGATTTACCTTTTTTCCTACAAACTTTAGAAATATTACCAGCACTAATGTCGAACTGAATCGCAGCTGTTTTTATAGAATTATATCTTCTTTCTTTTCCAGTTTCAATATTAATAGAAATAATTGGTCTATTTTTACTTTTTTCAATATTATGTTTATGTGAAAGTAATTGCAAATTTTTTATTCTATTATCTGATTTAATTTCATTGATGTGATCAACTTCAAAACATCGCGGAATTGGCCCTCGGAAAACCTCGTAAACAAATCTGTGTTGAGTGTAATTTTTACGTTTTTCAAGTTTTTCATCATATATATTAAAATATAAATAACCACTACCATTTTTACCATACTAATAATTTTTAGATCTTAAACTTAACACGTTTCCATTTTTAGATGCAGCATAATTAGAAAACACTGGGTGTTTATAATATTTTTTTCCATCAATTATTACTCTTTGTTTTATTCTTGAATCAATCATTTTGTAATAACCGAATTTTCTTATAGATGGGAGTACTATGGTAAAGACCCATTCATGAAATATTCTTGCACTTGGGAATCTAGATTTAAAACTAATTCGTAAAACCGGCTTCATCGACAAATAAACAATATTTTCCTCTAGTATCATTTTGTTGACCGCCCGTTTCAGGCGGGGAACAAAAAAGAAAAGTTCTTTTATGATTTTCACTTACATGTCTCTTTATAGCATGTTCTGTATTTTTGTAACCAAGTATCTGAGCAACTTGTTTTGCTTGAAACCATACATTACATTTTTCATCGATGTATGAGTTTAACGTTATTCCTAATTGATAATTAGTAAAAGATTTCTCTTGCAGTTTATTTTTAATTTTATTTCTTTAAACCAATATTAATGTTCTATTTAAATTAAATAGAAAATGATAATAAATACAACACTACTTCTTTAAACATTGATAAACTTCATATTTTTTTAAAACAAGTCTAACATCAAAATATAAATCTTCAAAAATCTCCATCTTCGGATATTTTATAAATTTAAAACTATTACATCTAGTTTCTGAATCCATATATTTAATCCAATGATTTTTTTAAACTAATATAACTATTCCACCACTTTTCATAATTCTCTAGAGTTTGTGGAGAAATCTTTAGATAAACTAGTTTGCTCTTTTCACAACCCATCTCTTCTAAGAGTTTTTTAATTAAATAAAAAATACTTATCATTCTCTTTCTACAGTATTTTTTGTTTAGTATTTCCATAACATTATTGTCTATTTCCATTAGTTTTTTGTAAAGTTCATATTTTTGTTCATCAGTTAGGTTTATTCTTTTAGAAACTTGATTAACCTTTTTCTCATAGTGATATTTTCTCTGATAAATACTCTTTTTTCGAAAATGTAATCTATCATAATCTTTAACATCGTAAAAACCTAATACATGACCGTTTGCTACTCCACAGTAATCACAAATTTTATAACCTGATTCAATAGTAAAACTATTGCTTTGACAATTACTACATTTAACTTTTTTATTTTCTTTCTCTTCTGATTGGGTGTTATTGTAACTTCTTAATATTTCTAAATATTTTTCTATTTCTTCTTTTGTGTAAGTCATTTATTATTATTATTTTTTTATTTAACTTATATATCTCTTCCCTTTTACCACCACAATTAATTTGTATTTCTTTTGTTTTATTCTTACAACGGCATTTATTCAAATTCTCCTTTTGACTTAATAACTGTAAATTATCAATACGATTATTTTTCATATTATTATCTATGTGGACGACCACTTTATCTTTTGGTATACTCCCACATAAGCATTCAAAAACATATCTATGAACCAGATAATTTTTTGTTTTTGTTTTGTTAAAAATAATAAAAAACAAATAACCATTAGTATGAGTCCCCAGTTTTAATATCTTATTACTCTTACTGCTATAGATTTCCCCTTTTTTACTCGCGTAATAACTATCATAAATAGGATGAGAATAAAATTTAGTTTTGTTAAAGAAAATGTAACCCATCTTTATTTACTGAAACTTTATCTTAAAGCCATCGTATTCACTTTGTCTTCAATCACCGTGCGTTTATCATCTTCATTACTTAGAGCTATTTTGTTAACTTCTTTTGAATATATATCATGATTTTCACTTCTTATTATTTTCGTTTTTCTCATTTGTTTTTTACCCAAAAATAAACATTGAACATAGTCATCAAAATCTAATTTCTTTTTTATAACATTTTTCTTTATTCCTTTACATTTACGTACTTCTTTATCTTCTTCAATTCTAAAACTGTAAAGTCTGGGTCGCAATCCAACGAAACAAGTTATTTGTTTTCCTGCTACTTCATCTTTAAACATCCCTATTACTTTTTTGTTAACTCCTGTTGGTATTCCAGATGGATGATTAGGAGGATAATCAGATGTGTCAAACTTCTCTAATATATCACAGGGTATATCTTTGTAAAAATCATCTGTGTAAATCTGAAACATCAAGCTATCGGTATCTGTAAACAATAACTCAGCCTTGTGTTTATATTTCTTCTGAATATAGTTATAATGAAAATCAAACATTAATGTTTTTGACAGATCAAATATTGCTTGTCCAACATATACTTGTTTGTTAAAATACACTTCTGTTTTTTTCATATGAACCGCAATAAGATTTTTATCAAATATTGTTGCTCTATCAAAGTTTGGACGACTTGATAGTTTGGCAGCTTTCTTACGATCATCAATAAGAAATATATTCTGTCTTTTCCTTATGTTTTCTATTGTTTTTCCAAATACGGAATTATTCATTAGTTTGAAAAAGTCTTTCTCAAAACTATTGGCTGCTGTTTTTCGAAGTTCTGTATTTTTTCTTATGTAAGGTTCCATCCAAGAACTTTGATAGAATGATATTCCTCTGTGAACAGCAGTTATTGTCATTCCCATCTCAAGATATTGCCTGAAATTCCGATAATGTACAACATAGTTTTTTCTTGGTTTAAAATGACAAATTAGTTTTTCAACACCATCTTTTCAGGTGCAAGTGGATAGTCATTATGTGATTCCCACAGGTTTGAAGGATATTCCAAATCTACTTCAAGTATATATCCTTTTCTTCCACGATTTGACATACTATGATTTGCTTTATCCAAGATATCCATTACAGTGTCTTTTGTTAGGTTTCTCATCCATTTAAATCCATGTGTTGGAAGTTGTTGTGACATTGCCCATCCGTAAAGATTGTTTGCATCAAGATATTGAATATAACTAAACTCCTCATTAGGATCGTAATTTTTCATATATTTGTTATTTGCTACTGCATATCTTTTTGATATATGAGATATTCCACCACGAATACCTCGCTCAAACATCATCAACATATCATAGTTATGCAACAGTTGTAATTCTTGGCCTGTTTCTTTGAGACATGCATCCCAAGCAAGTCCAGGAGATGTGTAATAATGAGCTGGATCTAGATTATAATGTTTCAAACAAGTTTTTCTAAAGTTTTCAAATACATCTGATAAAAGTAGGACATCAGACTTTAGGTAAAGATTACGATAATCTCTTATTGATTTACATTCAAAAGTATTCCATACATTTTTAGCATATTGGTAATCATCATCAGTTATGTCTTCATCATTTAGCTTTGAATAGAATTCTTCTTTTGGAGGTAATTGTGTTTCGGATAGTTTTTCAAATGATGAAACATAGTCATAAGGATAAACTCCCTTACGAGTTAGTAGGCCTACATTTTCCTTAAATATTTGTTTTGTATTATGAAAATCATCTGGTTGTAAATTATTTCCAACTAGATTAGCAAGTGATGTTTGAAGAAACTTAAATGAATCAATAAATCGTATTTCAAAATATAATGGAATCATTTCTCCATTGCGTCTAGACCTGTACTCATCAACTTTAATCTTTTAGAAAAGGAAATATATTTTTCCTCTGTTGATGGAATACAGTTTAACTCACCTGGTAAACAAGCAAGTTGTTTTATAAACAAATGAGCATCATATTCTTGAAGATTATGAAATATAACTGGAAGAATCATTAGCTTTCGACACTGAAGATTACAACTGTTATGAGCTGCACCACGGTACTGACCAGTAAAATGACAATGATCTCTAACTTTATCATCTAATAATTCTTTCTTACAAATATGACAGGTTTCAGCTTCATCAAATGATTTTTGTTCGGCTCGTGTTAGTCTAAGAGGTATTGGTCTACGATAAAAATCATTATATATCTTATTGGTTACTTTTGCAAGTTTATCAACAAATATCTTAGCTACATCATCACTGTCTTTAGTTTTTGTGTAAATAATTGGTTCAAATATTGTATCTACTACTCCTTTTATATAAAAACAAAATCCTGAGGGTTCATGCTTTTGGTAGTTGTAATTATACGAATCTTTTGGATTAGGACTGCAAGTATTCATTGGTTTGGTAAAGCATTCAAAATCTGCATAAACTACAAAAGGAATTGAAAGTTGTTTGTAGTAATTTTTGAAATGTAACATTGTGTTTTCTTTAGGCATATTTACACAAACTGTTTCATTATTTGAACAATATGTGATATGTTTTTGTAATAATTCATCCTTAGTGAAATGTGTAAGACACTTTTTACAAATATAAAATGAACCATTCTTACTTGCAGTTTTTTGCGTCTTAATCAAACGAGTAAAGTTTTTAATTAGTGAATAATGAGAAACACCATCTTGTTCAAAGAAAAACAAGTCAATAATATTTAGACAGTCTTTTTCTGCCATCCTCAAAGGATAAAACTTTTTGTTTTTATTAACTGAAAAAACATTAATTCCTGGAAGAGATGGATAAGTTTTTCAAATTTGGTGATGTCTTTTAATTTCATAAGAAAAGTAATTCCTTTGGTGTTAAGTGAAAACTCATACTTTTTCAAACCTGTTAGTCTTTCTTCATCTCTTTCTTTTGGATAAAGATATCTAAGTATACACCAAAGAAAGCATTTTTCATCTTTGTTTTTAATATTAACAATTGCTTTTTTATTTGATATCCAATCTGGAAGAGGAATGTAAGATGATCCCTTTGTTGGATTATATTCAACAGTATGAATTTCAAGTTTATACACTTCTTTAAAATACCATGCACTTCCAGTTTGTTGATATGCTTCTATACCTCCTTCAATAGTATTTATACAAATATCAATTAATTTCTCTACATCTGTTGATTTAATATTAATAAGTGTTCCTGAAGTAAAGTACGCTTTATCTTCTTCTAATCCAACAACTCCCTTATCTTTTTCAATTTTTTGTTTTTCCATTAAACAAACCAAAATCATCTTAAATTTAATATTTCGATGATATGTAAAAAAATCTTTTAAAGTTTTATAAATTTGTTTAAAATACTCAAGTGGAGTAAGACCAGGAATTCCTTCAATAATATACTTAACAGCAAAGTCTTCAAAAGCTGATTTTTCTTTTACAAGTCCTTGGTCATATTCTAAAATAGCTCGCTCAAGAGCTTCACGAAAATAAGAAGGAGTATCTTTGGGGATCTGTCTATTTTTTATACATTCCTCAAAATACTCGTCAAATGATTTTATCTTTTTCTGTTCAGAAGGGGGCGTCTTTTTTACAGTGGCTTTCTTTTTAGAGACTTTTTTATATCAATTCCTTTTCTCACTTTTTCTCTAGCTTCTTTTAATTTTTTATATTGTTTAATTAATTTTTTTCTTTCTCCTAATTCCTTATAATCTTTCTTAAGTTCTTCTTTTTCTTCTTCAATAATATGTCTTATTTCATCCAAAGATAAATTCTGAAATTGTTTATCTGTTATAAAAGGTTGAGAACCTTGGAAACCATCAGTTGATTGGTTAGACATGACGTCTTATAATATTAAGATTATATTATAAGACGTAAATGTTTAAGTTATTATTTAATCACTCTCAGTTTCAGAATCTTCATAACCACTTAATATATCCTCAATATTAACACTATCACTATCACTATCACTATCACTATCAAAATTTATTTTATCGTAAAATTTACAAAACAACTCATAAAAATCTCTATATCCTGGATAATCATCAGGATGACCATCAACAAATTCTTCATCTTCTTCAAAATCAAAATTCATTCTTTCAAATAAAAAGACTATATTTTCAACATCACACTCTTTAAATTTAAAACAACTAGTATCCTTAAGATAACCAAGATCTTGAGCTTTCATAAATTTTTTTATAAAAAAATTAATTTTATCATTATAACTAGAAACAAAAAGTTCACCACAATCTGAAAGATAATTTACTACAAAATTATCCATTTCCTTATTAATACCTCTTATAAAAAGATATTCATTTTTAAATTCCCTTGCATATTCTGGGATTTTATTAGTTTTTTTAATGCAATTCTGAAAATTCGAAGTATGATCCAGGATACCCATTTTCCTAACTACTGTCAAAGTGTTGTGGATCCACGAGCCGCATACAATAACAAAAGCTCGAAAAAGTCAAATATTGCCGGTAAAAATGAAGACAACACAAGAAAATTTGACTTTTTTAAACTAGCGCAATGTTCTTGTCAATAACTTTTCTCATTTGGTGATTGGCTACTGATAACAAGTAACGGTTTTTTATTGGCTAAAAACTTGACAGGTTGAGTCACCTCACTGCCCTGCATAAATTTGTTTTGCAAACTTCAAACAAGAATGAGATCAGCGATATTTATTGCTTAGAAAAACGGAGGTATTTTAGGGCTGTATAAAGTCGTAAACTTCTAGCCCAGGCTAAGGTTAAATATTATTCCAAGGAAAGATTTTGGAGCCGCTATAGTAAACGAACAAATCGAAGCAATGTACGGTTAAACTATCTGTAGATCAAACTAGCCTAGCAGTTTAGAAGAGTTGTTAACCGATCAGTACGAACAGAAATCGTGTACGGCTGGTTGTTTACTTCAGTTCTCGACTTGTTTGTCGTCCTGAATGCCATTCAGCTATATGAGCTGTGTACAATCAAACCGAAAGGTGGGTATTATAGTCACGAAGTTTTAAATTCAACTTACCAGGTACTTACAAAGTTTCATAAAGTTTGTACAAAAAGTTTGTTTTGCTTTCGGAAAAAAGGATCAGAAAAACACTCAGTTCTTGTCAAAAGAAAACTACCGTTATAAATGTGCTTATTTTTAATAAACTAGTCGACTTTCAGAATTGTTTTCTTACCTTTTTGACTTTTTACGAACATTAAAAAACATTAAACATTAAATCGCAGTTTTGAAACTGTACCATTTCTAGAAAGTCGTCCCCGCTTTTGGAAACTAAGTGTCTTGTTTAGTTTCCTCTGCTTAAGCTTTTAGCAGAGAATCCAAACGGGATGCAAGTCTTGCATCAGAAGTTTCTGGCTATTATTCTCAGAGAACAGAAAGTGAATCTTCTACGAAACTAAACCAAGCAAAAACACCGAAGGTCGACATTCGTTCTGCAAATGACCGCGTCTTGCATTATAAAACTTAAAATTTTATGTGTTTGTCCTCTTAATGATAATAACAATTAGCCAATCAGCGTGCGAGATATAATTCAGTTATTGTAAAAAAAATATCCTTTCTATAGTTTTTTTGAATTTTGTTAACTTACATTTGAAAGACTTTCAATCTTTTACCGGAGTAGAATTACTCAAAACGTTGTGGAATCTAGGCTGACATCTACTTCGAGAAAAAAAAGCCGATGAGCAAATGGCACGTTGAATTGACATGGTGAAAATACCCTAAATTTGAATTTTTTTTCATGACTAAACAAATGTTTGATTTCAATGTATAAAATGGGCATATTATAGGTTGAGTTCACCGTGACGTTTTGTATACTCTCGACTGCTTGATGAAATGACTGCACTACGTCCGAAAATTAGTTCTGACCAAGAAAGTTTAGGTTAATTTTTCAGGCTATCAGCCTGTCCGACAAAGTTAAGACGAAGGTTATTCTTCTTTTTATTACAAAGTTCTAAACAGAGATATCAGGAAGTAATCATGAGGTGAGTGGTATCTTGAGGGACAACCAACCGCGCAACTGTGATTTTCAGTGCTTATATTAGTTGTATTGACGATAGAAATGAACAACATTTATACCTAATGTAAAGCGCTCATAGAGCAAGAAGGTTTTTTTGCAGCGGTTTTCCCATATTCACTTTTCATACCGAGTATTATATATCCACGGTCTAGCCAAATGTCCTCTATGTCACGCAAAGATATAAATACATTGGGTAATCACTAATCTGCAATAATCTAATTTTTTTAGCCCAAAAAAAGTGGAAGTTTAAGTCATAATAATATTGCAATAGAAAAAAGGAACGGAAATTAGATTACACATTATCTTTTAACAGAAATTTAACAAATGTTTAGGCACCGATTCTTACGTAATTTGTCATGTTGTCATTATGCAAAATAAACATCTGTAAAAGGGGAAAATTAACTCCGGCATATCTTGGATTTCCCACTGAAAAGAATAACTCTAAGATTTTGAACGTACCTTTTGTAACCTATGCTTATCTGTATCAATATTTCCTGCTTTTAAAAAAATAACGAAAATAACAAATCATTGGACCTCTTCATAGTTTCTGAGATAGACAACGCGTTGGAACGAGAATAGTTATTTACCTTTGTCTCGCGGAAGTCGTTCGTCTTGAGATAACATAGGGTAACAAACCCATAGTTAATTGAGTGGAATGGTGATGAACCCGTCAGACTCCTTTGTTATATGTTTTTGTGGACCTGAAAGTGCTTATATTAGTTGTATTGGCGATAGAAATGAACAACATTTATACCTAATGTAAAGCGCTCATAGAGCAAGAAGGTTTTTTTGCAGCGGTTTTCCCATATTCACTTTTCATACCGAGTAGTATATATCCACGGTCTAGCCAAATGTCCTCTATGTCACGCAAATATATAAATACATTGGGTAATAATTTTGTCAATGCAGACAACCGTTCGAACTTTTTTTAGCCGTTCAGCCGTGATTACCATCCGTTCGAAGTTTTTGACGAGCCGTTCAGCCGTTCAGGACCATCCGTTCGAAATTTTACTCCTGCCGTTCAGCCGTTCAGGTCTACCGTTCGAAAATTTTTTTTGCCCGTCCAGACGTGATTACCATCCGTTCGAAATTTTTCGCTAGCCGTTCAGCCGTCATACCAATCCGTTCGGAATAAATTATTAGCCGTTCAGCCGTTCGGTTTCATCCGTTTCAAACGGCTTCGTGGGCCGTTTCTTACCCGTTCGACAGCCGTGCGTTTCACCCGTTTAACGGAAAGCCGTTAGTGTACGTTTTCGCGTGAGAGGTCACATTAATAATTGTTTTCGAATGCCGGTCATTTGCCGCAGATTTACCTTTGGACAAGTTGCAGAAATTCTACAATAATTTTATTATGGCTGTTTCCAATTGAACGGGCCATGAACGGGTGAGTTTTTTTCGCCACGCAGAATATAAACAAACTTGTCCTAGACAAACAACAAAAAAAAGAGCTATTAAACGCTTTGCTATGGCCATCACAAATGGAAAACGTGAATAGAAATAACGTTAAAAAGCTCAAATCACGATGAATAAATTTGCAGCGGTAAGTATTTTTGAATATCGAATTATGAATGAAAGTAAAGCTTGCATCATATAGCAGACCGTTTCGAAACTAATAATTGCGTAGCGTCACGTCGCCAGAGAAAACTTCGAGATGTCACGCTTGTCGTGATTCTCACCCGTGCTGGCAAACGAGCAACAAACCGTCGCTTCATAAAACTATGCCATAGTTGTACACTGTTCTTTGCAAAAAAATCTAAGGCCTTTTAAAAAATGACGAGAGTTTTGTTTCTCGAAAAATAAATCATCAGATGCTTGACTGAGTAGATGTTGGTCACGTGCTAGGCAACGAGTTTTGCAAGTGACTCAAATTTCATTCGCGATCAGAAAGATCAGAAAGTGTTACTGGTAAAACCCTTTTCTCTTCGTTTGGTAGACTGTTTCCCGTGATTCTGACAGCGGGTCATTAAACGAGTTAAATCGCCACTTCCACCAATAGTTTCTTAGTAGTTTACCTGGGATCAGAGGAACACGTTTTCGACTCAACAATTGCGGTGAAACAGTTGTTTACACAAGACAGTATTAATTTTTGTCGCTCTGTCAGACTTTTGTCGGTCGGTTCTGAATTTCACGCTTGGTTCGAGATCAATGTTACGTTACGGCAAGAAAGCAACGAAGCACGGCTGGAACAAGATTTCGCAAACTACCATTTCGTGTCTTCGTTTCGCAAACGACCGACCACAAGGCACTGCATAAGGCCATCTGAACAGCGTAAAATTAATTATGATCCAAGGCCTTTGAATGAACGGTTCCAACTGATTGAAGTTTTGAACGGGTGGATAATTTTTCTGAACGGATGACCAAGTCGTTCGAACGGATTCAAATTTTTCTGAACGGGTGTCACAGCCGTTTGAACGGATAGACAATTTTTCTGAACGGATGGCACAAGCCGTTCGAACGGATGGATGATTTTTGTGAACGGATGACCAAACCGCTCGAACGGATGCAAATTTTTCCGAACGGGTACACTAGCCGTTCGAACGGTTGGGCAATTTTTGTGAACGGATTACACAGCCGTTCGAACGGCTTGACTTCCTTTTTAAACGGATCGCCCAAGCCGTTCGAACGGATGCCAATTTTTTCTGAACGGATGAGAAACGGCTTGTGAACGGATTTCCGTTCGAAAACGGGAAGCCGTTAGTGTACGTTTTCGCGTGAGAGGTCACAATTATCACTAATCTGCAGTAATCTAATTTTTTTAGCCTAAAAAAAGTGGAAGTTTAAGTCATAATAATATTGCAATAGAAAAAAGGAACGGAAATTAGATTACAAATTATCTTTTAACAGAAATTTAACAAATGTTTAGGCACCGATTCTTACGTAATTTGTCATGTTGTCATTATGCAAAATAAACATCTGTAAGAGGGGAAAATTAACCCCGGCATATCCTGGATTTACCACTGAAAAGAATAACTCTAAGATTTTGAACGTACCTTTTGTAACCTATGCTTATCCGTAACAATATTTCCTCCTTTTAAAAAAATAACGAAAATAACAAATCACTGGACCTCTTCATAGTTTCTGAGATAGACAACGCGTTGGAACGAGAATAGTTTTTTACCTTTGTCTCGCGGAAGTCGTTCGTCTTGAGATAACATGGGGTAACAAACCCATAGTTAATTGAGTGGAATGGTGATGAACCCGTCAGACTCCTTTGTTATATGTTTTTGTGGACCTGAAAGTGCACAACGTTCAAAAGAATTCCTATCATTTTGATTGTATTGACCAATAAAAACGTTGCATTAATTTATTCCGTAACAATTTGCCAACAGAAAACAAAGGATTGTGTACTTTAAGGGTGCTTTCAACATAAACTGCAGCACTGTTGTTTTTATCACTGATGTTTGCCGCTTTTCATAACCAGTCTCCTCTAATAACTATGAACAAACCTATGTTGAGGTCGCTATGAAGGAGAAATACGGCGAAAGAGGATAATTCCCTTGAATCGCAAACTTTATGGCGAAATATTAAATTAAGTCGAGGTTGGACAATTAAGAGGACCACACTGAGTCTACACAATAAAGGTTTTTACCCGCAAGGTTCAAATGCGATTAGAGGCCATACCGGTACCGAGTCCTTGAAATTTCTTTCTTTTTTTCGGCTTTGAGGAGTATAACACACTGGCTAAGCAGAATTCTAACGATCGTTGCGTGGTCTTATCAGGGGCACCCAACGGCAATTTTCGGGAAAATATCTGTTCGGAAGACGATTTGAGAACTAGAATTTTCGGAGCATTTGTTGTAAAACTTCTTGCTTGCCTGCCTCTCTTAGGATTTTCGAACATCTACAAAATGGTATAATTACTCATTTTTAACGGATTTTGACCCTAAAAAAGGCCACCTAGAATTTTCGGGAGCCTTTTCCTGGCTGAAATTTTTGAGAAGGTAAGTTTTTATCCCTATAATTTTCGGATCACTAGATTTTCAGCTAGGAAATCCGAACAGATGAAAAGTTTTTAGGGGATAAAAATATGCCTCTATCTACCGTTTGAATACTAAAATACGTTCAACAATGCTATGTTAAGTGGTTTTGAACTATATCCTCGTTGGGTGCCCCTGTCTTATGCGAACTAAATTGTAATTAAGTATCCTGATTACAATTGTCGGATCTCAGTATAATTGTCTTGGTTTGGGTAAATGAAATTCAGCGTATCAATATTTCAAGCATTCAAAAGTAAGAGGAAAGTATTTGTCTTTTAATACTTTGGTTAATTTCTCGACGAAAACACTGCTTCTAATAAAAGCCATGAAAATTTTGATTTTAAGCAAATATTCAGACGTTATAAGCAACCTAAATATGCATACAAGGGAATAAAAAAATGTGCGGACTCGATAAATTGAATATTGAAATGCAAATCTGAACAACTTGTTAATGCCACATAACTAACTCGCAACTGTTTTCAATTAATATCTTTTGCTTCATTGCTCGCTCTGTAAAGTGGCCAGGGTGAAGCCGGTAAATCCTTTGCTGTAACAAGCTAAACCTCAGTAGGGCAAGATGGAACCTTCCTGCCTGCTTGTTTCGATGTAATGTGTGTCTTCGTAAGACTTAATCATCTAAGTATGGAAAGGAAAAAAAATACAGCTTTCTGTGGTCGAGATTCGCCCTAGATTATCTTTAAATCAAAATATTAACTTTTGTTGTGGCGGGGGTAAATAAAATAATTTTTCGGATTCAAAATAATTCAGTAATTGACTTGCATCATGGAAATGATGAAGTCGGCTATCAATTTCGTGGCGGAGACCTCACCTAATAACTGTCCGTGAAATTTTGGGCCACATAAAACAAATGATATAATCTTCGTTTGGTTTATTTTTTATTCAAAATTATAAGTGCTCTAGGTTCACACAAATTCCCGTATTCCTCAGTGGGATGTTGTGTTTTTTGCCTTTATTATATATAGTATAAAATGTCCTGACAGATTAACTGGAAGCGTTTCAAAGTTAAAATTTTAGGTCCTAAAATTATTACTTGAAAATATGATTTTAGGACCTAAAGGAAACAGAAGAACAGAGGAACCTCTTCCTCTGCATTTTTCAATACATTGCCATGGTAGTGGTGACAGTGCAGTGATTGGACCCACGTGCCTACCCTTCTAAGTTTCCGCATAAATCTTACAATTGACTTACCTCAAAGATTTTTACCCCCTACCCCCACAAACAAAGCAAATGAGATCTTCTAAACACGTAAAAACAAGTTGGACTATATTGCCACGTATTGCTAAGAGGTATAATGTTCAACAGAGTGGATTTTTCTTCATTTGAAGCAAGATGTGTACCAAGCAAGAAGTCCGTGTGCAGTTGTTGTCGGCTTTCTTCTTCGTAGCTGCACTTTCTTACCAAGACGTTGAAGGTATAAAAGAGAATATTCATCTCTGTATTTTGTTTTTACACTTATTTTTATTATTTTTACTTTTTTGTATTTCCCAGCCCTGAGTATCAAAACTGGAATATGCAAGGTCACCATTACTACTCCTGGTCTGTTTGCGTGTGAAAAGGTTTCCTTTGAGAAGCCTTTCAATGGCGGGCAGGATGTGAAAGTTTTCGTTTCCAAAAGCCACACAACAAAGTGTTATGGTGGTGGAGATGGCGCGGCTATTTGGGTGGAATCTGTGGATAATAAAGAATTTACAGTTTGTGTTTTGGAGTACGGAGATGGTTCTAGTGGGGCTGCGAAAGTGAACTGGATGGCGCTGCAATCTGTTCCTGTTGACGCTCAACTAGACACAGTCCCGTTGGATTCTTGGACTACTGGAGAAAAGTGTAAAAGGATCGCCTTTGAAAAGGTTACCTCTGTTTCCCCTTGCGTTTTCGTTAAGTTAATAGTTCTTACTCATTTACTAGGTATTTCTGTTTGCTCAAACCTAGACACAAGATTTCACTACGTCATTTTTTAAGCTTTGCTTGACTAAGTCGCTTTAACTTCCTCTTTCTTTATTTAGCTCGTAGGAGCTGCAGACTTGCCATTTGTAGTCCTCCTTATATCTTTAAGTCATGCGATATAACATTGTTGCATCATAAAATTCGATTCTTTATTTGTTTACCAAGATCTGACATATATTGCTACCTCTATTTTCTTCCATCAAAGTTATCTTGCAATCTGTCCTCCACTTTTCTTGATCATTTCAATTTTTTTATTTACATTAACACTTCTTTAAAAAGGTTTAACAATCTTCATATTTTTGCTAATTTTTGCTCTAAAAAATTTAGTGAGAAAGTCTATATTTCGATTCCTTTTGTGACTACGTTGCCAAGTTCATGATTATCATTTTATTTGCTGATTTGCAAATTCTGTGTTTTTTTCGTAAGACTGTTCTTAGTTTTTCATCTGCACTAGGAAATTCCATCCAATTTGCTTCTTTCAAGTTGAAAATGATTTTTTCTGTCACACTTCCATCGTTTTATATCATACCCTTGTTTGTTTGAAAGATAAATGTAATTGATTATTTATTTCCTTCTCTTTTACTTTTTCAGCGTTTCTCAATTCCTCCGAGCATCTACGTAACAGCTCGTCACCAAATTCTCAAGAGACCTCAGGACGCCTTGGCATTGTGGGTAGAGGATGTACGCAGAGACAGTTTTAAGGTTTGCCTCAGGGAAACTAAGATTTTTGATGGTCTGCATAAAAACATCAAGGTGGTAAGTGAATTCCTTTTGTTACCTGTTACATGTTTGAAAGTAGACTCACGCGACAACCAAGCGGTTCCTCCCTTGCTGCAACTTACAGGGGCTGTGCCCTAGCAGAACCCAGTTGCCTCTGAGCTCTACCTTTGCTCTTTGCCTACTAGGAAATCGTAGCTTTTTTCATCCTATCCTAGATCCTATGTTGGCTACCCTATGTTGGGTACCCTGTGATTTACACAGGAACAGAGCAATGGGCTCCCAGTCTCTTAGAAACAACCTTGACTTGAGAAAGAATATATTGATAACATTGTTAACACTTTTTCACTTGTCCTTCAGGATTGGATAGCATTTGTTAAGCTGATGACGCTGAATTCTACCTTGATCAATGGCGTTGTAACAACAAAGAATAACTCACCACTAAACAAGCAACAAAGCAAGGCCCTCTGTCAGGTAAAGTAACTAATAAACTATACTGTTTTGGTTTCTCAGTCACTTATATTAATAAACAGAAAATATCGTCAACTATTTAAACAACATATTATCGTCAACTATTTAGACAACATATATCATATACCGCATATGTGTAGAAAAACTTAATAACGCTGATTCTTTTCTTGTTTTTTTTTTAGATAATAAAGTTCACTGATGCTTTCTATGCCCCTCCGATAGTAATGGTTTCACCAAGACTCAGTTACCATAACAACAACTCCCGTTTCTCGGCTTCTGGAACTTGTAACGCAGTTACTGCGTGGATTCAGGTAACATATGAAACTTGGAGCCATTTTTCTTAGCCCATTGCGTCCTTAGGCTGCCTTCTTATCTCTTCCCTTCGAACTTACTTTTAGCATTGTCTCTGTTTCAATTTTTCACGTCGTTTAAGGAGTCCAAAAAAGTTTTTTTTTTGTCTTCTTTTTTCACAATTTTTCCAACCAACCTGTGCACGCCACGGTTTCGCTTTGTAAACGACCTTTGGTAGTGACCTAGCAGTTAAGGTAAGAAAATACCTGATGATGCTTATTAATGATTGATAATCTAATACTTCTAATGATTGTGTCTAGCATACCTTTACAAACGAAACCGAGGTGTGTATGAGAAGATACAGCAATAACGCCAATAATAAGGACATCGTACAACTGGATTACCTGGTGATTGGAGGTACGATATATCAAAACCTTGGTGAAGGCTGTATGCTGCAGTGTATCAAGTACATTTTATGACATGAATATTTTGAAGTTGTTTCATGCAGGGCTTTTTTTCTCTAATTGATGCTATTTTTTTGTTGTCTCTATTTTTGGGGATTGTAGATTTGGTTGACTGAGCTGAAAAACGGGATCATATGCATTCTTATCCTTTTCTTAGAGTCGCCAGTGTTGTTGCATCTACCTGCAATGCATCTTATTGGCATCTTAAAGCAGTTTCAGCTTGTAAATTGGACGAAATTCTTGTAGAATCTATACTTTTTTTCTTCTATCTAAAGTCACGTGTTCCTTAATTTACGTTACAGTTTCTTAATATACGTTAGAGCCCCTTTGTTTCCGGGACGCATCCGAGTGAAGACTTGCACGAATGGTGTGCCAAAGTGGCGGTAAATTTGAACGTGTCAAAAAATTCTCTTTAATAACATTGTGTTCAAAGCAATTATTTTTTTTTCTCCACGTTCTCATAGTAATGTGCATTTTCAATTCTAAAAAGACAACTTTTTAAGTTATGGGCGCTTTAAATCCATCTGTTGTTATTTGCTTAATTATCTTCAGACTTGGATCCCTGCATAGACGTTACGTGTTATTATCACAGCTTCTGTAAGGCGTTTGGACCCCATGATGCACGCTGTGTATGTGTGGATAGCTGCCCATCTTACAAAGAACCCGTTTGCTCATCAAATGGCACAACGTACGACAACAGATGTTTGTTTGAAAGAGAAGTTTGTCAGCATCGACTAAACTTAACCGTGCAACATCCTGGCAGCTGTGAAGGTTAGTACAATTGTTTTTGAATCTGTTAAAAAGTGATTTTTCTTTTTATTAGATTTCAGTATTAATCCCTTAGTGAATTTTTCGAATGAGTTATTTACTTACCCATGTAATCTGGAGGGAAAAACGGCGATAGATGCATGACTTTATGGAAGTACAGAATTTTACGTAATTTTGCTAAAACGTTTGTCATGCACAGGAGCAATGCTAATAAGAATACTGGTCAGAAAAAGTGGCGGATACACTTATATTTAAGCATTTTCAGTTAATACTCAACGAAAATATATTTTTTTTATATATATGTATCACTGAAAGAAATTTAAAAGTGATTCTTGTCGCTGAGATTAGTAGTGTAGTAGTAGTAGTAGTAGCAGCAACAGCAGCAGCAGCAGCAGCAGCAGCAGCAGCAGCAGCAGTAGTAGTAGTAGTAGTAGTAGTAGCAGTAATCTTTTGCATTTCGTACCCGGACGTCGCTCTGCCTAACATATCTGGATAACCTATCCTAGAGTTATATTTTTCAAGCATAACTGGAACTGAATCTTTTCTTTGCGAGAAGTAGTAGTTACAGTGAATGTTCACTTTCCTTTCCTTTAGCGCTTATAGGCTTGACCATTTGCCACCGTGTAGCTCTGCTCAGGATGCAAGTTCTAATCTCTCCACTGCTTGCCATGCTATTTACCTAATGCAGTGACAAGCGATACATTGTCCGGTGTGAAGTTTCCCTGGACTTCTATAGTAGAGAGTAACAACCCTCTTTATTAGAACCACTCATTTGCTGCTCTGTTAACATTTTTAAGTTCTGGGTAAATGCCCTTTGCTCCGCATGTTTGTCATACTAATCTATAGTTCATCTTGAAATGTGTTTTCTAGGATTTCCTTTTCAGCGTGGTCGTCGCCACATGCCACATATTCCATCCTTGGGCTACTCTCACTGTCATGCCATTCATTTCAAACCGTTTGTGTTTTACCCTGACAAACCCATTCAAGTGCAGATAACTGTCAATCATATGGATACCAGTGACAAATCGTATGTCCATGACGCGGCAGTATCGTGGGTTGAAAATGTGAATAACGAGGGATTCACTGCTTGTGTGATGGCGGCAGGATATAATGAACGAAAGTCGTATGCTAACGTGACAGTTGATTGGATGGCGTACCAAGGTGCTCCAGTGGGTGGCGTGACTGGTAATGTGCGCATGTCACAGTGGTGGACTGGTACGACTTGTGCGACTGTCAGGTTTCCTACAGTGAGTGGCCTTTGTTGGGCTTTCTTGTCCTTTCCATTCTTTTCAAGATCATATATTTGAAACGCCTCACTTCTACTGAGTTCACTCAGTTAATAACAGATCGTTTTCAATATGCATCAGCAGTGATTTGTCGTTCTGGTGCAGCCGTACACTTATTACCAATTAATAGTCGAACAATGTCACTGTAGTACAAATTATTCTTTTACCAATTTCCAGCATATCAAATGTCATGGGTTCCTTTTTGCAAAAATACGAAATTAATTCCTGTTCGTAGCTTTCTAAGAGTTGAGAGTTGCCTAACTCGCATTTATTTTTCAGGGAAAATTCTTTGTGATACCGTCGGTATTTGTGACTGCCAAGCATTACAATCCAGGATTAAAACGTGACGCAGCAAGTGTATGGATTGAAGATGTCACACAATCATCCTGCAAAGTTTGCTTGAGAGAATTGCAAAACTACGCTGGATCACACCAAGACGTTGTTGTTGTAAGTAACGCTAATCTCATGCAGTCGAACGAACAGCGTTTTTCTTTGGAAGCTAAGTGCAGCAGACTGGTATCTTTCTCCATCTCATCTTTTCGCTTTTTTACGCTTCCAGCAGTTGGTCCAGCAGAGATGCACGATTTTTTGCTTGAAAATATATTTCCCTCCATCTGTTTCTTCTTCATCCGGCATTGTCAACCTGACCATGTTATTGCTTTCTTATAACCTAAGATGTCGGTGGCTGTTTTATATAAACCTTGCTAAGAGATTACCATTTATATTTTATTTTCGACGTTGACACAATCTTTTGGTAGTTAGGACGTGAGACTGAAAAAGAATTCTTTCTTTCTATTCTTATTTATTTATTTACTTTATTTCAGAATTGGTTAGCGTTTTCATATCTTGACGAGCCTCCCTTCTCAGAACACAATTCGATTTACTTTTCGAATGATAAACCTCCCGCGCAGAGTCACTATAATGCCTTCTGCAAGGTCAGTATTCCAGTCCTTTTATTAGTCTTATTGGTTTCAATTCCCGTCACAGTGCACTTAATTTTATTGAATAAATTTACTATCAGAGAGCAAAAGAAAAAGGTTGCCCTATCCTGTCTCTAGTGATGGTAGTTGTATTTAATCAGTTTAGCAGGCTGCCTGTCATACTTCAGTGAATATTTAAAATGAAAATGAAATATAGATTATAAATGCCCTAATGCGGAACAAGTCTTTACCTTTATATAAATGTCAGAGACTGAATTTTTACAATTATGTAATTTCTTTTGACAGGACGCTACTTTTACTAAAGTTTATAACTCAACTCCACATGTGTTTGTTTCTGCCAATCATTCCACCAAAAATGGAAGTCAGAGTCCAATTCATAACAGCATAGCTGAGTGGGTAGAGGTATGTTTTTAGTTATTTATTTAATTATTTTCTTTTATTTATTTTATGAATTTGTGTAACATACCACTTGCAACCACACTTACATGTGTTGTGTGCATGTTTAAAAACCTTACGAAAATACGAATGACTGTAATTAACACTCTCTATTTTACAATACAGATAGCGTTCTATTGAGAATAACAGCTTATAGAACACAAAACGTGCAAAAAAACAGCTCAAAAGTTAAATTTTATCCGTTTAACTAACGATCAGGAATAACCCTTGGCTAGTAAAATGCCCATGAATTATGGAAAGTCGTTAAAACTGTGTTTAAAAAAAGCTGTGTAGCTGTATGGCAGAAGGTAAGCAAATGTTGTCAAACAAACAGCAATGAGAAAACTAAAATTGATGTTAAGCAAGAGAGAATGAGCTAAGAGAGCGAATCTCTGTGCCCCATGATGATTATTTGAAATCTATTGAAAGTTCGCACGCGTGCGATGAAGGTTATTTTTATATGCTGTTTCCGTGACCCGCGCGGTCTATATACTTTCCCGTGAACGCGACATATCTCGCCTCCAAACATTTGACAGCAGTTGACCAATTATCGCATGAGAGGTTTAAGTTGTTGACATGTAATAACGCGCACTCAATTGTCCTCTTTCCTCTTCCCTTTGAAGCCCTGTCATGCAAACTCGTTGAACAGGGTTGATCACTTCTTAACATGCGTCAAACTGAGAAATATGGAAAGTCTTCTGGTCAAGACCTACCTGAACTGTTCTATAGTTTTTTTTTCTACTGGCAAGGGAGAAAATACGCCGTCAGCCGTCTGTGTGAACTACTTAATGAGCTGATAAACATCCCTTTCTTGCAGTACATCAACAAGACATGCTTTCGTGCTTGTGTCAAAGAATTATATGAAGCAAAATATGACCCATTGTCAGTAACGTACACAGTTTTGTCAGGTACTACTTCTACAAAACTAATCATAAACTTCAGTACTTACCAACTCTCTGAATAACAAAAAAGCAATACAAGCAATACACAAAAGGAATGCCCAAAAACTGGAGGAAATAATAAAAATTGCTTTCGGGTGATGATAAAAAACAACGTTCATCCCCTTTTCCAAATACATATTAATGTGTATAATGGAGTGCTTTATAATACTTGCAGTTGTTTTTGTCTTATGTATTGCCTTTATTTTGTCCTGAACACAAAGCTTCTGCTTTTCCATTTCCTTTTTTAATCACAAAAACCGGAAATAACAAATATGTTCGAAGTACATAACTGCACCTCAAGCTATACATTTTAAGCAATGTCACTTTGCAGTTCATTAATTCCTACTTTGTATACGCACAGACATCTGTCCATCTGGATGGGATTACTTTAATGGATACTGCTATTTAACAAGCTCTGTATGCGCACCTTGGGTGACTGCTCTGTCCAACTGTTCAACTATGAACTCACATCTGGTAACAGTGCACAACCAAGAAGAAAATGTCTACATTCAGCACCGTCATAATGG
The DNA here is from genome assembly GCA_942486035.1 of Porites lobata. Taxonomy (NCBI): domain Eukaryota; kingdom Metazoa; phylum Cnidaria; class Anthozoa; order Scleractinia; family Poritidae; genus Porites; species Porites lobata. Next base: position 3,137,549 of record CALNXK010000011.1, on the reverse strand, counting down.
AGAGCGATCATGGATTGGACTTAATGACCGAAGCGTTGAGGGATCATTTGTCTGGAAAAACAAGGAAATAACCAGTTTTCGGTTCTGGGCTCCGCAACAACCAAACGACTGGAAAAACGAAGACTGTGTTCACACTCTGGGTGCCAATGATGGCTACACTTGGAACGATGTGTCCTGCGATAACTGCTATAACTTTACTTGTGTTCAAGGTAAAAGCGGTCATCAGGTCCGTTTTACAACTTACATTAAATGATCTGTTAGTTCTCACCTGAGGTAATCTTATCTTCTGCAAAGGGTTGTGGTTCACTTCAATATTTCATGCTAGAAATGTAGCCAAAACGACAGAAAAACCACCCAATGTTAGCGCGCATGAATGTAGTATCATCTTTCAGTCATAGTTGGTAGAGAAGACTGGTTACGAAAGCTGGCAAACGGAATCAAAGCTTAAAATTGTAACATAGGTGCTGCAGTTTATGTTGGTAGCTATCTTCTTTTTTTCTCACAAAATGCGAATGAATAAAGTTAGGCAATGTTTTTATCGCCTGTGTACAGACCCCCCTTGCCCTTTTTGAGGGGAGGGGGCGTCCGTACACAGGCTACGATTTTATTGGTGAAAAGGATCAAAATGATAGGAATGCTATTGAACTTTTCACAACGTCGGATGAGTCCAAAAAAGGTAACCAAAAAAAACATATATACTGGTACAATAAAGACGTTTGTAGGGCTTCGAAGGCACTCCACTTTTATTAACTATTTTTCAGTTTATGTTTCAAACCTGACCGACTATGTCAAGGTAAAAATGGGCTCGCGACCGAGCTTATTAGACAGTTGTTAAGGTGTCATAACGTGAGGTGGAAGCATTGTGTCCAGTGTTTGGTAAAATTCAAAGAAATTTCGCTTTTTCTTTTCAAGAGTTTTATGATGAATTCAAGTTGAGAATATCATTTCAGAAAATAAGCACGTAGCAAAGGAAATGTGAGTGAATGAAACACCGTGATTTCTTTTAGAAATTGACGAATGCACAACTAACTATCACAGATGTAATGTGAATGCTGCTTGCCAGAATACTGCGGGCTCATACAAATGTACTTGCAAAGCTGGATACTCTGGAAATGGCCGCAAATGTGTTGGTAAGTACTGAAGTTTGCTTTAAATGTCTTCCATATTTTGCCCTTTTGTTCGCAAACTGATCAACTTAGTTGTCCTTTGTTCTGATTTTATTTATAGACTAAATAAATATGCTTTATAGTGTATACACAGAACTGTTATGATTTTTTGTGGTCGAAACTTTCTAATTAGCCCTTAGTGGGTATTTAATCGGAATTTTAAGCAGTAAAAGAATATTTGCACTAATGTATGGAACAACCTTTTACACGAATTTTCATTCCTTCAATCGAAATAATTACGAACTTCCGTTTGGGGACATATTTGTTTTGACTTTAAGAACTTCACTGGTAATAACGTAAAAGTTTGAGTTGATTTAAAAAAGACTCGAAAATGAAAATTTCACTTTTAGGCCTCAAGGTCGCCCCAATTCCGACTGAAGGCAATAAAAAGCCCCCAGAGGTCTGACATGTCTTAATAAAGGACAGTCGAGAGGAAATACCAAGGAAGGTATTGCCTTCGGCGCATGAAATCAAGGTCATAATTTTGTCTTTGTTTTTCGAAGTCGACGAGCGTAAGAGCAAAACCCATATATAACTGTGACAAAAATGCGTTACAAGGGAGATGGAAAGAAGTGTAGAGGTATCTATCTAGCACTCTTTAAAGGTGGCTTTCCAGCGTCGCGTAATTTTTAGCGTAGCGGAGCACCATGGGTAAGAAAATTTGGTAAACTATCCATCCCAGAAAATTTGGTTATGACGTAGCGTACGTCCGTCCGTACGGACTTTCCGGGTAGTGGAAAGTAGAGATTTTTTGGCGGGAAATCGCATGGCGCAACGCGTTAACGTCGCGCAATTATATCGAAACAGAACTATTCGAGACTCCTATCGCGGGACCTATTGAGTGCTTTAAGCCTTGACTTAATTAGAGTCAGAACGAACTATTATGCCGTTTGCTAGGTTCATGTGAGGCGCGTCTAAATGTACTACATTTGATAGGATAAATAAAGCTGAAATAATGAAATGGCTGACAACGGAAGTATTTGCAGTATTACAAGTCAGATGACATGATCTAGTCTGTGATTTATTAATATGAACCTAAGAGCGCCGGTAGTTTGTTTCTAGATGGAAGAAAAGTATCAGTTTCCAACCGTGAATAATAAATCATTCGATTCCAAATACAGTAGTCTGTTTCCGAAAATCCGTGGATACTAGCTAATAAAAGAGGAGGGGAGCCGAAACTGCCCCAGGCCCGTACAGAATCTCCGTGTATTCTTTCTTTTCCTGTTACGACAAGCTGGTGCTGAGAGTTTTACTAAATGCAGTTGGCAGAATTGTTACAACCTTTCAGTTGAAGTCTGTAGCTAATTTTCTTGCTACAAATACCTTTACGCGCGCACTGACATCCTCGTGATAGGCCGTCATCAAGGTAAAGGCACTCTTGTCCCCTTTCATCCAATAGAAAGTTTCCACCTCTGGAGAAAAAGGGAATGCGTGTAAACCCTTTTTTTCCTTTTCCCATCCTCCTTCGAAAGACACATTGACATTGTTGTGCACTCAGTTTGCTTTTACGTATAACATTGGAGCGGCCAATCAGGATCTGTCAGAACACTAAATCATTAACTTAACGCTATTAGTTTCAACAGAGTTCCCTTAAGCAATACCCTGTTTCTAGTTGCACGATGTAATTCTATCTTTTTCAAACGCCTGCAATTGACAGCTCTGGCCTTGGCGGAAGGCGGGAGATTAGGAAAGGATTATCAAAGTAAAGTAAAGAAAAGCTTTCGTTTCCCCTCATGCACACTCTTACCATTAGAGCTTAACCCAACTAAAACTTCTAAAATTCTTTTCTATAAATGGCCAAATGGCATCTCGCAATACTCGTTAACAGTAGGGAATCTTCCCTCAATTGCGGTCAAAAGATTAAGGCATGACCAAAAGGTTATAGGCAATGTATTTACTATGGCCACTGTTAGTGTATTTTCCACTGGCTTCCCCAGACTGCTATAATTGGCCTGTTCTGATGCCGAGTCTCGATACTTAAACACGTGAAGAACCACTCTATAACCAGTGGAACGGCTGTAGTGATCGCAAACGACTGAACCAATTCAACCTTGTTTACTTTCAGTTTGACAGCTGAAGCTGACAGAGTATTTTGTCAACTTGTAATGTTTTTTACTGTCTTTTTCCACTGGATGCTTAAAATGAAATACATGCAGCTGCTATCAACAGTCTTCTTTGATTCATGGCTGGTTTGTTTATTGAATTTTTGGTCGGGAAATGCGCCGGTTGCCAAAGTTGGAAATCCGATTTCGGATGCATCGCTTTCGTTTTTACCTTGCTGGATGGGGGTTGAAAAGTCCCTCAAGCGATTCTGGCCTTACTTTATAGCCTTCAAGAGCTGCATCTCGAATGGTAAGCCTAAGCAATTATTGTATACAGTGTATGTTTGTTTTTTTATATCTAATTTCATGAAGTCGAGCGCAGTTTATGAGGCTAATTTATGCACGTTTCTACAAAGATCTGAGACAATGATCTGATCTAGTATATATAAGCTTACAGAACTTTAAAAAGCCTTTAGTCGATATTTTCTCTCCGCATATAGAACGAAAAAACGTTCCGAAGAGTATTTAGTTATAATTTTGGCTGTAGAAAGAAAGCTTTGAGCGATTTTCTTGCCTCGAGTTCATCTTTGAAAACAGTAAACACCAGGAAGCCGGCTAAAAGCTTTAAGCTTAAGCTTAAAGACTAAGGATTTTTAGAGACGCTTTAATACTTGTCCTCGTGAATAAAAATTGTTGTCTCTGTAAATGTTTCACCGAATTACATTTCTTTTATTTATTGTTAGTAGTCTCTTACAATTTTAATCGCTCTGCCGTTTGTTTTCAGTCGTTCATAAACAACGCTTGCCGCAGAGTACTCAAAATGCTGCTCGTATCAAACGCTTTTTAAGATTACACATCGTTATAAAACCATTTAATAAAAAAAATAAACACAATAAATTCTTTATTATGTTGAAGCGCGTAACTCTTTTAATGTTCACTGAAAATTTGGCGCTTGTCAAAAGTGAGAACCGGCTGGCCGTATAGGTGATTTTGGAAATTTTTGGAACGGTTTTGCTAAAAGCCCACGCGTGCTTCGTACGGTTCTGAATATTGAATGAGTGCAATTTGTCTTGAAAAATTGTGAAATACTGCATTTTGTGTGAGGTCTATATGATAAAAACAACGCCTCATATTACTGTTTCAGATGTGATGTATAAAAAGTATGAAATGTTGGTTTACACGCTCCCAGAGTTGTTGGCAAGATTTTTAAGTAAACTTGTCGAACGCAAAAAATTCGGCCTGATTTGTTTTCCAAAAATTCGTTTTCCAGGCCTAATCTACAGTGATCAAGAGCCATTATGGCTCTAAAATGTGATCGAAGATAATTGCTATTTTTTGGGTGTATATATACGGCTATCAATTCGATGTAAGATTTTTTTTTCACTCTAAAATCACTTAGCCTTAGCTTTCCCTTAATTGTTTGATTTGTTTGATTGTTTGATTTAAATTATAAATTTATTAATGGGAGCTTCGCTTTTAGCCCTGGCTAAATCTATTTATTACGTGCGTAGGCTCTTTAGTTTTAAGTACGTATATAAAATAACGGCTATGTATCAAAGGTTGTGCGTAAACGTAAAACTTGAACCTCGCTCAACTTTTACACGCGGCCTTTCATACATTGCCTCCAGGGCCCTGACTGCCTCTTTTATATTTACGCGCGTACATTTTACTTGCGTACGCACATAAATATTACGCGGAAGTGGAAATCCACCCGAAGTTCTTAATCACCAAACGATAGTTTATACATCCAGCACGTGCGGTCATTCCATTGCTTGTATTTATTCTCCTTGGCACCGGTTGTTCAAACGTTAGATAGCACTTTGCATCGGATAAATCACTACACAGTGGATACGTACTGGGGAAACTAACTGCCCTATCTACTGGATGGTGATTTATCTAGGGGATAGCGTTATTCACCTTTTGAACAAATTGTCCAGGTAATTCTATAACACTACCATGGCCACACAAGCCATCGCGTTCATCTGTAACGTAGATTTGAACGGGTAGAATGTAAAGGAAGAATTATCAGTTTACTTGCCTTGTAAACGTAAAATAAATGCAATTTTATGATTTTCATGTAGATATCGACGAGTGTACAAGCAAAATCCATAGCTGTGACAGAAATGCGTTATGTAAGAACACTGAAGGGTCTTTCACTTGCACCTGTAAACCTGGTTACAAGGGAGATGGCAAGAAGTGTAAAGGTAAATATCTCAGTAGAACACGCAATTATTGCATTCTCTGCTTTTAATTTATTAGACTGAGGCAAACAAATTTGTCGTGGATTCTTAGCTATGAACTGGAATTAGCCTAGAGTACAGGTTTAAGCCAGGGAATCTGTTCACATGCATTATTATTTTTAATGATTTTCCTCCCTGGTAGCCTCAACTCCAAGTTACTTCCAGCAACAGGAATCACTGCTCTTCTGAATGAATGAAGCAAGATCCGGGAAGCCGATTACCTGTATTATACCATTTTAAGTCTCTTTGAAAACGATTGCAGGCGCATTCTTCACAGTAGATCTCTAATGTTGATATCTATTTTGTTGTAGCGATACGATCCTGCAAAGACATCAAGGACCTAGGTATCTCCAATGGCGACGGGGAGTACTGGATTGACCCTGGAAAGACTAATAGTCCTTTTAAGGCATATTGTGACATGACAACTGACGGAGGTATGGTTTTAGTTGAAGCTAGGGAAAACCCATTTTTTTCTAAAGTAACTTCAGGAAATTCTCAATACCGAAAAATATGAACAAAATTCACACCGATAATTTAGTCCTTACTTGTAACAATAGACTTTGTATGACAATTAGGAATTATTGGATGAGGTTGAGGTATCATCCGAAAATTATGCAGATCGAGAAGGCCTTCGGCCTCGGCGGATAACACCCCAAATGAGAGTATCCGGCTAATGACTTCGATGGTACAGGCTATCGCCAGACAAAAGGGACAGAAACAGAGAAGCCCGAGTACGAGTTACCTCAGTTGTTTTAGTACTGGTAGAGAATTTTACTGGTTTTGCGAAGAAAAAAAAATACTTGATCTACTACCTAAAAACATAGCAAAAACAGCAAAAGTACATCTCATACTTGAAGAATATCTTCAAGACTAAGAATCCCAGTGGATACTGAATTTGCCGAGGAAAAGACACGTGAAATCCATCAGTTTATCAATTCTTCTTGTAACTGTCAAGTGTTACCATGGAGAAGCTGTTTGAATGAATAATAAGCCTCGTTTTAGTATCAACTTCAGACTAGCACCCGCCTAGCGAGTCACGAATTTCTTAGTCTCGGGTTCTTAGTTCTGTACAGCGCCGCCAACGATTCCCAAAGTAGACCGCAAATGATCCTCAACCGTAAATGATCCCCATTGTCGACCGCAAGCGAGTGAAAAGTAGAGGACTGGAATACTGTTTTAGGCATGGATGGTGAATGTGCTGAGAATTTGCACATCGCGTAGAACAATGAATAAATACAATTGTTTCGTTTAGTACAAAATGTATTTTTTTCTCATTTCGTTATTCAAGCATTTGATGTTTCGTTGCTGTGGAGATTTAGGACAGGAAGGACTTTAAGAAGGAAATGTTTCTTTCATTTTAACGCTTAGAAATAGGGAAATATGACCCCGGAATATTACCCCTGTATTTATCACTCTGTACAGGTTTTTGGTTTATTTCGAAATACGCTTAGTAAGTAAAACTCGTGAAAATGTTGTGTCTAGTGGTAAGGACCCTGTCGGCGCAAACCTGTGTATTCATTTTCCGTGTCTATGCTGCTGGAAACACAGACAGTTACAACATTAGGGAAACAGAAACGAAGGAACGATTTAGTGGAAAATCTTGTACCGATGAGCAAAGAATTATCTTAATGGGGCTCAGTGTACTAGAGCGAGCTTTTATCTGGGGTCGTTTTCAGAGACTTTCGCCATTACAAAAGTTATCATTTCCTAAAGTTGATACGAGGCAGGGTTTGAGCAATTTCTTCTTAAGAGTATTGCATCTAATTGAACTATAGTATGTGAAGTTTAGTTCAGTGAAGCATTAATGTTAACCAGCAATTAAGCAAGAGCTATTGTTTTACTGAGCATTTAAGTGTTTCCTTTTTTTTGCTTGCGTTTATTTATGTTATATTTACGGTTTCTTATATTTTCAGTCTTGGCATTTATTTGTTAAATTTATTCAGTTGAATTTTTAATACTTTTGGTGCGATAATAAACGTGACACAATGACCCAGTAACTTAAGTCCAGGCCATTCTGATTTTCCTCTCGGGATCATTTGCGGTCGACAATGGGGATCACTTGAGGTCGAGGATCATTTGCGGTCCATTTTGGGGATCATTTGCGGTCTGAGGATCGTTTACGGTCGGAATCAGTTGCGGTACTGTACAGTTCGCTTGAGTTATATTTAACAATGATTAAGCCCACGGTGAGTTTCCGCCGTGTGAATTATTTTGAACTAAACATTACTGCTTCTTTTGGCCCACATGACTGATAAACCAATGATAAACATTTATCGAATTTCAGGGGGATGGCTTCTTGTATCCAACGTTGTTTCGCACGGTTCTTCGACGACTCAGTTGCCAGTTAAGACATCGTACCGCGGAGTAAGCAGCAAAGAGATGTTACTCACAAAGAGTGCCATGAAGGAGCTGAGGAAGCACTTGCATTTCACTCAGATAAGATTTTACTGCAAGAAACGAGGAGGTCGTACATTTCACATCACCACGGCTGCTAACAGGAAAGGTGAGGCTGCTGTGAAATACTTCAGTGGTGAGACAGATGTGATGCCCGCCTCTTGTGGCTCGTTTGTGATCATGAGCGATGATAACTCGCGGTTAGCAAGAGTCTGCAAGGATTGGGGATACCAAAGAGGTTCTTACAAAGTTGGCAAATGGGGGCACGAGAGAGATCAGAACAGATTATACGACCACCCTGCTTTTAAATACTCAGCTTACCACTGGCTTCTTCAACCGTCTGGCAGGTGGGAATGCGACGATTATGGTGTGGGAGTGTCACGTGGCGATTTTTGGAAAGTCTTTGTGCGATAGGAAGTCACCATAACGGAAGTCTTCCTCAAATTTTAAGGGTTTTGTTTTTTAAGGAAGCTTAATGCGTCGGCATTATTCAACACCAGGAACTAAGTTAAAAACTACTAAGAGGTACTGTATTAAATGGCATGGTATTAGATACAATAAAAACTAAGAAAGTAGGTGATTCAATAGTGTCGGCTTTCATTCTTACCCCCCAAACCATGGAAATATGCAATTTAACGTAGATAGCCTACTGTAGCCTGCGAAAACATCCGTTTCTCCTGGCTTTTCCCGCTGGGGACGTTTCGCGCGAAACGTCTCAAGCGGCGAAGAGCGAGGAGAAACGGATGTTTTCGCAGGCTAAGCCTACTGCAGTAGTCAAACTAGCTCCATAGCATGCTTGTTATTATATGCGTGTTCCTCGCCTATTTCCAAGAGGATTCTCCATTCCCTCCTTCACCGATCGACAGGACATAAGTGATGATCCAGATTGATGAAAAAATTCATAGTAAATCTTGCTTCCGTAAGTAGTTGCTACTGACCCCCCAGGATGGACTATCGTTTGAATTAAGGGACGTGATTAAAGTTCCAATATATTAAGCAGGCATGCCAAACTGTCTAGGGTGAACAGTGGCACGAACTCCTTAGAGCCACGCGCAAATTAGTTTTGGCTCGTTCCTCGCGACTTCACCGCTCCCATTACCGGAGGGACGGGGGCTACCCAATTATGTTTTATCCGGGGAGGCTCCGTTTCGAGTTTCAACCCCTTGGCCTTTGATAGACCATTTTTGGACAGAAAAGGTACCCCTTCCGTATAATTTCTATTGACAAATGGTGCCCCTTTTCACATACCTAGTTTAGGGCACGGCATCCCTTTTAACTGCTATGAATGCACTGTCTTTTAACCCACTCAATTACTCACTTACTCATGCCCATGAATGCCGTCAGGCATGTAGGGCGGCAACAAAGGATCGACACTCCTGTAGCCTGCGTAGCTGGCGGTATTGTGTGGGTGCGAGATTAAAGGCCGTCAAGTCTCACTCGACCATATTACAACGGCTCCGCCGCCAAATCTCACTCGACTACTACTCAATACCGCCAGCTACGCAGGCTAACACTACTCTCTGTTCTGGGCCAGCTTCTAAACGGTTCCCAAGGTTTGCTGCAGGGTCTTGAGCTCCCATTCCAAAGTCCAACTCCAAGTGTTCTTGAATAAAATGAATGAATAAAATATATGGATTTAGCCAGGGCTAATAGCGAATCTCTCGTTATAAACAAAAAAATGAAATCGTGTAATGCTAAACGACGACGGTAATGAGAACGCGGGCAACAAAATAAATAGATCTAGGGTGTGTTTCTTTACTAAAATCCAAGATCCGATCCAAAATCCGGATCGTTAGGATTTTTCGTTAAGAGAAGAAACGTTCTATTCAAAAAAGTATTATTATTCATTCATTTCCAAAGAAAGGACCCACAATATCGACGGTATCTCGGCGAAAGAATAACACGGCTGCTGACTCGTTGATTGTATTCTGGACGATTATCTCAAGGATACTGCTTTAGAAGGGCTAAATGAAGCACCGAGTCTTGCCATAAGATATTTACTGGAAAGGTAGTCTTGCAACACTCGCGGGCGAAGTTGAGCAGCAATTTTTTTCTTGTCAACTAGAACAATGCAGGGCCTGTTTGTATTGCGATTTTACCACCCCGATAAAACGGATAAAATCGATCGTTTAATCCATGCCTCGGGTTCCAAAATGGCCTGTAACTGAGCAGTGTTGTCAAAAAGCTGGGCCGGGTTATTCGAAGCCAGGTTAAGATAACCCGGGGTTGGTGCAAAATTTGAACTCAGATGTGAGAGCTTAAAAAGCCAATTCAGTTGAATTCTCTTTGCCTACAAGTTGATGATTGGATACTGTAAAAAGAATGAGAAAATAATCCGAGAGAGTGCTTTTGATAAAAAGAAAAAGAAACCCGGGTGAAAATTTAACCCCGGGTTAACGCTAACCGGCGTTCGAACAACTGGGCCCTGATGTATGTATGAAAATTGTTTCGAGTTACCGCTGGCAGTATTCACTCTTTTCGGATCTGCGGTAAAAAAACACTTCGGATCCTGTATCCAAATTATCCGGTTTTGGATATGATCCAAAGAATCCACCTCCGTTGTGGATTATTTGGATCAAAAATCCGTTTTTGGATTCTAGTAAAGAAACGAAATATCCGTTTTCGGATTAAGAATCCGGATCTGGATTTTACAAAAGAAACGCACCCTTAATTAGCAAAATAAACAAATTTGCACGTCCTTTGTGTTGCACGACTACATTGCCGTTTTGCACTACTAAAACGTGAAACTTCCAAGTTACACATGATTTTTTATGGAGGAATTGTCGTTCACCAAAAATGTTCTTGCTTGTGTTCCTGCTCGGTTTTTATTTTTTTCACTGCCGCTCATTTTCACCTTGCTGGCCACTACTAGCATTTCTCATTTTCTCACCGCCGTAATGAAATTTTCATGTTTTTCTTCCAACGAAATTCGTCGCCTTTTTTTTTAGTCACTCGCGCTAGCTCTTTCTCTGTTATCCACGTGAGTGTAGACATCAAAAATAACTTCGAAAAATACTCGACTTTGTTGTTGTTTTTTCTCTCTAAAAGTCCGGGTGGCCATGCAATTTCCCGCCGAAACATCTCGAGTTGCCTGTGGTGTCATACCTGTTAATTGAGTTATTTTACATTGGTATACCTGTGGTGCAGACGGACGGAGGGTCGGACGGGCGTACAGTCACGTGATTACCAAAATTTCTCGGATGGATTACCAATCTTTTTTAGGTATAGGGCGTTCACGTGCGCTTACGCTTCACGCGAGCGTGCAGCTTCGCTATCACTAAAGCAGAAAGTGGTTCTTGACTTTTACAAAGCCTTTAAAAACCGTCTGTTAACCTTTTTAGTCCTTTACACACCGAACAGGAGATTTCCTTACCCTTCCATATACCTCTACTGGTGAAATCCCTACCCATTTCTGTACTAGTGAAGCTGAAAAAAGGTGACCCCTTCGGTGGAGCTTCCGCATACGGCTCATTCTAGGGCGTACCCCCCGGATCCCTTCTCACGCGTTCTCTCGATATACTGTGACTCAAAAGAGAAAAAAGAGACTGCTTTCAGTCTACCAACTCCCATAAGCGACTGAACCGAAACACCAAATTTTTCCACTGGAAGCCCTATCGTTAAAACCTCTTGTAAACTACCACTATTTGGGGTGACGGTTACGTAATTTCCCATTACTTTTAATCTCTAGACACACTAGACACACTGAATGATCTGTAAGTTCGCTGTACGTAATACGCTACTCAGACTATAAGAAGAACTATTAGAAGCAACATGGAAAAACGCGCATCATAACCAGGCAATAAGTTCTCTTCCAAAAAGTAGGTGTTTCGGCACCTCTTCTCGAAAGAGACAATTGCGGTTTGATTTTCGTAAGCGATCCATTAAATCTTCTCATTTTGGGTGGTGGCCTTACGGATAGTTCGACTGTAATTGCACATTCCTCATTGATACCATTACCGCGTTGCGAAACGAAAGAGTGTTGTATTATTGATTGATTCATGTTGAAGCACTAGGAGTTTTTTTCGTGGTGCGACTGTCAGTGTACGATCGTGTGTCATGCGATCGTGTTATATATATTAAGCCCCCATAATTTGAGAAAGTTAATGTAACGATACAAGGGGGAAAACGGCCATAAAACGAGTGGCCCTTTCAATTACCCATATGGCATAATTCCCATACTGATATGTACCTGAAACCTGTAAAAAGTACCGGGCCTTTTCGGACAGAGCCTCCCCATATGTATTCATTAATTGCGAACACTCTTAGTCTACAAAAATAAACTCTATTCTCTAGGATGGAAGCCTCTGCATTTCATGAGGAGTCGTTTCCATCTATGTTTAACAATTTCAAGTGTTTTCACAGATTAATCGATTTGTAAAATTTTCATTTTGTTACTGGATCCACAATTATTAATATATAACAATTATTCACCGAAGTGGAGGTGGCTAGTGGTAGCCACCGACACTGAGGTGAATAATTGTTTTAGTATATACTAAAACAGTGAGATAATTGAGCACAAAATGGATGATTTTCAACTCATTTACTGTTGCCAACGATTACAATTTTGGCGCGCAATGACCGAACGACCGCGATCGTCGCTTTTTCTTGCCGACAAATAAAACTTTTGAAGGCATTTGTTTAGCTCTTTCGGGGAGATTTCTTCAGAAGGAGTTGTGAATTCTTTTTGTATTTAAAATCATTCTGTAAAAAAGATTATTAAATTTAGTTTTAAGCTTATTTATGAACAAGTCAACTAAATAAAGTAACGCAAGACTTAAGCTTAATTTGCATTTGTAAACAAAAAACTTTTTCACCGGTTTTTTTGCATTTTGTTAACTTATATTTGAAACACCAAACACTTTCAATCTTTTACCGGAGTCACGGAATGACTCAAAACGTTGTGGAATCTAGACTGATATCTACTTCGAGAAAAAAAAGCCGATGAGTAAATGGCGCGTTGAATCGACATGGTGAAAATACCCTAAATTTGAATTTTTTTTCGTGACTAAACAAATGTTTGATCTCAACGTATAAAATGAGCATATTACAGGTTGGGTTAACCGTGACGTTTTGTATACTCTTGACTGCCTGATGAAATGACTACACTACGTCCGAAAATTAGTTCTGACAAAGAAAGTTTAAGTTAATTTTTCAGGCTATCAGCCTGTCCGACAAAGTTAAGACGAAGGTTATTCTTCGTTTTATTACAAAGTTCTATACAGAGATATCAGGACGTAATCATGAGGTGAGTGGTATCTTGAGGGACAACCAACCGTATAACTGTGATTTTCACTGCTTATATTAGTTCTATTGACGATAGAAATGAACGACATTTATACCTAATGTAAAGCGCTCATAGATCAAGGAGGTTTTTTTGCAGCGGTTTTCCCATATTTTCACTTTTCATACCGAGTAGTATATATCCACGGTCTAGCCAAATGTCCTGTATGTCACGCAAATATATAAATCGGGTAATTATCACTATAATCTGCAATAATCAATTTTTTTTAGCCCAAAAGTGGAAGTTTAATTCGCAATAATATTGCAATAGAAAGAAGGAACGGAAATTAGATTACACATTATCTTTTAACAGAAATTTAACAAATGTACATGTTTAGGCACCGATTCTTACATATTTTGCCATGTTGTCATTATGCAAAATAAACATCTGTAAAAAGGGGAAAATTAACTCCGGTATATCTTGGATTTACCACTGAAAAGAATAACTCTAAGATTTTGAACGCACATTTTGTAGCCCATGTTTATCTTTATCAAAATTGCCCCCTTTAGAAGAAGAAAATAACGGAATCATCGGACCCTTTCATGGTTTCTGAGATAGACAACGCGTTGGAACGAGAATAGTTATTTACCTTTGTCTCGCGGAAGTCGTTCATCTTCATATATATGACATAAGGTAACAAACCTATGTTGAGGTCGCTATAAAGGAGAAATACGGCGAAAGAGGATAATTCCCTTGAATCGCAAACTTTATAGCGAAACATTAAATTAAGTCGAGGTTGGACTAGCCTGTGAACAGGCTCTCTGTCTGGGGAAAAAAATAGCAAGGAAAGGGAAGGGAAGGGGGGATCCCTCTCCCTAATTCCCCGCTCGACCAAAGGCCTGTTCACAGGCTAAGGTTGGACAATTAAGAGGACCACTGTGAGTCTAAACAATAACGGTTTTCACTCTCAAGGCTCAAATACGACTACAGGCCATACAGTGCCGAGTCCTTGAAATTTATTTCCTTTTTTCAGCGTTAAGGAGTATAACACGCTGGCTAAGCGGAATTCTAACGATCGTTGCGTGGTCTTATGCGAACTAAATTTTAATCAAGTATCCTGATTACAATTTTCGGATCTCAGTATAATTGTCTTGGTCTGAAATGGGTAAATGAAATTCAGCGTATCAATATCAAGCATTCAAAAGTAAGAGGAAAGTGTTTGTCTTTTAATACTTTGGTTAATTTCTCGACGAAAACGTTGCTTCTAATAAAAGCCATGAAAATTTTAATTTTAAGCAAATATTCAGAAATTATAAGCAACCTAAATATACACACAAGGGAATAAAAAAAGTGTGCGGACTCGATAAACTGAATATTGAAATGCAAATCTGAACAACTTGTTAATGCCACATAACTAACTCGCAAATGTTTTCAATGAATATCTCTTGCTTCACTGCTTGCTCTGTTAACTGGCCAGGGTGATGTAAGCCCTTCGCTGTATGTAACAAGCTACACCTCCGGGGGCAAGATGGAACCTTCCTGCCTGCTTGAGTTCGATGGAATGTGCGTGTTCGTAAGACTTGATCATCAAAGTATGGAAAGGAAAAAAAATGCAGCTTTCTGTGGTCGAGATTCGCCCGAGATTATCTTTAAATCAAAATATTAACTTTTGTTGTGGCGGGGGTAAATATAATAATTTTTCGGATTCAAATTAATTCAGTAAAGCTTGCATCATGAAAATGATGAAGTCGGCTATCTATTTCGTGGCTGAGACCTCACTGTTATGATATCATTGTGTTATTTTTTGCCTCGTATACGTCACGTGACACAATCCTTTGTAACCCAGACCTCGTGGTCAAGTGTGCGCTTTTGGACGATCCGAGATTAAAAGCTTGTTGATGTTTGAGCTTGTTTGATGTCCTTCGTCCATCATAACATGGTGTCAGAAGTGGGATAGTCAACCGAGACATTAAGTTTACTGTTGTTGCCGCGATTTCTGAAAGCTTAAACGCCTTGTTCGCAGTTCGTAGCTGGTGGTGAAGGCTACAGTCTGCGTTCATTCATAATCACAAATATGGCCGCTGTCAGCACAACCGCCAAAATTCCCTCGCCGCTGAATTTATCCGACCGTTTGCACCAAGGAGAGAATTGGAAACTGTTTCGTCGAGAATGGAAGTTTTATGAATTAGCAGCTGGCATTCATAAAAAGTCGGAAGAAGTTCGCGTTGCCTCTTTATTAAATGTCGTTGGAAAGGAACGTGATCAGTTTCCAAGCGAGTCCCTCGACAGCTACACAACTGCATTAATGAAATTGTCTGAGTCTTGTGGTTTTGGAACGCTCCGTGAATCGCTTGTTCGCGACCGATTAGTTCTGGGAGTGAAAGATGACAGGGTTCGTGAAAAGCTCCTTGGAAAGCGTGATCTCGATTTGGATAAGGCAATTGAAACGATCAAAGCAAGTCAAGTTACTCATTCACGAGCATCGGAAATTGCGGGTGAAATATCAAGTCAAGAAGATGTTAGTGCTGTGAAACACAAGTCTAGAGCACGAGAGAAAGGAAAGCCTCGCAAGAGTTCGACTCTGAACCCATCGTCTAACAGTAAGTCTAAAGAGTGCCTATTTTGTGGTGGTAAACATGTGCTTGAAAGGAATGCAAAAATGCAAAAACTGTGGCAAAGTTGGTCATTTTGCAGTCAAATGTCGCAGTGGTAAGTCTGAGAAAGTTAATGTCAATGATGTTGAGGAAGTTTTCTACATTAATAATGTTGGTGGAAAAGATGAAGCCCTTGTTCCTGTTACTCTAAATGACACTGCTTCAGTAACATTTCAGATTGATACAGGCTCTTCAGCAAACATCTTACCACTTGAAGATTACATTAGAGCCACTAAAGACTGTCAGTGTGCAAACATTGTTCCTAAAGATATCACTCTGGTTATGCATGATCATTTCAAGAGAAAGGCATTGGGTTTTTCTAGGTTGAGAGTAGAGCATAATGGCAGCAAGCATGATTTGAACTTTGTTATAGTTGATCGAAAGGTTAGACCTTTGCTTGGTTTGAAGTCTTCTCAAGGTATGGGCCTTGTGAAAATCATGGTTTCTGGTGTTGACACCACTGTCAACAATATTAATGCTGTTCCAGAACAAGCTGTTCCTGAGAATGTTTCATCAGACTCAGTTCTTAGCCCCTTTGCTGATGTATTTCAAGGTGTTGGTTGTCTACCTGGAGAATACAGTATTCAGCTGGATAAAGAAGTGCGTCCCGTGGTTCATCCCCCACGTAGAGTCCCTGTACCTAAGAAGGAAGCAATGAAGGCAGAGCTTGATAAGATGGTGACTAACCAGATAATTGTACCAGTTACTGAGCCAAACGACTGGGTGTCTAGTGTCCTAGCTGTTCCCAAAAAAGATGGTTCAGTCCGCATTTGCCTGGATCCAAAAGATTTGAACACTGCAATCAAGCGTTCACACTATCCCTTACCTACTGTCGATGATGTTACGTCCCGACTTACCAAGGCAAAAGTGTTCTGTGTTATGGATGCAAAAAGTGGTTTCTGGGGCAAGTGAAGCTGTCAGAGAGCTCCAGTTATTAGACCACGTTCAATACCCCATTTGGTAGATTTCGCTGGTTGAGAATGCCCTTTGGCATTAGTTCTGCGCCCGAGGTGTGGCAGCGCAAAATGAATGAGGCAATCGAAGGTCTTTGTGGAGTAGAAGTCATCGCTGATGATTTTCTGGTGTGTGGGTTTGGAGACACTGTCCTTGAGGCAATCAAGGACCATGATCAGAATTTAACTGCGTTTGTCCAAAGGTGCCGCAAGTTAAACCTGACACTCAATCCTCAAAAGGTCAAGCTCCGCATGTCTGAAGTACCATTTATGGGACATTTGTTAACTGCTGATGGCATCATTACCGATCCAAACAAAGTCCGTGCTATCAAGGACATGCCCACCCCAACTGATGTGAAGTCACTGAAGAGATTTCTTGGAACGGTCAACTATCTGTCAAAGTTCCTTCCAAACCTATCCAGTGTATCTGAGCCGCTGCGTCGTCTTGAAGTTAAAGATGCTGAGTGGTGTTGGCTTCCCGTTCATAATGAGGCTGTCCAGAAAATTAAGGGTCTTGTTTGTGAAGCCCCAGTGTTGAAGTTTTATGATGTTACTCGAGAGGTTACAGTCGAAAGTGATGCTTCACTTTCTGGACTTGGCGCCACCCTGCTTCAAGAGGGTCAGCCAGTTGCTTTTGCCTCTAGGGCATTAACGCCTGCTGAAGGCCGTTACGCTCAAATTGAGAAGGAACTTCTCTCAGTAGTTTTTGCATGTGAGAGGTTTGATACCTACCTGTTTGGCCGGGACATTGTGCATGTGAAAACTGATCATCAGCCTTTGGAAACTATTTTTAAGAAAGACCTCAGTTCTGCGCCCAAGCGACTCCAGCGCATGTTATTGCGGCTTCAGCGCTACAACCTTGATGTGAAGTACCAAAAAGGAGAGAAATGGTGATGTCAGACCCTCTCTCTAGAGCCTATGTGGATGACCCGCCCTCGCAGACAGAGTATTGCCATGAGCTTGAGCACATCGTTCTAGATGATCTACCCATCTCTGATGTACCCTAAACAGTTTCAGACAAGCCACAGCCGGTGATGCTAGCCTTCAGATCCTAATGTCCACAGTCCTTGAAGGATGGCCTAGTACTGAGGATGGCGTTCCTCAAGAAATCAAGTCTTACTTCTCCTGCAGAGCAGACATCACTGTCCAAAATGGTTTGGTTCAAGGGTGAACGCATCATTGTACCCTCCCAGTTAAGAAAAGAAATGATGGAGAAGATTCACTCGTCTCACCTGGGTATCGAAGGATGTCTCCGCCGTGCAAGGGAAGTGTTCTACTGGCCCAGGATGAATGCCGAATTGAAAGATTTTATTCTCAAGTGTGATGTCTGTAACTCTTTTAAGCTACAGCAGCCCCAAGAGCCCCTAATGCCACATGAAATTCCTAGGAGGCCCTGGCAAAAGGTTGGAACAGACCTAATGCAATGCAAAAGGTTGGAACAGACCTAATGCAATTTGATGAAAACATTTCCAAAAGTAAATAAGTATCGTAACATTACCAACTGTTATTAAATAGCTAAACATTCCTGACATGTCTTCATGTGGTGTAATATTCACAAGATATTTGCTTTTTCAGTTTGAGGCTGAACTGCTGAATTGTCTTCAACAAACATGTGGGATCTCCTTGTCCATGGAAGAGATGATGTCCAGTTGGGAAAAGCTTGTGGATCCACTTATCAACGTGGCCCAGAAAAGGAAGATCCTGACATCTGTTGATGAAGGTAACCTGAAATTTGTAACTTTCAATTTCTTTTGCATTAAGACAAGGTCTTATCGCAAGATTATATTTCCCATGGTGAGCTGCTGGTTTTTCCCTTCTCAAGAAAACATCCAGTGAAATAGAATGCAAGGATGACAATCACAGGATGAAAGTTACCACACAGGAGGTTGATTTTTGTAAAATACATATGTATCATATTAATGTTAAAGAAACCTGTATTGATGAAACTGCTAAAAGTTGAAAAATGTGCAGACTGTGCTGGACAGTAACAATCAGCTGACCTTCTCACCTGATTTAATTGTAGATCCTGATACAAAGGAAATCATGGCTTTGAGATCTCTTCCCACAATTTTCAAGTTAATCAATGGGGCTACAGTACATGATGCAGAAAACCATTTCATATTTGTTGCCAAGGTATGTTCCTCAACCGCTTGAGCTAGCTGTTGCTATAATGTTACTTTATAGTGTGGCTAACATAACTGTTTCCTCGTGGAGCTTAGGCATATATTTATTTATGCCCTTTATTTTTCTGCAGTAAAAGGTGCAATAAAGTTTGATTTGTTACTGGCAGTTTTATTTTGTGTCCATTTTAATAATAATTCAAACAAGTCTTCGAGGACCTCAGTTCACTTTATTTTTCTATTGAGACTGCAATACCAATTTATGTTATTCTGAGAGGAGATAGAAGTCTGGCACTGAAGTAAGGAACTTTAATGAATGACACTGTGAAGCCATAAACTAGCAGTGACTTGCACAAACCTTAGAAAAATTAATTTTTTTTTTATCTGTTCTTTTACAGGATGATGCCTCCTTTGAAGCTGCTAGAGCAAAAGCACCGTCATCTTCACCTTTTTTGATGGTGAATCCAGGAAAACAGGTCCTCCTCATGCAAAGCAATAAAGAGAGTTTTATGGAACTTTCTGCTGATTGCCTTGCAAAAGCTGTAGTTTTTTTAGTTGGTATTTATTACATATTCCATCTTGAATATCCTGGACCTGCAAAGGGTGCATTTATGTTTTTGCAGGAACACATATTGCATGACTTTCTATCTAAGAGGCCATTAAGGTATGCTACGCGGTTGGCAGAAATGAAGCTGTAGTTGAAATGTGTGTCAACTGATAAAGAGTGTAACATTTGCAAATTTGTCACTTGGAGAAGCTCCTGTTATTTCATGAACTTGATAGGTTATGGTATGTGTTCTTATTTAGACTAACTCACTAAGTAAAGAATTTAACAGATTCCAAATTTATATCATGGAAATAATGTACAAATTTAAAACTTATGAACCTAGAATGTTGTGTTACATGAGAGCATACTGGACCAGTCAAATTGGGACATGATACAATGTGTTGTGGCTGGTGACTTTACTAGCAAGTTAATCTTTGATCTGGGTGCATGGTCGTCAAAAAATTTAATTCTCCAAGGGAAATCAAAGTTTTCTTGACTTTTGAATTTGCACAGGTAAACATGGACCATTTAATGGTTTTTTACTCTGCTGTTTTAAATTGACCCTCAGTAACATTGAAGGTAGCAGCATTCCAAAATGTTTGATTGGGATGCAGCTTCTTGCCTCTTTATCACCTAAACCATTTTTGTTTATGTTCTTAACTATTGGTTCCATTTTAATATACAATGTGATGTTTTCAGACTATGCTTGTATATCAATAATAATATTGTTTGTACTTTTCTATATTCTCTGCTGATTAAACATGTTTCAGTTTGATGATAATACTGTGTTTTTTATTAATGTAGTTCTATTTTAAGTTACTTACTAGCTTAATCTTTGGATCACTCTAATATCCAATGCCCAATTTTTTATAATTTGATTGTTTTTAAACTCAGTGCTCTTGGGGAGGGTTAAACATTTTCAAGACTAGAGCCATCCCTTATCTTTTTTTATCAGTCTTGTATAATATTTTATTTTTATTTTTAGGAAGGGCTTGTTTGTGAAATTACTTAAAATAAGCAGGTGTCCCCCTGTGAAAGAAGTTGTTTGCTCCTGAAAAGAAGGTTGATTTTGGGACCATTTCCTTAAATTAAGGACTTTAGAAAGGTGTCATTTACAAAAGTGTTTCCTTAAAGGTAGAAAAGGGTTTTTAATTCAAGAGTATGTTCCCCTACAATTAGGATAACAGATTGCCTTGATAGAGAAAACATGATTACTTAAAAGTAGTAGGAAAAGTTCTTAATTCAGGAGTACAATTCCTTCAAATGAGGACTGTTTGAAACCTCATTTTAAACAGGTCATTACTTAAAAGTAACATAATAGGTTCTTAATTCAAGTGTGTTTTGCCTTAAAATGAGGGCAGTTGGGTACCTCATTTTAAAAACAGTACTTACTTAAATTAAGGGTAGTAGTCTCTTAATTCAAGAGTACATGAACTTGAAGTGAGGGCTCTCAGGGTACCTCGTTTTAAGGGAGGTGTTCCTTACCTATCTGACGCAAATTTAAGTGCTATTTCCCCTTAATTTAGGTAATTCCTTTTTGTAGTGTTCGACTCGGCTACCGCGGCCGTCACTTTTTCTTGCCGACAATTAAAACTTTTGAAGGCATTTGTTTAGCTCTTGCGGGGAAATTTCTTCAAAAGGAGTTGTGAATTCTTTTTGTGTTTAAAATCATTTTATAAAAAAAGATTATTAAATTTACTTTTAAGCTTATTTATGAACAACTCAACTAAATAGAGTAACGCAAGACTTAAACTTAATTTGCATTTGTAAACAAAAAACTTTTTCACCGGTTTTATCGATAAATTCGTGTCAAAAAGACAAAGCTTTACCTGTTAAAACTTCCAATTCGAACTTCGTCACCTTCTTCGTGTATTTCGGAAACAGCTTGCTTGATTAGTTGTGAAATTTCTTTGTTTGTTTACGGCAGCAAACCGGGAAGGCATTTTGCTCGCAACTTACGCGAGTTTGGCGTTGCTCGCTCGTAGGAACTGGAGGTGAATCAGTGAATAGTGCAGGATATTCACTGACTGAGTAGCCAATCAGAGCATGCGAAAAACACTATCCACTGTTTTAGTATACAGCTATTTCGAGAAAGGTTGTTGCAAAAAGTGCACGCGACAATCCCGAAAGGTATTGTAGGTGGTTTTGAGTTCACTCTTCTACAAAGAAATTTGAAAGAATGGCACGGGAGGTCACGGACATATGTTTGCAAGTGCTAAAGGAAAGCAAAGAAAGTAGGTTCGACAGCTCACAGGCGGCCCAGACGTAGTATGTGTCACTGAATGAATATATTAATATTCACATGGACAAATTATTGCGATGAGTCGTCGAAACTCCCATGGACTGAAATAGTGTAAAAGTCAAAATATAACAAAACAAAGCTATGATACCTTCAACTGAACGTATCCTTGTCTTTCCTGGCCGGTTTAAGTGGCATTTTGTCGAGTTTTGCAATTGTAGGTACTATCCACTAAAGAAGAATTAAAGGCTGGCTACAAAACAAACAGACCATCTCCACGCGCCTTCACACGAAGCGCTATAAATTCGAGAATAATCGAGGAATCCGCTCCAAATAACCATCGGCTAATCTGCAGGTAACGTGTGCTCCTGCTTCTGGCTCGCTTGCAACTCCACAAAACCCATCGCAACTGTACA
Organism: Porites lobata; assembly: GCA_942486035.1. Lineage (NCBI taxonomy): Eukaryota > Metazoa > Cnidaria > Anthozoa > Scleractinia > Poritidae > Porites > Porites lobata. The sequence continues at coordinate 3,115,557 of CALNXK010000011.1, read as the reverse complement.
ATAATTGCTCGCTCATCAACAACCACTGTTGACCTTTACGCTTCGATACGACCGCAAACGACCAGGTTTAATACGCGACGTGAATATTCAAGCTTAGCGACCGCGTTCGCGCAACAATGCAGCACTTGCTATGGGAGGGATGGTACTATTGCTTCTAGGTCAATCGACTGACCGAAGGTTCGCTGCGTTAGTTTTGACCAGAAAACAAAAGACGATCGCGGGACCGTCCGTAAGTTTTCAACAGGGCAGCCCTGGTTTTCAAGTTCGAATTCTTCTAACGTTCGCTGTCTCAGCTGCCGTCACATTGTTCGTCCAGCTGCTTGCATAGGTTCTTGACTCTACCAGACTTATTTGGTTAGATTAACAACGTCTTACTCCATAATATGTTGTCCAAACTGGTGAAAGAGGACGAGAATTATCCGCCCAGGAAAAAGGCAAAATCTGGCCCCCGCTATGCAGCTGAATAGAAGAAACAGCTGAAGATATCGTAAAGTAAAATTTGCGCGATATCTTTTTTTATTATTATTATTATTCCCAAAACTCAGGGGCACCCAACGATGATTCCCCTCTAAATGCATTCAAAACACATTTAAGGCTGTCCAGAGTACTTTTGATCGAAAAATGCATTCTAAACAGCGCTTACATAAATTTAGTCAGGAGGGCTAAAAGCGAAGCCAATGATTTATAGTTTGCTCATACTAAATATAAAATATATCGTGTAATGCTAAGCGGAGAAGGTAACAAGACAGGGCCAACCAACGACTGTTTCCTCAAATACTTTCAAATGAAAACACTTTTGTAGCTATTCATAAAGCACTTTTAGCTCTAAAGAAATGCATTCTAAGTGGCGCTATAAAATTTGCATTACAGTGTTCGGCCATTGTAGAGGAACTTGAGTCTTTTCGAAATTACGAGGAATTCAGAATTATTTTCCCGAAAATTTTAGATGCAATTTAACGTATTACGAAAGAGATAATTTTTCAGATACCTTCTTTCATCACATTTTTGAATCCGAAAATTTTAGGATTCCATTTTACTCTCTACGAAAATTAGCCTAACCCGGTGGGTGAAATGTGAAAAATTAAAAGTTGGATGCCCTTGACCAGAACTGTGAAAAACAACAATAGGTCTAATTGCAGCACACTTTCTTGTACATTTCCTTGCCGTTGATTTGCATGACTGCAACGTGAAACGTCCAGAAAACGTCCTGGTTTTCACTTTTTATGGAGAAAATGTGGTACATGTTCTTGTTCACTTTTTCCACTGCCGCTCATTTTTTTTAGCTCCGCTATAAGATTCGTATCTGTTCGGTGCTCCTAGGGCAAATTGGATCTTTTTAAAAATTACAAGGGCTTCAATATTATTTTCGCGATTGATTGACCTAGAAGCAATAGTACCATCCCTCCCATAGCAAGTGCTGCATTGTTGCGCGAACGCGGTCGCTAAGCTTGAATATTCACGTCGCGTATTAAACCTGGTCGTTTGCGGTCATATCGAAGCGTAAAGGTCAACAGTGGTTGTTGATGAGCGAGCAATTATTGTGCAGTTGCGATGGGTTTTGTGGAGCAAGCGAGCCAGAAGCAGGAGCACACGTTACCTGCAGATTAGCCGATGGTTATTTGGAGCGGATTCCTCGATTATTCTCGAATTTATAGCGCTTCGTGTGAAGGCGCGTGGAGATGGTCTGTTTGTTTTGTAGCCAGCCTTTAATTCTTCTTTAGTGGATAGTACCTACAATTGCAAAACTCGACAAAATGCCACTTAAACCGGCCAGGAAAGACAAGGATACGTTCAGTTGAAGGTATCTTAGCTTTGTTTTGTTATATTTTGACTTTTACACTATTTCAGTCCATGGGAGTTTCGACGACTCATCGCATTTATTTGTCCATGTGAATATTAATATATTCATTCAGTGACACTCACTACGTCTGGGCCACCTGTGGACAGCTACAGTCGTTGAGTACGGTGTAATGATTATATCCCATATTACCTTTCGGTATTGTCCCGTGCACTTTTTTTGGCGTCAACCTTTCTCCAAATAGCTGTATACTATATATACTAAAACAGTGGATAGTGTTTTTCGCGCGCTCCACGACTAGCCACCTCCACTTCGGTGAATAATTGTTATTTATTTACAGTAAATAGATTTCCATATGTGAATAATAACGATTATCCCCAAGTGGCATACTGCTCGTGAGCATTGGATGGCGAGGTGTTCTCGAACTAGCGGGTTTATTTCGCTTCAGAACGAGAAACTTTGAAGCTAAAAACTGTCAAGCGGTTTCTGCAGATGCTGTGTTTTGTTTTCTTAATATTTTTGTCGAAATCGAACGGAGAAATGCAGAGTAAGTTGGATAAATAGAATATATTTAATTTCAACGCGCATGTAGCAGAAAGTTGGTTGTATTAAAGCGCTAACTGTGTTCGCCGTAGTTGTCCGATTACTCATTTTCTTCCAACAATGCTTTGGGTAAGAACAACGTTCCAGTTAAGAGGTAGTTTGTCAGCTCTCTTCCGCTATTAGTGCGTTTACATTCAGAAATGTGTTAGCCTATCATTTTAGCATTAAATTTGACTAACATTTTGTGGAGCGATTTCTACGGTCACGATTGCCTTCAAACTTGCAGACATAAAACTAGAGAGTTCTGAGGCTTATTTGCTCAAGTTAGGGAAAAATCTGTCGTGGGATTTCGAAGTTATTTTCATGTTTCGTAAAAATGAAGTTTTAAATATATGCCGATATCTCAAAAGTTTTTATACCTATAACAAAATAAATAACATTTTCTTAAAGTTCCATCATTATTCATTAAGGATGCAAAAAATCGTAGAAATCGGTTGAATCTTTCATTCTAAAAAACGCGAATCAAAAACATAACCAACACGCATATAAATAGGAACGTGCCACCTTAAGATGACAGCCCATGGTGTAATACACGACAATTAGCTACAAACAAGAGCCATAATGGGACAGAGAGGGAGTCTCCCAGTCACGCCCTTGGGATATCTTAATTTCAAAAAAGTTATTTTTAGAACTATGCGGACCATGCGGAAACAGTTTCCGGTAAACTGGTTGACTTCCGGAAAACAAAGCGCGCCAAAGCGAGGCGGGGTCAATAAATGGAAAAAATGGCTGCCCAAGTGGAGGGTGTGTACCTGATAAATTGTCCTTCTTCAACGAAGAACCTACCATAGAAACTGGTTAAAACTGCTTAACAAACAGATCCTTTACAAGAAACGGTAGAAATAAGGTCAAAGCGACCGCGTGGACCACCGTTTTTGTTGGACAGAGGACAAGTAGCATTGCGGCCCGGATAATCGTTGAACACAAAATGCGCAGGTCCTACAAAGACGACCGTACAAGCGACCGTGTGGACGTATTTTCTGTTGAAAGAGGAAGGAAAAAAACGTATAAAAGTTTTGAGTATTTTTCTCAAGGACGTGACCAGGAGTCATGTGGAAAACACCTTTTCCTGCTTTGACTGATATTTTGTACCGTGCTTCACATTGGACAATTAACAATTAAGCACTTAAAAATTCTTGAACACGAGGTGAATAGAAACGGAATATTCGCCGCGAGGTTAATATTCCTAAAGCCACTATTCACCAAGATTAATAATCAGTAAGGAGACCATTTAAAGGGACTGTGACACGCTTCTGCGCATGTGCGGCAACTTGATTTCTGTTCTGGCGAACAGTTTTTCAAGATTGGCGTTTTGGTGGAGAAATCCTTTTCCATCGACCCTGAGACGCCCAAGAAAGCCATAATATCAGTATTCAAGAGCTATTTGGTCCATTTGGGAAGTTTTAAACGCCATATTTTGTGTTTTTGTACAAGTATTGTCAAGAAAATTCGAAGTCATTGAGGAGAACCGTACGAAGCCATGTTCGTTGTTGTCAGTGTTCCTACAAACGGATCAAATGTGGCCTTTAATGCGGTCATCTGGCTTTCATTTCTGTGAAATTCCACGCTTGAACTGGGCCTAACCACAGGTAGCCGAAGCTCGAAATATAAGCGTCGGCGAACATCGGAATTGTTGCGTAATATTCGAAATATAAGGATTTGTATGGAAAAAAACCTATCATTTCCGTAACCTACGAAAATATAAGGATTTCTCTCAATAAAGACCTTTATATAGAGAGAAAACAGTTTACAGAACAACCCACAAAACGGCCATAAATCGGCCCATTGACCACACAGGAGAGACGTAACACACGTTTTACGTAAGGTAAGCTGTTTTTTATTGAAATCCTTTCATTTTCGTAGGTTACGGAAGCGATAGGTTTTTTTCCCGTATAAATCCTTATGTTTCGCAGTTACGCAATAATGCCGATGTTTGTCGAGCTTGGGCAACCTGTGTATGAACATTAATATAGAGAGAGAACCGTTTACAGTACAACCCATAAAACGGCCATAAATCGGCCCATGGACCACACAGGAGAGACGTAAGACACATTTTATATAAGGTTACGCAACAATGCCGTCGTTCGCCGACGCTTATATTTCGAGCTTGGGCTACCTGCAGCCTTATGTTCTTTTCGAAAACAACGGCGAGCTCGCGAGCAAAGCGAGCGCGCGAGAACGAGCGCGGAGGGCGAGAAAAAAAAATCCCCCACCACTATCCCCTTGCACTGGCGGTCAATAAATCCCCTGCGGTTTATATTTATCACCCGACGGAGTTGGAAAAGAAAATAGAGGGTCTGTGAACAGGCTACGCAAGTATTCGCAAGTATGAGGAGGCACTCTAGTAACTTGCGCGTATATTAACGAAAGTACTTACAGTTGAAATATTGAGTCACACAGTCAATATAGAAAAAATCTCGATTTGCTTGGACAGGGGCCGCGAGGAATCGGTAGGTAATGATGACGTTTCTATTGTTTGCGCCCGCAAGTACGAAATGGTTAGGATCACGTAAAGATAGAAAATCTCGAAGAGACCGCCTAGGTAGATTTTGTTACATTTATTGTGCAGTCATACTTCGATACTCTTGCGTTACGCAGTGACATTCTATGGAGCAGCTGTTTTGAAAGTTATGGACCAAAAGACACTCGTTAAGCGCAGATGAGGTTATAAGGTGCGTTTAACTGTGTATCTATAAACACTTGGAGAGTTTGCCAGACACGAGTTCACAAATCTTTGATTTAAATTGGAAACCTTGCCAGACACTCTTTCTCTCTCTTTGACCGGAATAACACTCAGCCCCAGACAAGCAAGACGAGTGAACAACGGCTAGCTTATCACTGGCAGAACGATGGACGATTACAGAAATTCGCCGACAATCAAATTCTGTGGTGACTTATTCCCTGCTCAGAGATTTCCTTACGTTATAAAGTTTATTATAAGACCTTGGGCGTCAAAATAAGCAACCAATCATGAATAAGCCGATAACGCATAAAGAAAATTTCCGCGTTATAACTGATTTTTATCTTAATTGAAAACAATCCATCCATGTGCAGATAAAAAACATCCAAAGTCCGGTGGCTTTTCTTCCTTAAGATCGACATTTCATTGGTATTTATATTCCAATACAATTTATCTCTCTCACCCTTTCCAAATTTTGGGGGTGTTGGTTTGGGAACTCTGTCAAACTCTCTTTTCTTCGGCGATCCTCAAAACTGGTGCTAGGACCGGCTTTTAAAAAGCGTGATAATATTTATTTTTTAGTGAGTTTTAGACTATGTTTACAATGTACTGGATAGCTTTTGCGCCGGCACGAAAATCTTACTGGATAGGGCTTCGGTTCAAACATAAGAACCGTGATTTCGGCGCGATTTCTGTAACAGAGCGAGGCTGCGCCGCGCCGCGCCAATCTCTAAAGTGGAGAGATGCATATCGGATAGGTTTTCATACTATACTGGACAGCTTTTAGCCTCAGATTCACGTTTACAGTAAAGTCGCCATACGGCAAATTCAAGGTGACAATTTCTCATATTCAGAAATGAGCAGAAATACTTCCCATGGATGAATCTAGCATGAATTAGCTACTAGTTTTTGTATGATAAATAGTAAACGACAAGTAGAGAGAGAACTTCGTCATGTGGTACAAATTGACGTTGCCGTTTTCCTTAAAGGTGAATCTAAAACTCTCTAATGCACTGATATGTTACACTTCATTGAGAAAACAGTGTGTCCGGCACCTGGAAACTGCTAAACAAAGAGAGATCTAAAAAGGGCTTTTAACTTGCACATGTATCGACCAACGAGAATCGAGCGAGAGATCATCGTCATTCATTAAATAAATAATATATAGATTTAGCCAGGGCTAAAAGCGAGGCTCCCATTAATAAATTTATAATTTAAATTAAACAATAAACTTGTATTCGAATTCCACAATTCAGTTAACTCTAGAGCACATTTATGTCACTTTTGAGGGAAAGGCTACCAGATTTTAGAGAAAAATAATTTGCAAACAGCCCAAGAGTGAACCAAATCTTACATCGAGTTGATAGCCTCATATGTACACTCAAAAACTGGTAATTCATCTTCGATCACATTTAAGAGCCATAATGGCTCTTGATCACCGTAGATTAATTAGTGGAAAAAAAATCAGGCCAACTTTTTTGCGTTCGACAAGTTTACTTTGCAAAATCTTGTCAACAAATCTGGGTGCGTGTAAACCAACTGTTTTTATCATACCGGCATTCATAAACTGTTAAAAAAATTTCCAAAATCACCTATACGGCCATCCGGTTCTCACTTTTGCAGTGCGAGCTGTGGCGAGTGTTTGAATGAACATTAACAGAGTTACGCTCCAACATTATAAAGAATTTATTATGTTTATTTTTTATTTAATGGTTTAACGCGCGGCATTTTGAGTACTCCTGCAAACTATGTTCACTGAACGACTGAAAGCAATCGGCACAGCGAATAAAATTACAAGAGAGACTACTAACAATCAATAAAATAAATATAATTCGGTGAAACATATACAGAGACAACAATTTTCATTCATGAATACAAGTATTAAAGTGTCCCTAAAAACCCTGAGTCTTCAAGCTTCAAGCTTAAGTTTATGTTTTAAGCCGGCTTCCCGGTCGTTGCTTTTTTCAAAGACGAACTCGAGGCAAGAAAATCGCTCAAAGCTTTCTTTTCCGGCCAGAATTATAACTAAATATTCTTTGGAACGTTTTCTTTCTATTTGCGGTGAGAAACTGTCTAAAGGCTTTTTAAAGTTCTGTAAGCTTATATCAAACCTGATACTCGGTCAGATCATTGTCACAAATCTTACAAACGTGCATAAACTAAATGCCCGCATAAACTCTTCCTGAATTCATTAAATTAGATACAAAAAAACAAACATCGAATACAATAATTTCTCTGGCTTACCATTCGAGATGCAGCTCCTGAAAGGTATCAAGAAAAGCCAGTATCGCTTCAGACTTTGCAATCCTCTTACGCATCAAGCAAGGTGAAAACCAAAACGATGCCATCCGAAATCGGATTTCCGACTTTGACAAGCGACGTATTCCTCAACCAAAAACCCAATAAACAAACTAGCCATGAATAACAAAAGACTCCTGATAGCAGCTGAATTTCATTTTGCACATCCAGTGCAAAAAGACAGTTAAAAACATCACAAGTTGACACAAAACTCTGTCAGCTTCAGCTGTCAAAGTAAACATGATTCAAGATGCTGCATAAATTTTCCGCATGAACTCACCTGTCAAATTTTGACCAATCAGAGCATAAAAATTGGACGTAGAGCGTGACCAACGCGTGATCATGGTGAGAAAAGTCATAAGCAACTGTCTTCCCTGCCTGTAACAGCTGGCTGAATTTTCGCGTCCAAGGTCAGTTTGCAATCAAAATTTTAATTGTGTAGCACATAAACACAACATATTTCATATGAATTTAGAAAAAAATTGATCTTGAGCCTGCGATCAATTGAGAACTAGTAACTTGTCAGCGGATAACTTCAAAAAAATACTTAACCTCGATGGGTCGACACCTGAGCCCGCGATACGGTCAAGTGACACTGGTCAGCGGGTACCCTGTTTTGACAGCTGTCAATTGATCAAAAGATTGATGTCCAATATGTGTGCATTATCAGTTTAACTAGTAAAAGCATGAGATTGAACATTGTTCGCGATCTAGTAAAACAATTAACTGGTCAGCGGACAGCTTCCAAATAAATCACGTCACCTCGATGAGTTGACATATGAGCCCGTGATATGGTCATGGGATACTGGTCAGTGGCTATCCTGTTTTGACAGCTGTCAATTGACCATATTGTGAATGTCCTATACTAAAATCCTATATTAAAGATGTGGACTTGCCAAGACACGCCTGAGACACCCCTCCCTTCCTTTTCATAGTCTCCCCTACCCCACCCGTACAATCTGTAGACGCGTACGTACGTACGTACGTACGTACGCTCGGTCAATCACGTGACAACCAAACGAAAAGAGGTTGACCATATTCCATGGGTATGGGGCTCTGTCCCACGAGCGCTTCGCGCGCGCGGGAGCCCCGCTATGAGTCAAGAGATCATATAACAGAACAGGTCAAGCGTGTCGTTCCTAGAAAGGGAGTTGAAAAGAAAAAGGGAAAAGCAAGAAATTCTCTATCAATCATATAAGTTTAATAAACTATGTGTTTGTTAAAGTCAACTGCAATTGTCTCTTTGCGACCAGATTATCAACATACAAGCAATAAATAAAATTAACTGCTGGCGCCACCGGTCTGACAAACATTGAATTTGTGCGTTTAAGTTTCTTAGTCATGTCTCTAATTGTTCTAAATTGGGGATCTTTGACGTTCCAAAAAACAAAAAAATTAACATATCCTGTGTTGAACGTTTTCTTTGAGTTTTAATTGCTTCAAATTTTTTTTGCTTTATTGACCAAACCATTCAAGCAATTTATAAAATATCTTCATTAGCAACCTACTCAGACATGTTTGCTCAGAATTAAGAAGCTTTTTGACACCAAAAGTTGGTAAACATACAACCGATCAAAGGAGCTGAAAAATTTGAGGTGCGTACGATATAAAACTTTTTAACGAGAATGGCAGATAGAGATGTTTGTAACTACAATATTTCGTAATCATCTATCAATTTTGATCATCCTGACAGAGGACATATTCATGTCCAACGGCCACAAGTGTGCTGTATGTGAAATATTCACCTGTTAGGGTCAGGACTTAAAAGACCTTTTCCATTTCTTTCTAGCTAGCTTTTTCTCCCCAGAAATGCTTAATCCTTAGTACTCAGGCTAACGAGTTGTAAATTGCTAGAGAACGAGATGAATTTGCCACTTGGACTGACGGGGCCATTTTATCTGTGGGTGAAAGTGGTCAGTTGAAATTGTGAGTTACTTTTGTAAAGCCAAACAACATTGTAGTATTTACTTTTATGTAAGGTACGTCACGTCTCATCAGTGAATTAGAATTGCGACTGTTTAAGTTTGAGTGAGTGAAGTCGTATCAGGTCAAGTCAGGTTTATTTCTCTTTCCAATGAAAGAAACAGAAATTAATGAAAACAATAAGTATTTGCATTTCGTGAGACAGGCATGTAGACAACAGAAACTATAAAAGATAATAATAATTATTATTATTCACTTAATATAGCGCATTTAAACATTAAAATGATCAAAAGCGCTAGAGGTAGATCAAAGATGGTTTGACACTTGTAATAGTCGGCTTAATTTCCCTTTAAATTGACTCCTACGAAGGTACTGTTTTTATTTATTCACTCGTTCCAGTAGCAACGACTGAGCATTTCCACTAAAGCGAACAGAAAATTCGCCATAATTTGAGAAGAAAATAATTGGAGTGGGCTTCTCTAATATAAAAGAAATGAATCTTAGCAACAGGCTTTAAATAACTTTCAAATATACTTCAGGCAGCTTATGATTCAAATAAATCATAAACAATAATAAACATAAGTCTATAAAAACGAAATATAAAATGATTGAAGTATAGTTAACTGTTTAAAAAGTGACGGAGCATGGGATTGGAAATGAGAATTGTTTATCAGTCTCATAAGAAGTAGGAATTTGCAGGTTGTGACGGTCAACTTTGAAAGCCTTCACTGTATTTTTTCACTTACATTTTAAATTGCCCTAGCCTTAGGATTTACTGTGCCTTAAAAATATGTGCAAAGACTGTGTAGACCGAAATCTTGAACAAAACCAGTTTTTCTTTGTATAGCATCGAAAGATGGCGCGTTTCCCTGATTGCAACATAACTGAACCCTTAAGTTGCTTTGTCGTGCTTTTCAGTACGAACTACATCCTTTTTCGTCCGCAAACTGTTCTATCCCATCTTTACAGGAGTTTTACTTACCTCATACTTTCAGGGGCACCCAACGAGAAATTTTGAGAAAAAGACCTAAAAACAACAACAAAGCGTGAATAAAGTTTTCTGAGACTATTTTAAGCATTTTGGGAGATTGCTGGAAAAAAATTATCTGTTCCTCACTCCCAGCAAGACTGATGGAAGAGTTCCCAGCCAGCATCCTTACAACCTGCAACCTGACTTACTGGGAACTTTCATAGGGCACAATTCAGATCTTGAGTGGTAAGCAACCCATACAAGCAACCCGTAGCAGCTATCCTAGACTTCAAATCCCCTCTGACACCCTGAATTATCTTTTTCCAAGCAACACTTTCCTTCCAAGGACTATTATTTCTTCCACATCTCCCAGCCAGCAAAAATTTGCATGAAGAACAGATATTTTGAGGAACAGATCCGTTGGGTGCCCCTGTACTTTTATCCGGTTTTTAGTTCTTTATTTCGAGGCTAAATTTATACAGTTTCACTGACGTAAACAGAGCAGAAGTTGGAATCAGAATCATCCTTGACGGAAAGAGTGATGAAACAGTATTTTTAAATAGTGTTTTTCGAATGCGATAAATTCAAATTGTATCTTCTAATTCTTTTCATCTCGGAATTTTTTTTTGTTATTAAATTTTGTTTTCTTTTAATTCAATAATTGCCTGATATATCCAGGGCCCGCGGAGCAGTTTTCAAAGTACGGGGACCGATCCAGCTCTTTTGAAGTGAAGTTGGGAAAGGGTGGGAGGTTGTGGGGTTGTGGACTTTAAAAATGGTTTACCTGGTGCCGACTCAATATTTTTTAATACAGTCGCAACTCATCAATCATTTTTTCATAATAGTTTAACAAACGAGAAGTGAGTTAGTAACAAAAAGGTGTAACCGTGCACAACAGCATCATAATTTTCGCGTGTTTCATTTACTTTAAAAGCTTGTCCGTTTTCTCCTTGCTGCTCTTTAGAACCTTTCTGTATTCATTGTCACGGAATGGAGCTATGTTTCAGACGGTTTTAAGCTGCCGAAATTGACCTTTTCCTGCTGCGATGGTTGTGGATTTACCAGCAGAAGCTTGCAGATCGGGACAATTTCATTTATCATGTTCTGCAATATTTTGATATTAATGTGTGAAAACATGGAACGGTTATCCAGAAATGTTTAGCTCTTCTCAAGCTTTAGAATTTTCTAGGCAATATTTGCTCCTTCGAACAGTTATTTTACAGAATATAGTCGCTGGGTGCTCCTGAGTTTTGTAAAGATAGTCGTTTTCAGTGAGGATCACCATATGATATAGGATCGAAACGGACCAATCATCAATTTGGATGCCTCGGCGAGGTCTGCTAGTCGAATATTCTTATTCCATCAAAGATTCCTTTTATTTGAAAATGTGTATATCGTTTCATTTGTTTTTCTTTTTTTTTTTTTTTTTCAAAAGTTGGGGGGGAGGCAGGGGCCTCCCAGCGTGGGCCCTGATATAATACTGTATAACACATCAGTTGTCTACTTTTTTTTAAAGTTATTTTTCTATTTTGACCGTCGCATATACGAGTCAGTAAACGTATTTTCTTTGGTGGTATCTAGACTGCAAGGTTATCCCAATATAGAGCACCTTTATCTGGCCGATTCATCACTTGCAAGGGTTGGTTTTAGAAGCATTTATCTATTTACGACTTTGCCCTCAGAAATTTTGTTTTCTTCTAATTCGATCCAGTAACTGTCTGATATATATAGAGGATATTACACGGTGGCGCGAAGATATGAACTTTATTTTCGAGTGGCAAAACAATATTTTACTCACTTCGTAAAATATTGTTTTATATCTTCAAGCCGCCGTGTAATGTTCTTTTTATTATATAGACAAAAAGACATCAATAAGATAATAGAGGGAAATTACCGAAATTACGTCACCGATAAACTCACGTATGAGATATGGAAAATAAACCACTCGGGTCCCGGATGCAGTTTTTATGAATTTTACGAGTGGTACATCTTTTGGTAAAACTCTCGTGTCTATATAATAATTCACAATGTTTCAAGCGCATCAGTTGCCTAGTTTTTGTTTATTTCATGTAGCATGCATGTATACGACTGAGGAAGAGCCAGCAAATAAACTTTAACTTTGTTGGTTTTTAAATACGGCTGTAAGGTTATCCCCTGTAGACCAGTTTATTTCTTTTATTTGGTCGGTTCATCGCTCAAGAGTTGCTACATAAAAGCACTCTTATTTATGACTCTGTCCATTCAGAATTTCACTTAAAATGTTTGTGTAATATTATTACAATTTTATCGCATTTTTCCCGGTTCTCAGAGACTGTTCAGTTCGTTATTGGATTGCGTTGGGAAAGTGCTAATTTAAGCCATTTTTAACAGAGAAAAACCACTTGATTCCCCATCACCGACATTAATTTAGCGCTCCCTCTATAAAATAAACGAAAACCACCGGGTATTGCATGGAATTTTTGTTTTTAATACAGAACAAAAATCATTGAAAGTTTATGGCAACAACATGTAAGTTAGCAGACTCTACTGATGTATCAACAAGAGCCATTATGGCTCTTGGTATCAATTAATCTGCATAACGAGAGACTCGGGTTCAGTCTGACCTCATACACTCAGCTACACTGCATGCCTGGTGGATCAGTAGGGTTAGTACTTTTTTGAAAGTTATGGAAACCTTGCCAGACACTCTTTCTCTCTCTTTGACCGGAATAACACTCAACCCCAAACAAGCAAGAAGAGTGAACAACGGCTTGCTTATCACTAGCAGAACGATGGACGATTACAGAAATTCGCCGACAATCAAATTCTGTGCTGATTTATTCCCTGCTCACAGATGTCCTTACGTTATGAAGTTTCAAATAAGACCTTGGGCGTCAAAATAAGCAACCAATCATGAATAAGCCGATAACTCATAAAGAAAATTTCCGCGTTATAACTGGCTCTTATCTTAATTGAAAAAAACCCATCCATGTGCAGATAAAAAACATCCAAAGTCCGGTGGCTTTTCTTCCTTAAGATCGACATTTCATTGGTATTTATATTCCAATACAATTTATCTCTCTTCCTTCTTTCCAAATTTTTGGGATGTTGGTTTGGGAACTCTGTCAAACTCTCTTTTCTTCGGCGATCCTCAAAACTGGTGCTGGGACCGGCTTTTAAAAAGCGTGACAATATTTATTTTTTAGTGAGTTTTAGACTATGTTTACACTGTACTGGATATCTTTTGCGCCGGCACGAAAATCATACTGGATAGGGCTTCGGTTCAAACATAAGAACCGTGATTTCGGCGCGATTTCTGTAACAGAGCGAGGCTGCGCCACGCCGATCTCTAAAGTGGAGAGTCACATATCGAATAGTTGTTCATATCATACTGGGTAGCTTTTAGCCTCAGATTCACGTTTACGGTAAAGTCGCCATACGGCAAATTCAAGGTGACAAGTTCTCATATTCAGAAATGAGCAGAAATACTTCCCATGGATGAATCTAGCATGAATTAGCTACTAGTTTTTGTATGATAAATAGTAAACGACAAGTAGAGAGAGAACTTCGTCATGTGGTACAAATTGACGTTGCCCTTTTCCGTAAAGGTGAATCTAAAACTCTCTAATGCACTGATATGTTACACTTCATTGAGAAAACAGTGTGTCCGGCACCTGGAAACTGCTAAACAAAGAGTGATCCAAAAAGCGCTTTTAACTTGCACATCCATCATCGACCAGCGAGAATCGAGCGAGCGATCATCGTCATTCATTAAATAAATATGAGTCAAGAGATCATATAACAGAACAGGTCAAGCGTGTCGTTCCTAGAAAGGGAGTTGAAAAGAAAAAGAGAAAAGCAAGAAATTCTCTATCAATCATATAAGTTTAATAAACTATGTATTTGTTAAAGTAAACTGCAATTGTCTCTTTGCGACCAGATTATCAACATACAAGCAATAAATAAAATTAACTGCTGGCGCCACCGGTCTGACAAACATTGAATTTCTGCGTTTAAGTTTCTTAGTCATGTCTCTAATTGTTCTAAATTGTAATTTATAAAGTAATTTATAAAACATCTTCATTAGCAACTCAGACAAGTTTGCTCAGAATTAAGAAGCTTTTTGACACCAAAAGTTGGTAAACATACAACCGATCAAAGGAGCTGAAAAATTTGAGGTGCGTACGATATAAAACTTTTTAACGAGAATGGCAGATAGAGATGTTTGTAACTACAATATTTCGTAATCATCTATCAATTTTGATCATCCTGACAGAGGACATATTCATGTCCAACGGCCACAAGTGTGCTGTATGTGAAATATTCACCTGTTAGGGTCAGGACTTAAAAGACCTTTTCCATTTCTTTCTAGCTAGCTTTTTCTCCCCAGAAATGCTTAATCCTTAGTACTCAGGCTAACGAGTTGTAAATTGCTAGAGAACGAGATGAATTTGCCACTTGGACTGACGGGGCCATTTTATCTGTGGGTGAAAGTGGTCAGTTGAAATTGTGAGTTACTTTTGTAAAGCCAAACAACATTGTAGTATTTACTTTTATGTAAGGTACGTCACGTCTCATCAGTGAATTAGAATTGCGACTGTTTAAGTTTGAGTGAGTGAAGTTGTATCAGGTCAAGTCAGGTTTATTTCTCTTTCCAATGAAAGAAACAGAAATTAATGAAAACAATAAGTATTTACATTTCGCGAGACAGGCATGTAGACAACAGAAACTATAAAAGATAATAATAATTATTATTATTCACTTAATATAGCGCATTTAAACATTAAAATGATCAAAAGCGCTAGAGGTAGATCAAAGATGGTTTGACACTTGTAATAGTCGGCTTAATTTCCCTTTAAATTGACTCCTACGAAGGTACTGTTTTTATTTATTCACTCGTTCCAGTAGCAACGACTGAGCATTTCCACTAAAGCGAACAGAAAATTCGCCATAATTTGAGAAGAAAATAATTGGAGTGGGCTTCTCTAATATAAAAGAAATGAATCTTAGCAACAGGCTTTAAATAACTTTCAAATATACTTCAGGCAGCTTATGATTCAAATAAATCATAAACAATAATAAACATAAGTCTATAAAAACGAAATATAAAATGATTGAAGTATAGTTAACTGTTTAAGAGCGAATGCACAGAAAAATCGAGCAAACCGTGGCCACAGCTCAAATCCTAACCTACCCTCATTTTAAGTCTGTAATAAGGTTTTAATGAGTTTATAACACTGCTGAGGTTTAAATTTCAAAATGCGGCCGAATTTGGGAATTATTTGAGATTTTCGATTTCAACGGTCTGCGGGCCTAAAATTAGCCGCTGAACACGGCAATATAGCCTAGCGACAGAAATGAGCTGACTTTCATAAACGAGAGAATATATTGGCAATCTTCCACTCAAATCTCAAAAAACAGATATTAACAATTTCTAAACAGCACATTTTTTTAGATTTAAAGAATAAAATATCGACGAACGAGCACAATTTCGAAACGTAATTTGCATAATGCTTACAAATACAACAATTTACCGCTAAAACCAAAATCGAATTTTCTATATGGGGGAATCCTCCAAATCGCCCCAAACCCCGCTTACTACCTAATGAGATATAGTACTTCAACATTATCTGAAAGTTAGTCTGGTGTTCTCGCGAACGCTTGTAAAATAGATCGATTATTTTGAGGTTATTTTGCCCCAAACAACCGCTAATTGACCCCAGGGTCAGTTGACACGTGCACGGCCCTTAGTTTTATGCATCGATTTGAGCTCGTTAAAAGGGAGAAACTAACAAGATTCTTTTAATATGTACCTGTTTTAATGAAATACACGCAATCTTCAAAAGGAGAGGCCCTAATGGGTAATTTTTGTCCTTGAGATCTCGTAGATTGTACCATGGCGTCCGCGAGTGGACCTGAGTCTAAGTCTGTTTTCTCGTGACTGCGAAATCAGAATAACATCATGAAATAATTCTCGCTCGAACCTTCGTAAATGAATCAGCTTTGCAGTGCCTTACCTGAGATAAAAAGTGGGCCGAATAGGAAAACATTCTAGCGCAATTTGGATCCTTTGCAGCTCGTAGTGTATTTGCTAAATGGCGATGGTATCAATGACTTTTAATTAGTTACTCACCTCCGATTGCGTGACCAGGCAATATCGACTGTCTCCTGCGAAAAATAAGTGCACGGGAAATCAAAGCTTTCGGGATACAGTAAATTCATTTTCCTGTATGACCAGGTGTCCTTTTGTCCTATTTTAAAAGCGGTTAACTAAGATGATTAGCAAACATACTGTCCCACTTTAAAAAATGGTACAGTAACTGAATGTTCTGTTCTTCTGATTTTACCCCCAACCCCGGAGTGTTCAGAAGATATATTTGCACTACGCATGAAAGGTAAATGGATTAAATTTTAAGGTTCAAGGCGGTTTTAAGGCATGGGTTACCAGTGGATTAGTCAGACTTGTCATAAGGTGCATTGAACAGAAAATTACAGGCATGATATCTCTGCTATTGTATGTCTATTTTAATAATGATTTTCCAGCAAACATTATTTTTTGACTTTTTTACCCCAAAAGTTTTTTTCCGTTCAATTCTTATCTATGAGATCTAAACTTAGTTAAATTTCTGTAATTTGTTGTTAAATGCAATTCTGCAAACAACTAAGTATTTAATTTTGCGTAAAAGCTATATGAAATTGTACTGTTTAGCCGTAAATCATTAAAAAGAGAAAGCATCATGCTTTCTCTTTTCAAGTCTAGTAGGACTTAAGCAATGGCATTGCTTAAGTCCTGGTAGTTGTTCTCCATGTCTGCTAAGGAGGAAATAGTTTGCTCTTTTCAAGAAATTGTTCTTGCCCATTGCGGTTTCAAACCAAGGATAGCAGCAAGTCTGTCGTGGTCATATACTGTTACTTCAGTGCAAACGAAGCATAGGCGCACAAGTCAGCGCTTGCGTTTAGTCAGGTGCCGAAAATGAAGTGGAAACTTAACCCCAAGGGCGTCCATGCTCGCTCCGGCTCGAAAAGGTAGAATCAGTTGTGCAGTAAAAAGTAATGCGAAAAACCTGCGGGGGCTGGGGAAAGAAAGGCGTCTTATTTTTCTTTGGCTTGTTCTATTTTCGCGACGTGGTACAGGCTACGAAATACTGACAAGCTCAGTATATGTCTTCACCACCGAGGGTCACTGGCCCTTAGCCGGACACGCCCCTTACGTATCATGTTTTGTTCCTAAAGTTATTTCAAAGCACAGAACCAAACCTAATCAGCGGCCGAAGGCAGAAAGGGGGATGAGCGAACGGATGTCACAGCACATTTTGCAAGAAACTGGTATCCTTGTGGGGGGGGTCAAGTGAATAGTTCGGGGAACGTTTGCTCTCTTTAGTGGGGGGGGAATTTGTTGATATCAGGAGTTCTGGCCTCGATAGAGTCGTTGTAAAGCTATTTTTGCTTCGGAGTATCGGTTTACCGGAAGCTGAGCAAGGAAAAGTCAATGGTGCATTTATGGAATAATAATAGAGATTCTCATGGTCTAACAGTGCGAAGAATAGACTTCTGGTAAGGTGGCAACGATCAAGGCCCGCATTATAATTCATGATAATTGAAGGTTATGATGTGGAAAAAGCGACTGAAATGGTGGATGCCATGCAAACCTCTCGGGTGGGGGCGGCGTACCTGGCCTTAACGGTTGCCCCTGCGACAGAAGGCAAGCATGCCCAGATTGTCCACGGGTTGCTAAGTGAGACCGTCCCTTTCTTAGTACCCGTTCCCTGTCTTATAATTAGACCCGGGCAAATTTCTCGAGATTGCACCATCATTTTGGGCTTAAAGCTTCCAAACAATAATAGCACATGTTCGCGACGGTTTTTTAAGTCAGTCAAGTTCTTAAACCAGGCCTTAAACGGCCAGTTTTAAGTGTCGATAACAGTTGAAAAGGCATACAAGCCTCATGCAAAAGAGAGTGGGAAGGAAGTGCACATCGGTGATGGGGAAAAAGGAGTAGCCCACAGTTATTTAGGGGTGGATCTTTCGAAACATTCTTATACTCTTGGACAGATATGCATTGTTTAAAGTTTTAGACAAACCAGGTGTAAATTTATAGTAACAAACTGTTAAATATACATCAGCAAGATTTTTGCGAATCCTATTTTTCGCTGGAGACTATCGTTTACTGGCTGGTCACGCAATCAAAGGTAACGTACTTTCCCACGTTTGTTTACTCACCTTTCGCTCAGCAATACACTGCGTTCCACAAAGGATCCAAATTGCGCTAGAAATGTTTTGCTATTCGGCCCACGTTTTGTCTCAGGTAAGGCACTGCAAAGCTGATTCACTTACGAAGATTCGAGGGAGAATTATTTCTTGATGTTATTCTGATTTCGCAGTCACGGGAAAACAAACCTAGACTCAGGTCCACTCGCAGACGCCATGCTGCAATCTACAAGATCTCAAGAGCAGAAATTACCCATTGAGCGGCCTCTCCTTTTGAAGATTGCGTGTATTTCATTAAAACAGGTACATATTAAAAGAATCTTGTTAGTTTCTCACTTTTAACGAGCTCAAATCGATGCATAAAACTAAGGTGACGTGCACGTGTCAATTGACCCTGGGGTCAATTAGCGGTTGTTTGGGGCAAAATAACCTCAAAATAATCGATCTATTTTACAAGCATTCGCAAGAACACCAGACTAACGTTCAGATAATGTTGAAGTACTATATCTCATTGGGTATTAAGCGGGATTTGGAGTGATTTGGAGAATTCCCCCATATAGAAAATTCGATTTTGGTTTTAGCGGTAAATTGTTGTATTTGTAAGCATTACGCAAATTACGTTTCAAAATTCTGCTGGTTCGTCGATATTTTATCCTCTAAATCTAAAAACGTGCCGTTCAGAAATTGTTAGATATCTGCTTTTTGAGATTTAAATGGAAGATGGCCAATATATTCCCTCGTTTATGAAAGTCAGCTCAATTCTGTCACTGGGCTATTTTCCCGAGTTCGGCGGCTAATTTCAGGCCCGCTGACCGTTGAAATCGAAAATCTCAAATAATTCCCAAACTCGGCTGCATTTTGAAATTTAAACCTCAGCAGTGTTATAAACTCATTAAAACCTTATTACAGACTGAAAATGAGGGTAAGTTAGGTTTTGAGCTGTGGCCACGATTTGCCGATTTTGCTCGATTTTTCTGTGCATTCGCTCTTAAAAAGTGACGGAGCATGGGATTGGAAATGAGAATTGTTTATCAGTCTCATAAGAAGTAGGAATTTGCAGGTTGTGATGGTCAACTTTGAAAGCCTTCACTGTATTTTTTCACTTACATTTTAAATTGCCCTAGCCTTAGGATTTACTGTGCCTTAAAAATATGTGCAAAGACTGTGTAGACCGAAATCTTGAACAAAACCAGTTTTTCTTTGTATAGCATCGAAAGATGGCGCGTTTCTCTGATTGCAACATAACTGAACCCTTAAGTTGCTTTGTCGTGCTTTTCAGTACGAACTACATCCTTTTTGTCCGCAAACTGTTCTATCCCATCTTTACAGGAGTTTTACTTACCTCATATTCTTATCCGGTTTTTAGTTCTTTATTTCGAGGCTAAATTTATACAGTTTCACTGACGTAAACAGAGCAGAAGTTGGAATCAGAATCATCCTTGACGGAAATCTACTATCCTTGAGTGATGAAACAGTATTTTTAAATAGTGTTTTTCGAATGCGATAAATTCAAATTGTATCTTCTAATTCTTTTCATCTCGGAATTTTTTTTTGTTATTAAATTTTGTTTTCTTTTAATTCAATA
Organism: Porites lobata; assembly: GCA_942486035.1. Lineage (NCBI taxonomy): Eukaryota > Metazoa > Cnidaria > Anthozoa > Scleractinia > Poritidae > Porites > Porites lobata. The sequence goes on along the minus strand of CALNXK010000011.1, from coordinate 3,095,513 downwards.
ATTGCCTGATATATCCAGGGCCCGCGGAGCAGTTTTCAAATTGCGGGGACCGATCCAGCTCTTTTGAAGTGAAGTTGGGAAAGGGTGGGAGGTTGTGGGGTTGTGGACCTTTAAAAATGGTTTACCTGGTGCCGACTCAATATTTTTTAATACAGTCGCAACTCATCAATCATTTTTTCATAATAGTTTAACAAACGAGAAGTGAGTTAGTAACAAAAAGGTGTAACCGTGCATAACAGCATCATAATTTTCGCGTGTTTCATTTACTTTAAAAGCTTGTCCGTTTTCTCCTTGCGGCTGTTTAGAACCTTTCTGTATTCATTGTCACGGAATGGAGCTATGTTTCAGACGGTTTTAAGCCGCCGAAATTGACCTTTTCCTGCTGCGATGGTTGTGGATTTACCAGCAGAAGCTTGCAGATCGGGACAATTTCATTTATCATGTTCTGCAATATCTTGATATTAATGTGTGAAAACATGGAACGGTTATCCAGAAATGTTTAGCTCTTCTCAAGCTTTAGAAATTTCTAGGCAATATTTGCTCCTTCGGACAGTTATTTTACAGAATATAGTCGCTGGGTGCTCCTGAGTTTTGTAAAGATAGTCGTTTTCAGTGAGGATCACCATATGATATAGGATCGAAACGGACCAATCATCAATTTGGATGCCTCGGCGAGGTCTGCTAGTCGAATATTCTTATTCCATCAAAGATTCCTTTTATTTGAAAATGTGTATATCGTTTCGTTTCATTTGTTTTTTTTTTTTTTTTTCAAAAGTTGGGGGAGGCAGGGGCCTCCCCAGCGTGGGCCCTGATATAATACTGTATAACACATCAGTTGTCTACTTTTTTTTTTTTTAAGTTATTTTTCTTTTTGACCGTCGCATATACGAGTCAGTAAACGTATTTTCTTTGGTGGTATCTAGACTGCAAGGTTATCCCAATATAGAGCACCTTTATCTGGCCGATTCATCGCTTGCAAGGGTTGGTTTTAGAAGCATTTATCTATTTACGACTTTGCCCTCAGAAATTTTGTTTTCTTCTAATTCGATCCAGTAACTGTCTGATATATATAGAGGATATTACACGGTGGCGCGAAGATATGAACTTTATTTTCGAGTGGCAAAACAATATTTTACTCACTTCGTAAAATATTGTTTTATATCTTCAAGCCGCCGTGTAATGTTCTTTTTATTATATAGACAAAAAGACATCAATAAAATAATAGAGGGAAATTACCGAAATTACGTCACCGATAAACTCACGTGTGAGATTATGGAAAATAAACCACTCGGGTCCCGGATGCAGTTTTTATGAATTTTACGAGTGGTACATCTTTTGGTAAAACTCTCGTGTCTATATAATAATTCAATGTTTCAAGCGCATCAGTTGCCTAGTTTTTGTTTATTTCATGTAGCATGCATGTATACGACTGAGGAAGAGCCAGCAAATAAACTTTAACTTTGTTGGTTTTTAAATACGGCTATAAGGTTATCCCCTGTAGACCAGTTTATTTCTTTTATTTGGCCGGTTCATCGCTCAAAAGTTGCTACATAAAAGCACTCTTATTTATGACTCTGTCCATTCAGAATTTCACTTAAAATGTTTGTGTAATATTATTACAATTTTATCGCATTTTTCCCGGTTCTCAGAGACTGTTCAGTTCGTTATTGGATTGCGTTGGGAAAGTGCTAATTTAAGCCATTTTTAACAGAGAAAAACCACTTGTTTCCCCATCACCGACATTAATTTAGCGCTCCCTCTATAAAATAAACGAAAACCACCGGGTATTGCATGGAATTTTTGTTTTTAATACAGAACAAAAATCATTGAAAGTTTATGGCAACAACATGTAAGTTAGCAGACTCTACTGATGTATCAACAAGAGCCATTATGGCTTTTGGTATAGATTAATCTGCATATAACGAGAGACTCGGGTTCAGTCTGACCTCATACACTCAGCTACACTGCATGCCTGGTGGATCAGTAGGGTTAGTACTTTTTTGAAAGTTATGGAAACCTTGCCAGACACTCTTTCTCTCTCTTTGACCGGAATAACACTCAACCCCAAACAAGCAAGAAGAGTGAACAACGGCTTGCTTATCACTAGCAGAACGATGGACGATTACAGAAATTCGCCGACAATCAAATTCTGTGTTGATTTATTCCCTGCTCACAGATGTCCTTACGTTATGAAGTTTCAAATAAGACCTTGGGCGTCAAAATAAGCAACCAATCATGAATAAGCCGATAACTCATAAAGAAAATTTCCGCGTTATAACTGGCTCTTATCTTAATTGAAAAAAACCCATCCATGTGCAGATAAAAACATCCAAAGTCCGGTGGCTTTTCTTCCTTAAGATCGACATTTCATTGGTATTTATATTCCAATACAATTTATCTCTCTTCCTTCTTTCCAAATTTTTGGGATGTTGGTTTGGGAACTCTGTCAAACTCTCTTTTCTTCGGCGATCCTCAAAACTGGTGCTGGGACCGGCTTTTAAAAAGCGTGATAATATTTATTTCTTAATGAGTTTTAGACTATGTTTACACTGTACTGGATATCTTTTGCGCCGGCACGAAAATCATACTGGATAGGGCTTCGGTTCAAACATAAGAACCGTGATTTCGGCGCGATTTCTGTAACAGAGCGAGGCTGCGCCGCGACGCGCCAATCTCTAAAGTGGAGAGATGCATATCGGATAGGTTTTCATACTATACTGGACAGCTTTTGCGCCGGCACAAAAACCATACCGGATAGAGCTTCTGTTTACACACATAAGAACGGTGATTTCGGCGCGATTTCTATAACAGAGCGAGGCTGCGCCACGCCGATCTCTAAAGTGGAGAGTCACATATCGAATAGTTGTTCATATCATACTGGGTAGCTTTTAGCCTCAGATTCACGTTTACGGTAAAGTCGCCATACGGCAAATTCAAGGTGACAAGTTCTCATATTCAGAAATGAGCAGAAATACTTCCCATGGATGAATCTAGCATGAATTAGCTACTAGTTTTTGTATGATAAATAGTAAACGACAAGTAGAGAGAGAACTTCGTCATGTGGTACAAATTGACGTTGCCCTTTTCCTTAAAGGTGAATCTAAAACTCTCTAATGCACTGATATGTTACACTTCATTGAGAAAACAGTGTGTCCGGCACCTGGAAACTGCTAAACAAAGAGTGATCCAAAAAGCGCTTTTAACTTGCACATCCATCATCGACCAGCGAGAATCGAGCGAGCGATCATCGTCATTCATTAAAAAAAAATGAGTCAAGAGATCATATAACAGAACAGGTCAAGCGTGTCGTTCCTAGAAAGGGAGTTGAAAAGAAAAAGAGAAATGCAAGAAATTCTCTATCAATCATATAAGTTTAATAAACTATGTATTTGTTAAAGTAAACTGCAATTGTCTCTTTGCGACCAGATTATCAACATACAAGCAATAAATAAAATTAACTGCTGGCGCCACCGGTCTGACAAACATTGAATTTCTGCGTTTAAGTTTCTTAGTCATGTCTCTAATTGTTCTAAATTGTAATTTATAAAGTAATTTATAAAACATCTTCATTAGCAACTCAGACAAGTTTTCTCAGAATTAAGAAGCTTTTTGACAGCAAAAGTTGGTAAACATACAACCGATCAAAGGAGCTGAAAAATTTGAGGTGCGTACGATATAAAACTTTTTAACGAGAATGGCAGATAGAGATGTTTGTAACTACAATATTTCGTAATCATCTATCAATTTTGATCATCCTGACAGAGGACATATTCATGTCCAACGGCCACAAGTGTGCTATATGTGAAATATTCACCTGTTAGGGTCAGGACTTAAAAGACCTTTTCCATTTCTTTCTAGCTAGCTTTTTCTCCCCAGAAATGCTTAATCCTTAGTACTCAGGCTAACGAGTTGTAAATTGCTAGAGAACGAGATGAATTTGCCACTTGGACTGACGGGGCCATTTTATCTGTGGGTGAAAGTGGTCAGTTGAAATTGTGAGTTACTTTTGTAAAGCCAAACAACATTGTAGTATTTACTTTTATGTAAGGTACGTCACGTCTCATCAGTGAATTAGAATTGCGACTGTTTAAGTTTGAGTGAGTGAAGTCGTATCAGGTCAAGTCAGGTTTATTTCTCTTTCCAATGAAAGAAACAGAAATTAATGAAAACAATAAGTATTTGCATTTCGTGAGACAGGCATGTAGACAACAGAAACTATAAAAGATAATAATAATTATTATTATTCACTTAATATAGCGCATTTAAACATTAAAATGATCAAAAGCGCTAGAGGTAGATCAAAGATGGTTTGACACTTGTAATAGTCGGCTTAATTTCCCTTTAAATTGACTCCTACGAAGGTACTGTTTTTATTTATTCACTCGTTCCAGTAGCAACGACTGAGCATTTCCACTAAAGCGAACAGAAAATTCGCCATAATTTGAGAAGAAAAAATAATTGGAGTGGGCTTCTCTAATATAAAAGAAATGAATCTTCGCAACAGGCTTTAAATAACTTTCAAATATACTTCAGGCAGCTTATGATTCAAATAAATCATAAACAATAATAAACATAAGTCTATAAAAACGAAATATAAAATGATTGAAGTATAGTTAACTGTTTAAAAAGTGACGGAGCATGGGATTGGAAATGAGAATTGTTTATCAGTCTCATAAGAAGTAGGAATTTGCAGGTTGTGACGGTCAACTTTGAAAGCCTTCACTGTATTTTTTCACTTACATTTTAAATTGCCCTAGCCTTAGGATTTACTGTGCCTTAAAAATATGTGCAAAGACTGTGTAGACCGAAATCTTGAACAAAACCAGTTTTTCTTTGTATAGCATCGAAAGATGGCGCGTTTCCCTGATTGCAACATAACTGAACCCTTTAGTTGCTTTGTCGTGCTTTTCAGTACGAACTACATCCTTTTTGTCCGCAAACTGTTCTATCCCATCTTTACAGGAGTTTTACTTACCTCATATTCTTATCCGGTTTTTAGTTCTTTATTTCGAGGCTAAATTTATACAGTTTCACTGACGTAAACAGAGCAGAAGTTGGAATCAGAATCATCCTTGACGGAAAGAGTGATGAAACAGTATTTTTAAATAGTGTTTTTCGAATGCGATAAATTCAAATTGTATCTTCTAATTCTTTTCATCTCGGAATTTTTTTTTGTTATTAAATTTTGTTTTCTTTTAATTCAATAATTGCCTGAAATATCCAGGGCCCGCGGAGCAGTTTTCAAAGTGCGGGGACCGATCCAGCTCTTTTGAAGTGAAGTTGGGAAAGGGTGGGAGGTTGTGGGGTTGTGGACCTTTAAAAATGGTTTACCTGGTACCGACTCAATATTTTTTAATACAGTCGCAACTCATCAATCATTTTTTCATAATAGTTTAACAAACGAGAAGGGAGTTAGTAACAAAAAGGTGTAACCGTGCATAACAGCATTATAATTTTCGCGTGTTTCATTTACTTTAAAAGCTTGTCCGTTTTCTCCTTGCGGCTGTTTAGAACCTTTCTGTATTCATTGTCACGGAATGGAGCTATGTTTCAGACGGTTTTAAGCCGCCGAAATTGACCTTTTCCTGCTGCGATGGTTGTGGATTTACCAGCAGAAGCTTGCAGATCGGGACAATTTCATTTATCATGTTCTGCAATATCTTGATATTAATGTGTGAAAACATGGAACGGTTATCCAGAAATGTTTAGCTCTTCTCAAGCTTTAGAAATTTCTAGGCAATATTTGCTCCTTCGGACAGTTATTTTACAGAATATAGTCGCTGGGTGCTCCTGAGTTTTGTAAAGATAGTCGTTTTCAGTGAGGATCACCATATGATATAGGATCGAAACGGACCAATCATCAATTTCGATGCCTCGGCGAGGTCTGCTAGTCGAATATTCTTATTCCATCAAAGATTCCTTTTATTTGAAAATGTGTATATCGTTTCATTTGTTTTTCCTTTTTTTTTTTTTCAAAAAGTTGGGGGGGGGGGCAGGGGCCTCCCCCAGCGTGGGTCCTGATATAATACTGTATAACACATCAGTTGTCTACTTTTTTTTAAAGTTTTTTTTTTTTTTTGACCGTCGCATATACGAGTCAGTAAACGTATTTTCTTTGGTGGTATCTAGACTGCAAGGTTATCCCAATATAGAGCACCTTTATCTGGCCGATTCATCGCTTGCAAGGGTTGGTTTTAGAAGCATTTATCTATTTACGACTTTGCCCTCAGAAATTTTGTTTTCTTCTAATTCGATCCAGTAACTGTCTGATATATATAGAGGATATTACACGGTGGCGTGAAGATATGAACTTTATTTTCGAGTGGCAAAACAATATTTTACTCACTTCGTAAAATATTGTTTTATATCTTCAAGCCGCCGTGTAATGTTCTTTTTATTATATAGACAAAAGACATCAATAAAATAATAGAGGGAAATTACCGAAATTACGTCACCGATAAACTCACGTGTGAGATTATGGAAAATAAACCACTCGGGTCCCGGATGCAGTTTTTATGAATTTTACGAGTGGTACATCTTTTGGTAAAACTCTCGTGTCTATATAATAATTCACAATGTTTCAAGCGCATCAGTTGTCTAGTTTTTGTTTATTTCATGTAGCATGCATGTATACGACTGAGGAAGAGCCAGCAAATAAACTTTAACTTTGTTGGTTTTTAAATACGGCTGTAAGGTTATCCCCTGTAGACCAGTTTATTTCTTTTATTTGGCCGGTTCATCGCTCAAAAGTTGCTACATAAAAGCACTCTTATTTATAACTCTGTCCATTCAGAATTTCACTTAAAATGTTTGTGTAATATTATTACAATTTTATCGCATTTTTCCCGGTTCTCAGAGACTGTTCAGTTCGTTATTGGATTGCGTTGGGAAAGTGCTAATTTAAGCCATTTTTAACAGAGAAAAACCACTTGATTCCCCATCACCGACATTAATTTAGCGCTCCCTCTATAAAATAAACGAAAACCACCGGGTATTGCATGGAATTTTTGTTTTTAATACAGAACAAAAATCATTGAAAGTTTATGGCAACAACATGTAAGTTAGCAGACTCTACTGATGTACCAACAAGAGCCATTATGGCTCTTGGTATCAATTAATCTGCATAACGAGAGACTCGGGTTCAGTCTGACCTCATACACTCAGCTACACTGCATGCCTGGTGGATCAGTAGGGTTAGTACTTTTTTGAAAGTTATGGAAACCTTGCCAGACACTCTTTCTCTCTCTTTGACCGGAATAACACTCAACCCCAAACAAGCAAGAAGAGTGAACAACGGCTTGCTTATCACTAGCAGAACGATGGACGATTACAGAAATTCGCCGACAATCAAATTCTGTGCTGACTTATTCCCTGCTCACAGATGTCCTTACGTTATGAAGTTTCAAATAAGACCTTGGGCGTCAAAATAAGCAACCAATCATGAATAAGCCGATAACTCATAAAGAAAATTTCCGCGTTATAACTGGCTCTTATCTTAATTGAAAAAAACCCATCCATGTGCAGATAAAAAACATCCAAAGTCCGGTGGCTTTTCTTCCTTAAGATCGACATTTCATTGGTATTTATATTCCAATACAATTTATCTCTCTTCCTTCTTTCCAAATTTTTGGGATGTTGGTTTGGGAACTCTGTCAAACTCTCTTTTCTTCGGCGATCCTCAAAACTGGTGCTGGGACCGGCTTTTAAAAAGCGTGATAATATTTATTTTTTAGTGAGTTTTAGACTATGTTTACACTGTACTGGATATCTTTTGCGCCGGCACGAAAATCATACTGGATAGGGCTTCGGTTCAAACATAAGAACCGTGATTTCGGCGCGATTTCTGTAACAGAGCGAGGCTGCGCCGCGCCGCGCCAATCTCTAAAGTGGAGAGATGCATATCGGATAGGTTTTCATACTATACTGGACAGCTTTTGCGTCGGCACAAAAACCATAACGGATAGAGCTTCTGTTTACACACATAAGAACGGTGATTTCGGCGCGATTTCTATAACAGAGCGAGGCTGCGCCACGCCGATCTCTAAAGTGGAGAGTCACATATCGGATAGTTGTTCATATCATACTGGGTAGCTTTTAGCCTCAGATTCACGTTTACGGTAAAGTCGCCATACGGCAAATTCAAGGTGACAAGTTCTCATATTCAGAAATGAGCAGAAATACTTCCCATGGATGAATCTAGCATGAATTAGCTACTAGTTTTTGTATGATAAATAGTAAACGACAAGTAGAGAGAGAACTTCGTCATGTGGTACAAATTGACGTTGCCCTTTTCCGTAAAGGTGAATCTAAAACTCTCTAATGCACTGATATGTTACACTTCATTGAGAAAACAGTGTGTCCGGCACCTGGAAACTGCTAAACAAAGAGTGATCCAAAAAGCGCTTTTAACTTGCACATCCATCATCGACCAGCGAGAATCGAGCGAGCGATCATCGTCATTCATTAAATAAATATGAGTCAAGAGATCATATAACAGAACAGGTCAAGCGTGTCGTTCCTAGAACGGGAGTTGAAAAGAAAAAGGGAAAAACAAGAAATTTTGTATCAATCATATACGGTTTAATAAACTATGTATTTGTTAAAGTAAACTGCAATTGTCTCTTTGCGACCAGATGGTGGAATTTAACAAGTTATGGACAGGATCGGAAAATAGTTAGTAATAACTACAAATAGATATTTTGGCGTTTTTAAATTGTACTCCGTACTGCCAACGTCAGTAATACTGAAATATGAGATTATTGTCCGCTGTTTTTGGTCAAACATTTTATCAACATAAAAGCAATAAATAAAAATTAACTGCTTGCGCCACCGGTCTGACAAACATTGAATTTCTGCGTTTAAGTTTCTTAGTCATGTCTCTAATTGTTCTAAATTGTAATTTATAAAGTAATTTATAAAACATCTTCATTAGCAACTCAGACAAGTTTGCTCAGAATTAAGAAGCTTTTTGACAGCAAAAGTTGGTAAACATACAACCGATCAAAGGAGCTGAAAAATTTGAGGTGCGTACGATATAAAACTTTTTAACGAGAATGGCAGATAGAGATGTTTGTAACTACAATATTTCGTAATCATCTATCAATTTTGATCATCCTGACAGAGGACATATTCATGTCCAACGGCCACAAGTGTGCTGTATGTGAAATATTCACCTGTTAGGGTCAGGCCTTAAAAGACCTTTTCCATTTCTTTCTAGCTAGCTTTTTCTCCCCAGAAATGCTTAATCCTTAGGACTCAGGCGAACGAGTTGTAAATTGCTAGAGAACGAGTTGAATTTGCGACTTGGACTGACGGGGCCATTTTAACTTTGGGTGAAAGTGGTCAGTTGAAATTGTGAGTTACTTTTGTAAAGCCAAACAACATTGTAGTATTTACTTTTATCATGTTTTATGTAAGGTAAGTCACGGCTCATCAGTGAATTAGAATTGCGACTGGTTAAGTTTGAGTGAGTGAAGTCGTATCAGGTCAAGTCAGGTTTATTTCTCTTTCCAATGAAAGAAACAGAAATTAATGAAAACAATAAGTATTTGCATTTCGTGAGACAGGCATGTAGACAACAGAAACTATAAAAGATAATAATAATAATAATAATTTATTCACTTAATATAGCGCCTTTAGACATTAAAATGATTAAAAGCGCTAGAGGTAGATCAAAGATAGTTTTGACAGGTGTAATAGTCGGCTTAATTTCCCTTTAAATTGACTCCTACGAAGGTACTGTTTTCATTTATTCACTCATTCCAGTAGCAACGACTGAGCATTTCCAGTAAAGCGAACAGAAAATTCGCCATAATTTGGGAAGAAAATAATTGGAGTGGGCATCTCTAATATAAAAGAAATGATTCTTAGAAACAGGCTTAAAATAACTTTCAAATATACTTCAGGCAGCTTATGATTCAAAACAATCATACACAATAATAAACATATAAGTCTATAAAAACGAAATATAAAGTTATTGAAGTACTAGAGTTAACTGTTTAAAAAGTGGCGGAGCGTGGGATTGGAAATGAGAATTGTTTATCAGTCTCAGAAGAAATAGCAATTTGCAGGTTGTGACGGTCAACTTTGAAAGCCTTCACTGTATTTTTTTCACTTACATTTTAAATTGCCCTAGCCTTAGGTTTTACTGTGCCTTAAAAATATGTGCGAAGACCGGTGTGTAGACCGAAATCTTGAACAAAACCAGTTTTTCTTTGTATAGCATCGAAAGATGGCGCGTTTCCCTGATTGCAACATAACTGAACCCTTTAGTTGCTTTGTCGTGCTTTTCAGTACGAACTACATGCTTTTTCGTCCGCAAACTGTTCTATCCCATCTTTACAGGAGTTTTACTTACCTCATATTTCTATCAGGTTTTTAGTTCTTTATTTCGAGGCTTAATTTATACAGTTTCACTGATGTGAAACAGGGCAGAAGTTGGAACCAGAATACTATATATCCTTGACGGAAAGAGTGATGAAACAGTATTTTTAAATAGTGTTTTTCGAATACGATTAACTCAAATTGTATCTTCTAATTCTTTTCATCTCGGTATTTTTTTTTGTTATTAAATTTTGTTTCCTTTTAATTCAATAATTGCCTGATATATCCAGGGCCCGCGGAGCAGTTTTCAAAGTACGGGGACCGATCCGCCTCTTTTGAAGTGAAGTTGGGGCAGGGTGGGAGGTTGTGGGGTTGTGGAAATCGTTGACCTGGTGCCGACTCAATATTTTTTAATACAGTTGCAACTCATCAATCATTTTTTTAAATAGTTTTTAAAATAAACGAGAAAGGAGTTAGTAACAAAAAGGTGCAACCGTGGACAGCAGCATCATAATTTTCCCGTGTTTTATTTACTTCAAAAACTTGTCCGTTTTCTCCTTGCGGCTGTTTAGAACCTTTCTTTATTCATTGTCACGGAATGGAGCTATGTTTCAGACGGTTTTAACATTCGAGCTGCCGAAATTGACCTTTTCCTGCTGCGACGGTTGCGGATTTACCAGCAGAAGTTTCCAGATCGGGACAATTTCATTTATCATGTTCTGCAATATCTTGATATTAAAGTGCGAAAACATGTAACGGTTATCCAGAAATTTTTGGCTCTTCTCAAGCTTTAGAATTTTCTAGGCAATATTTGCTCCTTCGAACAGTTATTTTACAGAATATAGTCGCTGGGTGCCCCCGAGTTTTGTAAAGATAGTCGTTTTCAGTGAGGATCACCATATGATATAGGATCGAATCGGACCAATCATCAATTTGGATGCTTCGGCGAGGTCTGCCAATCGAATATTCTTATTCCATCAAAGATTCCTTTTATTTGAAAATGTGCGTTTCTTTTCTTTTCTTTTTTTTTCTTCAAAAAGTGGGGACTGTGTTTCAAATTACGCATCAGTTGGAATATATTTTTTTAAGTTCTTTTTCTTTTTTCTTTTTTGACCGTCGCATATACGAGTCAGTGAATATATTTTCTTTGTTGCTATCTAGACTGCAAGGTTATTCCAGTATAGAGCATCTTTATCTGGCCGATTCATTGTTTGCAAGAGTTGGTTCATAGAAGCACTTATCTATTTACGACTTTGTCCTCAGAAATTTTGTTTTCTTCTAATTCGATCCAGTAACTGTCTGATATATTACATAATGTTTCAAGCGCATCAGTTACCTAGTTTTTCTTTATTTCATGTAGCATGCATGTATACGACTGAGGAAGAGCCAGCAAATAAACTTTACCTTTGTTGGTTTTTAAATACGGCTGCAAGGTTATCCCTTGTAGACCAGTTTATTTCTTTTGTTTGGCCGGTTCATCGCTTATGAGTTGCTACATAAAAGCATTCTTATTTATGACTCTGTCCATTCAGAATTTCACTTAAAATGTTTGTGTAATATTATTTCTATTTTATCCATTTTTCTCGGTTCTCAGAGACTGTTCAGTTCGTTATTGGATTGCGTTGGGAAAGTGCTGATTTTGGCCATTTTTAACAGAGAAAAACCACTTGTTTCTCCATCACCGACAATAATTTTGCAGTCCCTCAATAAAATAAACGAAAACCACCGGGTATTGCATGGAATTTTTGTTTTGAGTTCCGAACAAAAATCATTGAAAGTTTATGGAAACAACATGAAAGTTAGCAGACTCTACTGATGTATCAGTTAATCTGCATAACGAGAGACTCGGGTTTAGTCTGACCTCATACACTCAGCTACACTGCATACCTGGTGGATCAGTAGGGTTAGTACTTATAGTTAGCCTAGATGACCAATTTTGATTTCTCTGTTTCACGGTTTCCGCATCTATGGGACGATACATTTTACTTAATAAATGAATTAAGGGAGTTATTGACTGGAAATAGCTCTGAAAATTGTACTAGCATCAAACGTACTTGAGCCTACAGCTGCTTGGATCTTTCCCTAAAAATACAAAAAACTGTCTCATATTTCGTTTTTTAGTTATTCTTGAATCGCGGTTTCAACTCTTTCTTAGTAAGCTTAAATGCAGGCTTTCGACATTGACTTTGGTGCGATTCAATAAACTCAAGAATGGTCTGCAATCGGATAAATTTCCTGGGGGTACTTCTTTATCTAAGTTGTCCCCGGGGTATTATTCCGGCTATATAACTGATAGGACCATATAATTATCCGTATTATATTATGCCCGTTGGGTATGTATAATATACAGATTTAGCCAGGGCTAAAAGCGAAGCTCTCTTTAATATTTATAGATTTCTCAAAGAAAATATAAAATCGATGAATACTAAAGACAAGTTGAAAGCAACGAGAACGCTAAAAACAACAACAAAAGATCTAATTAGCAAAAAAACAAGTTTGCACGTGCAGCACACTTTTTTTTCTAATTAGCAAAAAAACATTCCTGCACGTGCAGCAGTTTTTTTTTGTACATTTCCTTACCGTTGTTTTACACGACTAACGTCAAATTTCTTTTAGCGTCCTATTTACGCGTTTTATGGAGGAAATGTTTGTGTTCCTGTTCACTCTATTTTTTCAGTGCTGCTCCTTTTTCACATTAATAGCCGCTAGCATTCTTCATTTTCTACCCCTCCCCTATATAATTTTCATGTTTTTCTTCTCGGTCCTGACAAGTGTGACACTTGACATCGGCTTACATGAAGTGTGTGTAAGCGTGGGCGGGCGGGGGGGCGTACGCTACGTCATAACCAAATTTTCTCGGATGGATAGTTTACCGAATTTTCTTACTCATGGTGCGCCGCTGGCGCGCTTCGCGCGCGAGAGCACCGCTATAAGCTGTATAGCTATAGCCCTTTTGGTCTGAAAATGTTGGAGAGAATTTATCCCCAGTTTTAACCTGAAATAGAACAGAGTAAGGAAAGTCACATTTTTTGGTGTGAAATAGGGTAAGGGATTTAGGAATTATATCACGGCGCACAGCCCCACCGCAATTTTCCAGGGCCTCCTCTTTCCACCCTGACTCGTGGTTATGCATCGGTTCTCCATCACCAACGAAATTCATTGACATTTTTAAATGTCGATCAATATTATTCAATATTTTTATATGTCAATGGATATTATTTAATATTATTTTATTTTTTACAAGCTTCGACGATGGCTGACATGACATCATTGATAGTTATCAGTTCCTTTATCATGTTCCCAGCTGTGATGATGGCACAGGAAGTTGTAAACCATGGAGGTAATGACAAATGACATCAGGACCAAAATTTTATTGCGCACCTGTTTGTAGGCATTATGTTTAGGGACCGGTCATTATTTATCACCTGGGGAGTCGGAGGATTTTGGGGGATCACTTGATTTTTAGGAGCTCAAAAGGGGGGGATCACTGAAAATTTGGAAGGATTCAGAGGGGGACCACTCAAATCTGCTTGAATAATGCCAGTTTGAAAGCATACAACATAAATGTGCCCATTCTGCATTCTGCTTGTTCTAACACAACTTTATTTAAAAAACGGAAGTCTGTCACACTGGCGAATGGGTGCATTTCACTTTATATCGAGAAAGCTTTGTTTTAACGCTTTTATATTTTTCCTTTTATAACGTGCTCATGACTTAGCTAATATTCATCTTTAAACATGACAGGTGAATTCTAAATTGTGAACTATATAAACTTCTGATAACTGAAACATTGTAAAAAGCGTGTTTGTTTAAACATAAACCATTTATCGCCTCTCCAGGAATGGGCGTCCTGTGTCAGCTCTATACTAAATTCGATTCAACTGCTTCATCTGCCTCACCTTGAGCCTCATCATCCCATTCATCAACTTCATTTGCCTCTTGAGCCTCGTCATCCGATTCAACAGCAACATTTAGTCCCCTTCGGCAGATTGACCCTGGACTTTGTGCCCTTAAAATGGCCGCTACTTGCTCTAGATTTTTTTCTAGGGTCGTGCCAAAAATACCCTTTTCTAGTAGCCATAGCAAAGGATCTAGATGCAAAAAAACGCCTTGTTAGTTTCTTAGCAAAGTCAGCATTGATGCTATCTACAGGAGTAACTCTATCATTCTCTTCGATTGAACCGAAAATTTGCCCGCGACCTCGATTGAGGTCAAGTTTCCTAAGAGATGACGTGCCCTCTGCTTGAGTCGCTTGTCCTTGGTTTTTCGAACCTTCCTCTTATTTTCCTTCTTTCTTCTTGACATTGTTGATTTTCTCGCGCACAAAGGAAACTTCTTTGACAGGTTAATATGCGCTGTTGTCAACTTGTTGGATGCGGACTGAAGTTCCTCGTGCAGTGTAGTGATTCGCCTATGTGCTTCTTCTAAATAGGCCAACTCATCGCCTGCAAATGACTTTAGAGTGTGGTCCTCTGAAAACAGCTCCTTACGTTTGCTATAAATCAATGACCGTAAATCAGACGCACTGTTCAAAGTGTCATTTACAGTGCTCAAGAAAGACTCGCACTTTGCAACGTCACTGCTGTTGCAGCTGTTTTGTGCCTGAAATGAACTAAAATGTGAGCAAAGCTACAAAGGCTGATCTATTACACTATAGATGAAAATAAAAAAGGAGACAGGAACAGTGGCCGATCCTAGCCCTTCCAGATGGCCGAATTGTCGCTAAATATGACCTGCTGATAGGGACTTGGCGGACTGCTATTTGGCACTCTAAAAAAAGTAACTTTGCAGTTTCAAGCACTGATTGCAGTTTCAAGCACTTTGCAGTTTTAAGCAAGATTGCTTGTATGTCAACTGAATTCAGATGTCTGGATCCAGACTAGAAAAAGACACGGATCAAGAGACACTTTTAAAAAAAGACTGCGCGATAACGGCTTTATTATGCTGTAAGTGCATCATAGTTAGAAATACGACCTGTATATGAACGTTAAAAATTGGATTTACTCACATTTACTCATGAGCAAATATGATGCAAACGCGGTGCAAATGTGTGGCAAACATGGTAAATGCCGTATTTACTTCACTTTTACATAGGGGTTGTAAATGTGTGAGTAAATACGGCATTTACCATGTTTGCCACACATTTGCACCGCGTTTGCATCATATTTGCTCATGAGGAAATTTGAGTAAATCCAATTTTTCGTGCAGTGGTCGAAAGGTGAATATGGGTACAAAGACATGGGGGGGGGATCACGAAAGTTATATATAGTTATGAGGGGGGATCACTTCAATAAAATAACATTTAAAGGGGGGATCGGCTAAATTTCATCGTGTTTAGCCCAAAATCTCCCGATCCCCCCAGGCGATAAATAATGACCGGTCCCTTAAGCACCCTGTTGCTGTTGCTGTTTCATATACAGAAAGCGGTCAAAAAATCATTCTGAAGTAAAGAAAAATGAAATAATGATTTTTACACATAAAAAATGTGCGATCAAGACTTCAAAACCAGCCAAACGCCTTCGTTCAAGACTGATCCTCTGTTTTACTTTCTTAATAGATTTTAAATGAATTTGTATCTTAGAAAATCGTGCTATTATTATTATTATTATTATTATTATCATCTTCATTTTTCTATTGTTATAAAATTAAATTATTCCTGTTCCTATACTACCGTGGCGAAGGTTTATAATAGGGAGCTTATAAAGCAACAACGACGGCGACGGTTACGAAAACGTCAATAATGATATCTGTATTGTACTCTGGTTATTGACCTGATTGGTTAATTAAGTCTCGATGTGATTGGTCTTGTGTCAGTTAAGCCGTGTTGTTATTGGCTATGAAGATTCGGGTCGTTTCGATCGGTCTTTTGTCACAGTTTACCAGCGACGATCCAGCAACAAGAAATGGTGAAGCCAACAATCACACTTCTTATTGCTGAACATGCACCATTTCCACACGAAACATTAAATCGACCGGGACTCTGCGACACGTATTACGCATTCTACAGACTACCATAACTAGTACTCATCTAAGCTGGCTTACTAAATTAGACCAAAAGCCACTGGAATGGCAGTCAACGGGCACGGTACAAACGACTTATGGCGGACTCAAAACTGACAAAAACAGAAGTGACTTTATAGGCAAGAGACAATTTGACTAACAATAAACGACTATAACAACAAACGACTTTAACTATGAAGATAACTACCCGACACAGTCCTATTCAGGACTACACCCTAACGATCATGCTCCACCTACTTATGGATTTATTATTACTGCTCATTTATTGTTTTGCTGTTTCTCAGTTTGTCCCGTTCCGATGAATAAAGAAGAAGAAGCGATAATTAAAGAGCAGGAAAGAAACAGAGAAGAAATGGAAGAGATCATGAGAGAGATTGAAATCAGTTGTTTAGGTGAGTGATAAAAAACCATGGGATGAATAATTAAGTACAAGTAAAAATAACTTAAGGAGGGTTGGGGTCGTTTTTGTTATACAAAGAACAATGTAAATTATGAATTTCTGAACCCCTTCTCTTCATTGGAAGCGTTGTCGCTCATGGGACGAAAAACTCCCGCGCGAATACCCGGGGGTTGAGGGGTGTACTCTGGATTTCAAGGGACAGATCCTCAAAGCTTTTGTTCCAACGCCTACTCTCCATTGTATATACAACGCTCCTCATTCAATCTTAATTCGATTATAGTGATATTGTCTGGGGTAATTGTCGAAAAACTTTGTTTAACAGGTTACAGAAGCTTCAGAACCGTGCTGCTCGTGTTCTAACCTTTTCTAGATGTGATGCTTATGCCAACCGCTTATTTAAACAACTTAATTGGAAAGACTTGAGCACTCAGTTTCAAGTACAAAAAAGCCCTAATGGTTCACAAGTCTTTAAATGATCTTGTTCCCGGATATTTATCCTCTAAATTGTTAAACGATGTGAAACCAACCTCGTCCCCAGGGCTTTTCCCTTACAAAATGGGTGGGGCGGGAAAAGGCCCTGGCATCGGCTGGTCACGTGTCCCCTCGTACACCCTAAAATCCTGGGTGTAATAAATTAGCGCTATGTGAAAAGCTGAAATTATGCGTAACCTCACAGCGCGCGATCTTGGGCGGCCTTTTATATCTCTTGACGCCGAGTAACGAAAAGTTTTACAAGATTTCTTTTTTGTCACAGATACTGGCTATGGTAATTTTTGCTTTCCTCCGATTTTTATGAAGGAGACAGCGAGCGGTAACATTTGTAAAACGTCCTTCATAGAGCGATATAAATGACAAACAAGCTATCGTACATGCATAAAGTTTGTTCTGGCATGGAAAGTCCGTTTTCGCGACTCTTTTGATATTTTATTTATTTATTGCGAAGTGGACCGCCGTACACAACCTAGTTCTATTCACCTTGACTCTCAGCCATATCATAGCGACACGCATTGGGTTAGACTTATGTAGTATGACCTGTATTTTTAAAAAATTCATTGACCTCTGCGAGACTTGACCGAACAGGGAAACCGCGCATGAAAAGCTTCTGGCACCCAGGGCATCAAACGACTGGTAACAAAGAAAGACTTGGGTCCATTTGAAATCGACAGAGCTGTAGTTGATTCCAATCGATCGGTAAATCTTCCCTTTGATATAAGGAAAATCCTTTGTACTTATCCTCGGAAGAGAAAAGATATAAGAGATCTTAAAATGTTTCAGATCGGCGACCTGTCATCGTTCCTGGCTGGAGGGCTGACTTGCATCCGGCGCGGAGATTTGTTTGTTTCATGGTCGGGTTGTAGAGAAGACCAGACTCCATAAAGCATTTTGATGAACAATTCTATTTCAATTAAGTTCAATTTGTTTAAATTCACTGCAGATCCTAGAGGCAAAGGACCGCATTTTTGATTGACATTGAACAAAATCACTTTCTGCTTGATCGTACAGTAATTCCACAGTCACGATGAATTTCAGTCGAAGTACTACTCGATAACAGCTTGTCTCAACTCTAAAGCATTTGACATATTTTGCACGTGACAACGTAGAGCCGGTAGGCCCTTTCATAAACTTATAGCATTTGAATAATACGCAATTAAATGGATCTTAAGCTTCTGAATCGCACAGACGCGAAAATATTGACATACAGTTCGCGATATTATCGTATTATTATTTTCCATTGTTGCTCCGTTCGACTTCTGTCAGCGCAAAACCAACGGGTTGCATATAAATTAGCTTCTCAGGAATATTTAGGCTGTGTACGTGACCAGCCGATGCCAGGGCCTTTTCCCGCCCCACCCATTTTTTAAGGGAAAAGCCCTGGGGACAAGGTTGGATGTGAAACGCGCTACTCGCTAAGGGACTCTGTTAACAAACTGAGTGGGAACTAACTTCATGAAGAACAGCTTCAGTTATAGCGCACAAGTGATATGAGAGGGCTAAATTTTTAACAATACCAGTTAACTGCACTGAAGCACACGTACCATCACTGCGTTATGGCCAATACCTTATGCATGCGCACAACCATATCACCCAAGCAGTGGCAGCCATGGACAGCTGGTTCGCCCTTATTCGGGCTCATCCGCCTGGCATAGCCGTTGGGTCAATTAGCGGGGGATTGCTGGCGTATCAAAGAACATTTACTGCCGAGGCGAGTGCAAGCACCGTAAACAAGTGGTAGCTGTTGCGGTTGGGAACTGCAAAACAGTTCTCCACGGCATGCGTATGGAGATGGTATCACTGAGAAAAATTGAACTGTGTGCCCAAATAAATTTGGGAAGGGGGGCGGGGGTGAGGGAGGGGTTTCTGATCCATAACACATAGTAACTATTCTAAACATCAAATCCCCTCAGACACATTGTTTTCTTAGCAACACTTTCCTTCCAAGGACATATTATTTCTTCCACATCTCCCAGCCAGCAAAAATTGGTCTGAAGAACAGATATTTTGAAGAACAGATCCATTGGGTGCCCCTGAGTGTAGCCCTAGCAGCACTATACGATGCGTCCTTAGGGGTGCAAAGTTTCTTGATTGAAGTTTTGAGACTAACGTTCCAAGTCCTTTAACAAACTTGTTTTAGTAAATCACGCAGTGGTTGGTGACATTGAACGAAGAGTATTCATAGATTATAAAAATTTTGAACTCACTTGAACTGTTGCAAATAAACCATTTAAACAACTCTTGATCGGCGGAAACTGAAAACTGACTTTGTCGGTGGATTACTTTACGTCAAATTCTTACCTAACTTCCACTTGCTGATTTGTAGATGAGTGTAAAACAGGACTACATAACTGCCACGATGATGCATACTGCACCAACACCAAGCGTTCCTTCACTTGTACTTGTAAGCCAGGATATACTGGGGATGGTGTTAACTGTGCAGGTAGCAAACAATACGGAGCTTAAACTAACAGGATTTCATCTTTAGTTTTATGCTATTCCATACCATAAAGATTAGAGCCAATCAGACTGGAAACCGGTTTCATATTTAGTCAGTGGTATGTCACAGATCGGTAGTTTCTTGATGTTGTGGACGCGTGCAACCACAAAATGACGTAATACAAAAGATTAAGAAGACACTGAACAATATCCACACCACATAACAACAGCTAACCAATAATAGTTTTCTCATCACCAAGAAACACCCCACAGGTCGTATCCATGAAAAATGTTGGTGCGAACAGGCTCACATGTGCGATTTCGAGTGACATTTTGGCGTGTGCATTTCCTAGCCCTATTATTCTGGCCGGCTTTGCTTGCTCGATCCGACAAAATTTTTTTTTTCTCAGGCTAAATTCCCCCAGCGAAAGCTTTCCAAGGGTGCAACACGTAAAACTGAGTCGACATAAAAATCGAACAAAGTCAGCTGATAATTCAGCATTAACTCTTGATTTCAGACATAAACGAGTGTGAGACTGGAGAACACCTATGTGTCAAAGGTATTTCAGACTGCGAAAACGCTAAAGGATATTACACGTGTGTTTGCAAAAGTGGATATAAAGATAAATGTACAGGTAAATATACCACCAAGCACTTCAAGATGTGCTAATTGAAATGTATACTTTAATAATGTCTTCTTCTTTTCTCGGGTTTACGTGCGGTGAATAAGGTTGAAATGATAAAGGCATCGACAAAATAGGAACGTGGACGGCATATTATGATGCTTTTTAAAACAGATCTACGGTTTGATAATTCAGCGTTAACTCTTAATTTGCAGACACAAACGAGTGTGAGACAGGAAAACACAACTGTAACGCCACCAGTTCATTGTGCCGCGCGAATACCCGGGGGTTGAGGGGTGTACTCTGGATTTCAAGGGACAGATCCTCAAAGCTTTTGTTCCAACGCCTACTCTCCATTGTATATACAACGCTCCTCATTCAATCTTAATTCGATTATAGTGATATTGTCTGGGGTAATTGTCGAAAAACTTTGTTTAACAGGTTACAGAAGCTTCAGAACCGTGCTGCTCGTGTTCTAACCTTTTCTAGATGTGATGCTTATGCCAACCGCTTATTTAAACAACTTAATTGGAAAGACTTGAGCACTCAGTTTCAAGTACAAAAAGCCCTAATGGTTCACAAGTCTTTAAATGATCTTGTTCCCGGATATTTATCCTCTAAATTGTTAAACGATGTGAAACCAACCTCGTCCCCAGGGCTTTTCCCTTACAAAATGGGTGGGGCGGGAAAAGGCCCTGGCATCGGCTGGTCACGTGTCCCCTCGTACACCCTAAAATCCTGGGTGTAATAAATTAGCGCTATGTGAAAAGCTGAAATTATGCGTAACCTCACAGCGCGCGATCTTGGGCGGCCTTTTATATCTCTTGACGCCGAGTAACGAAAAGTTTTACAAGATTTCTTTTTTGTCACAGATACTGGCTATGGTAATTTTTTGCTTTCCTCCGATTTTTATGAAGGAGACAGCGAGCGGTAACATTTGTAAAACGTCCTTCATAGAGCGATATAAATGACAAACAAGCTATCGTACATGCATA
This sequence comes from Porites lobata, assembly GCA_942486035.1. NCBI lineage: Eukaryota > Metazoa > Cnidaria > Anthozoa > Scleractinia > Poritidae > Porites > Porites lobata. Next base: position 3,074,220 of record CALNXK010000011.1, on the reverse strand, counting down.
AAGTTTGTTCTGGCATGGAAAGTCCGTTTTCGCGACTCTTTTGATATTTTATTTATTTATTGCGAAGTGGACCGCCGTACACAACCTAGTTCTATTCACCTTGACTCTCAGCCATATCATAGCGACACGCATTGGGTTAGACTTATGTAGTATGACCTGTATTTTTAAAAAATTCATTGACCTCTGCGAGACTTGACCGAACAGGGAAACCGCGCATGAAAAGCTTCTGGCACCCAGGGCATCAAACGACTGGTAACAAAGAAAGACTTGGGTCCATTTGAAATCGACAGAGCTGTAGTTGATTCCAATCGATCGGTAAATCTTCCCTTTGATATAAGGAAAATCCTTTGTACTTATCCTCGGAAGAGAAAAGATATAAGAGATCTTAAAATGTTTCAGATCGGCGACCTGTCATCGTTCCTGGCTGGAGGGCTGACTTGCATCCGGCGCGGAGATTTGTTTGTTTCATGGTCGGGTTGTAGAGAAGACCAGACTCCATAAAGCATTTTGATGAACAATTCTATTTCAATTAAGTTCAATTTGTTTAAATTCACTGCAGATCCTAGAGGCAAAGGACCGCATTTTTGATTGACATTGAACAAAATCACTTTCTGCTTGATCGTACAGTAATTCCACAGTCACGATGAATTTCAGTCGAAGTACTACTCGATAACAGCTTGTCTCAACTCTAAAGCATTTGACATATTTTGCACGTGACAACGTAGAGCCGGTAGGCCCTTTCATAAACTTATAGCATTTGAATAATACGCAATTAAATGGATCTTAAGCTTCTGAATCGCACAGACGCGAAAATATTGACATACAGTTCGCGATATTATCGTATTATTATTTTCCATTGTTGCTCCGTTCGACTTCTGTCAGCGCAAAACCAACGGGTTGCATATAAATTAGCTTCTCAGGAATATTTAGGCTGTGTACGTGACCAGCCGATGCCAGGGCCTTTTCCCGCCCCACCCATTTTTTAAGGGAAAAGCCCTGGGGACAAGGTTGGATGTGAAACGCGCTACTCGCTAAGGGACTCTGTTAACAAACTGAGTGGGAACTAACTTCATGAAGAACAGCTTCAGTTATAGCGCACAAGTGATATGAGAGGGCTAAATTTTTAACAATACCAGTTAACTGCACTGAAGCACACGTACCATCACTGCGTTATGACCAATACCTTATGCATGCGCACAACCATATCACCCAAGCAGTGGCAGCCATGGACAGCTGGTTCGCCCTTATTCGGGCTCATCCGCCTGGCATAGCCGTTGGGTCAATTAGCGGGGGATTGCTGGCGTATCAAAGAACATTTACTGCCGAGGCGAGTGCAAGCACCGTAAACAAGTGGTAGCTGTTGCGGTTGGGAACTGCAAAACAGTTCTCCACGGCATGCGTATGGAGATGGTATCACTGAGAAAAATTGAACTGTGTGCCCAAATAAATTTGGGAAGGGGGGCGGGGGTGAGGGAGGGGTTTCTGATCCATAACACATAGTAACTATTCTAAACATCAAATCCCCTCAGACACATTGTTTTCTTAGCAACACTTTCCTTCCAAGGACATATTATTTCCACGAGGAGCCGCAAGAGGTGATATTTTTGCACGGCATCTGGCGGCACATCAAAGAATTTGGAATTGAAGGGCAAATTCCTAGAATATCTTCGCCAGTTAAGCTAGAGAAAAGGTGTTAAAAAACCTCAGGATCCAAAACAACACGTCAATCAAAATATCACTTGGACCTTTTCGCTAATGAAGAGCTATCACGCGGCTAAGCTTGAATTAGACATATATTGAAATAGGAACTCGTGTCAATAAAGTATCTTAAGTGATTGGGAATCGCTCCTAGTTAAAAAACTGGTTCACAGGGATATGCATCTCTTCTAGTTAAGAGAAGGGAATCAGAACTGCTTTTCATGCAGGAACAGGTTTTCTTCGGGCTAACTACAAAACTTCAGCTTATTTCACTCCTTGACATTGTCAAAGCGCATTTTCTAAAGAAAACTTTTTCCGCTTTATCAGCTTTTTTTATATTCTATTCCATTAATGTTTAACCTCCCTCAAAAAGCCAAATAATATAAATGCTTGTTAAAAAAAGCGTTTTACCTGTTTTCGTGAATTCGCTACCCAAAGATCACTATGCTCAAAGGACAGGGCAAAATTTCCAGGAGAGAGGCATTAATTTTTTTTCCCACGAGGTTACAAAGAGAAAATGCAATGATTATTATTAATGTAACCATCAGGTATACTCTACCCACGAGGTGACGGACAGCAAATGCAGTGATTATTTTTAATGTAACCATCAGGTATGTTCTACCCACGAGGTTACAGAGAGCAAATGCAGTGATTATTATTAAATGTAACCGTCAGGTATATTCTACCCACGAGGTTACAAAGAGAAAATGCAATGATTATTATTAACGTAACCTTCAGGTATGTTCTACCCACGAGGTTACAGAGAGCAAATGCAGTGATTATAATTAATGTAACCGTCAGGTATATTCTACCCACGAGGTTACAAAGAGAAAATGCAATGATTATTATTAACGTAACCTTCAGGTATGTTCTACCCACGAGGTTACAGAGAGAAAATGCAGTGATTATTATTTTAAATGTAACCATCCGGTATGTTCTACCCACGAGGTTACAGAGAGCAAATGCAGTGATTATTATTAAATGTAACCGTCAGGTATATTCTACCCACGAGGTTACAAAGAGAAAATGCAATGATTATTATTAACGTAACCTTCAGGTATGTTCTACCCACGAGGTTACAGAGAGCAAATGCAGTGATTATAATTAATGTAACCGTCAGGTATATTCTACCCACGAGGTTACAAAGAGAAAATGCAATGATTATTATTAACGTAACCTTCAGGTATGTTCTACCCACGAGGTTACAGAGAGAAAATGCAGTGATTATTATTTTAAATGTAACCATCCGGTATGTTCTACCCACGAGGTTACAAAGAGAAAATGCAATGATTATTATTAACGTAACCTTCAGGTATGTTCTACCCACGAGGTTACGGAGAGCAAATGCAGTGATTATTATTAATGTAACCATCAGGTATGTTCTACCCACGAGGTTACAGAGAGCACGCAAATGCAATAACAATTACTAGATTTTAGTGCAACTATCAGGTTGAGTTTCTCCGTTAAAAGAGTTTTTTGCTAGGGTTAAACAAGTTTGGCTTTCATGAGTTTCAAGGTGCAAGAAATTATCAGTATAATTATAGCACACAAACATTGTCATCTAATTCTTCGCACGTAGCCGGAATAAGCCAAGAAATGAAGCATATATAACGAAAAATCGTCCTCAGATGATCTCCATATTAAGTAAATGATACTAAACGTTGCGAAAGAAATTATTGTTTGTATCCGTCCTATCCATCGTAAAAGCGAGGGGTCATCGCATGACATCCGGTATATTAAACAGAGGTAATACTCACGGGTTTCACGAGTTGTATGCACTATTTTTCGCCGAGAAACAACTTTAAACTTCAATTCTTACCTTACTGTAGTCCGTTCTTTTACCTTGCATTCGACAACAAATCTGTTAAAGGCGAACAAAGCGATTCCGGCACTCTTCTTTATGATGAGTAGCAAGCCGCAGGAACTGAAGCCGCTTGACTGAAGTAAAATCCACCGATATGCGCGGCATTCTCACTACAAATATAAACAAACGTCGCGGAGAAAAAAAGACGAGGAGGAAAAAATGCCAGATCTTCGCCTCGGCAATGTATTCCAGCTACCATGCCGGCGTATCTCCAGAAGGAGGACTCGACGTGGGACAAACCATGTGATCTTTTTTTAGAAGCCCTTTGCGCGCAAACTAATTTATTCTGGCGCGAAATGAAGAATATGTATACTGAAATCTAATCCACGACAAGAAGATTTTCGCACTGTAGCGCGACATATTAAATGCCTATTTTTACAAGTACGCGGAGAAAGTGGTCCACTAGTTTAACTTTTTTAAGATGAATTTACTCCACAAAAGCAAAATGAAATGTTTTATCTCTATGTTGTTTAAGTGCCTGATTAGAAGGCAGAAGTAAATTCATCATACAGACCCCATCAAAATGAAAGTACACGAATGAAACGGAATAAGTCTGGGACGGTTTAGTTTCTACTCAGCAGCTTCTTTGCTTCTATAACAAAAAATTAATGTTGCAGTCTGTTTTAAACGTTGGCATATCAACGCGCACAGTCACTGAATGAAAACAACAGTCACGACCACGTTCTTCGAAACCGACCAGACGCGCGCGACCTACCACTGTTATGGTAAGCAATTATCCTGAAGGTGTTAATGTTCCTGTGACAGTCTTCGCACTGAAGGTGTAAATGGTAAACCGAACGGTCGTTTTGATCATCAGAAAGACCTGTCAACTTTGATGATTTAACTGATTAAATTACGGGACAGAAATTTTACTGCTTGCGGCTCCTCGTGTCCACATCTCCCAGCCAGCAAAAATTGGTCTGAAGAACAGATATTTTGAAGAACAGATCCATTGGGTGCCCCTGAGTGTAGCCCTAGCAGCACTATACGATGCGTCCTTAGGGGTGCAAAGTTTCTTGATTGAAGTTTTGAGACTAACGTTCCAAGTCCTTTAACAAACTTGTTTTAGTAAATCACGCAGTGGTTGGTGACATTGAACGAAGAGTATTCATAGATTATAAAAATTTTGAACTCACTTGAACTGTTGCAAATAAACCATTTAAACAACTCTTGATCGGCGGAAACTGAAAACTGACTTTGTCGGTGGATTACTTTACGTCAAATTCTTACCTAACTTCCACTTGCTGATTTGTAGATGAGTGTAAAACAGGACTACATAACTGCCACGATGATGCATACTGCACCAACACCAAGCGTTCCTTCACTTGTACTTGTAAGCCAGGATATACTGGGGATGGTGTTAACTGTGCAGGTAGCAAACAATACGGAGCTTAAACTAACAGGATTTCATCTTTAGTTTTATGCTATTCCATACCATAAAGATTAGAGCCAATCAGACTGGAAACCGGTTTCATATTTAGTCAGTGGTATGTCACAGATCGGTAGTTTCTTGATGTTGTGGACGCGTGCAACCACAAAATGACGTAATACAAAAGATTAAGAAGACACTGAACAATATCCACACCACATAACAACAGCTAACCAATAATAGTTTTCTCATCACCAAGAAACACCCCACAGGTCGTATCCATGAAAAATGTTGGTGCGAACAGGCTCACATGTGCGATTTCGAGTGACATTTTGGCGTGTGCATTTCCTAGCCCTATTATTCTGGCCGGCTTTGCTTGCTCGATCCGACAAAATTTTTTTTTTCTCAGGCTAAATTCCCCCAGCGAAAGCTTTCCAAGGGTGCAACACGTAAAACTGAGTCGACATAAAAATCGAACAAAGTCAGCTGATAATTCAGCATTAACTCTTGATTTCAGACATAAACGAGTGTGAGACTGGAGAACACCTATGTGTCAAAGGTATTTCAGACTGCGAAAACGCTAAAGGATATTACACGTGTGTTTGCAAAAGTGGATATAAAGATAAATGTACAGGTAAATATACCACCAAGCACTTCAAGATGTGCTAATTGAAATGTATACTTTAATAATGTCTTCTTCTTTTCTCGGGTTTACGTGCGGTGAATAAGGTTGAAATGATAAAGGCATCGACAAAATAGGAACGTGGACGGCATATTATGATGCTTTTTAAAACAGATCTACGGTTTGATAATTCAGCGTTAACTCTTAATTTGCAGACACAAACGAGTGTGAGACAGGAAAACACAACTGTAACGCCACCAGTTCATTGTGCCGTAACACTAAACGATCCTTTTAGTGTGCCTGCAGGGAAGGGTATTTCGAAAGTGCCGTTGTTTAGTAAATCACGCCGTGGTTGGTGACATTGAACAAAGAGTATTCATATAGATTATAATAATTTGAACTCAATTGAACTGTTGCAAATAAATAATTTAAACAACTCTTAATCGGCTGAAAGTGAAAACTGACTTTGCAGGTGGATTACTTTACGTCAAATAAATTCTTATACCTAACTTCCATTTGCTGATTTGTAGATAAGTGTAAAAGAGGACAACATAACTGCCATGATGATGCACACTGCACCAGCACCGAGGGTTCCTTCACTTGTACTTGTAAGCCAGGATATACTGGGGATGGTGTTATCTGTGCAGGTAGCAAACAATACGGAGCTTAAACTAACAGGATTTCATCTTTAGTTTTATGCTATTCCATACCATAAAGATTAGAGCCAATCAGACTGGAAACCGGTTTCATATTTAGTCAGTGGTATGTCACAGATCGGTAGTTTCTTGATGTTGTGGACGCGTGCAACCACAAAATGACGTAATACAAAAGATTAAGAAGACACTGAACAATATCCACACCACATAACAACAGCTAACCAATAATAGTTTTCTCATCACCAAGAAACACCCCACAGGTCGTATCCATGAAAAATGTTGGTGCGAACAGGCTCACATGTGCGATTTCGAGTGACATTTTGGCGTGTGCATTTCCTAGCCCTATTATTCTGGCCGGCTTTGCTTGCTCGATCCGACAAAATTTTTTTTTTCTCAGGCTAAATTCCCCCAGCGAAAGCTTTCCAAGGGTGCAACACGTAAAACTGAGTCGACATAAAAATCGAACAAAGTCAGCTGATAATTCAGCATTAACTCTTGATTTCAGACATAAACGAGTGTGAGACTGGAGAACACCTATGTGTCAAAGGTATTTCAGACTGCGAAAACGCTAAAGGATATTACACGTGTGTTTGCAAAAGTGGATATAAAGATAAATGTACAGGTAAATATACCACCAAGCACTTCAAGATGTGCTAATTGAAATGTATACTTTAATAATGTCTTCTTCTTTTCTCGGGTTTACGTGCGGTGAATAAGGTTGAAATGATAAAAGGCATCGACAAAATAGGAACGTGGACGGCATATTATGATGCTTTTTAAAACAGATCTACGGTTTGATAATTCAGCGTTAACTCTTAATTTGCAGACACAAACGAGTGTGAGACAGGAAAACACAACTGTAACGCCACCAGTTCATTGTGCCGTAACACTAAACGATCCTTTTAGTGTGCCTGCAGGGAAGGGTATTTCGAAAGTGCCGTTGTTTAGTAAATCACGCCGTGGTTGGTGACATTGAACAAAGAGTATTCATATAGATTATAATAATTTGAACTCAATTGAACTGTTGCAAATAAATAATTTAAACAACTCTTAATCGGCTGAAAGTGAAAACTGACTTTGCAGGTGGATTACTTTACGTCAAATAAATTCTTATACCTAACTTCCATTTGCTGATTTGTAGATAAGTGTAAAAGAGGACAATATAACTGCCATGATGATGCACACTGCACCAGCACCGAGGGTTCCTTCACTTGTACTTGTAAGCCAGGATATACTGGGGATGGTGTTATCTGTGCAGGTAGCAAACCTTATAAGGAGCTTCAACTAACAGGATTTCGTCTTTAGTTTTATGCTATTCCATACCATAAAGATTAGAGCCAATCAGAAAGCTAGAAACCGGTTTCATATTTAGTCGTGGTATGTCACAGATCGGTAGTTTCTTGGTGTTGTGGACTGGTGCAATCACAAAATGACGTAATACAAAAGATTAAAAAGACACTGAACAATATCCACACCACATAACAATTATAGCTTACCAAGAATAGTTTTCCCATCACCAAGAAACACCCCACAGGTCGTATCCACGATAAATGTCCGGTTGGTGTTACAGTCGAACCTGTATTGAGTGGTCACCCTCGGGGAATGGCTAAGTGACCGCTTAATACAGAGTGACCGCCTAATACAGGTTGGAAGAAATACAGTTCAAAGAATTAGATCTCCAGTGCTGATCAGAACAGAGACTTGACCCTAAATAGAAACATTCATTTCCGGCGTTTTAATGGTTTGGGAAAATAAACAAGGAAATCAATTGTTGTACCTCGTGTGTTATGAACACCGTGTGACCGTTTAATACAGGTTAAGACAATAAAAAAAGTCTCGTTGGGACTTCGCAAATGGAGCGTTTTGAACTGTTGGAGTCTTTTTAGTTTGTCTTACGGGTTCCTTATTAGATTTGTGATTCATTGAGCCAGATTTGGAAAATGGTATTTTAACACTAATTGGACAATGATCGGAATATGGGGTTAGGGTCTGCACTTGAAATCCGAGTATTGACTTAAGGAGTTCTTCGCTCGCAATTCCATAGTCAACAGTGCCCGCTCCTGTTCTCTGATAGGAGGTTAGCTTCCCATCAAGATCAACTGTTAGCCTACAATTCAAAGTTCGTAACCTATTTCCTATGCATAGCCGTCAAATTTCTCCTCCTACTTTGTTTACGGTATAATCTGCATTATTGCGTTTAGGACAGTGTTCATCAAGATGGTAGATATCATGCGGTAGTACAGGGCCGTGTGTATCATTTTCAATAAAGTCCTTTAACGTCCCCGTTCTAGCATTAAAATCGCCAAGCAGAATAATTTTACCTTGTGCAGAGTACTTTTGGATCTCCTTGTCTACGATACTAATAACATCTTTTCCTGCTTTTTTCTGCGATTGTAAAGACGGTGAGTAAACTGTCGCCAGATAGATGCCTGACTCAAGGCCAAGTAACGACTTATGTAAACGGCACCAATATATATTAGGAGAGCTACTATTAATATGTGTGACGAGATTACTATGTTTGTTTTTTATTACGACTGACACTCCTCCTTGTCCTCGCTTGCTTTTGCTACTCCTGATTGTTGAGTATACTGTGTAGCCTTCAAATGTTAAGGAGTCATCTTTTGCCCAAGTCTCTTGTAGACAATTACGTCAAACTTAGATAAATTTGCTTTAACTGATTTTATGTTCAATTTGGTGTTGGATATGCCTTGATGGGTAGGCTTTAGTCTAGCTTTGAGTTCCTGAATATTCCACGAAATTATGTTGAAAACGGTATTGTGATATGATTAAAAAAAAAATCGAAAATGAAAATTTCACTTTTAGGCCTCAAGGTCGCCCCAGTTCAGACTGAAGACAATAAAAAGCCCCAAGGGGTCTAAATAAGGGAAATTCGGAAGGAAATGTGTTATCTACTGGATGGCTATTTATCCAGCTTTTGAACAACTGGGCTATGTAACTTTGTAACCCCACCATATCCGCCAGATATGTTCAAACCCAGCTTTGAACAACCC